>WBMW01000581.1:172715-292754 GCA_013396635.1 Penelope pileata
CGGATGCCGCGGGTCTGGGGCTGCGCGGGGCGGCTCCGCGGGGCGGGTGGGGATCGCGTCCCGGGGGCTGCGAGGCTCCTGGCCCGGAGCCTGCCCAAAGTTTATTTGGAATATCTTTTCCTTGCAGAGCTCAGAGAACTGCGCGGCTCTCCCCTGAGAATGATGTAAAGTAAATATAGGAGTTCCTGGGAAGTAACAGTGAGTATATTTCAAACCGGGGATGTTGTGTTGTGAACTTTATCAGAGTGCCCCTTAGCCTGGCAGAGCTCGGAGTGTGCGACAGACGCACGCAGAGTGCCAACAACAATAAGGGCGCAGGAAGCGCACTGCCTGCTGATTGCTGGAGCAGAACCGTGGCTGGCTGCCCCTCCGCTGCGTCCCACGGCGCGACATGCACCGTGCAGTCTCAGCAAGGGATGTTTGGAAGTGCATTCATGAGCAAGTGGTTTCACTATTGCTGCTCTCTGTCGGCTGCCTGATCTCCCCGTTACAGTATTTATCTTTGGGGAAGAGGGGAAATTGAGTAAGAAGAGCACAGAGCCCTGTGCTGGTGCCTGAGGACGTGGTTTCCTCCTCTTCCTCTGAGCTCCCTCTCCTCCTTCCCCCTAACGCACACACGCGTGCTTCATCCTCCGTTATGTAACCCTGTAGGCACTGACGGATCCGTCACCATTCGTGTCGCTTCCATCCTTCGTGCCGTTCCTGCCCAACTGAGGCAGCTGGTGGAATATTGCACAGGAGAGAAAAAAATATTTTTATTTCCACGCAGTTCTTCAGTTAGAGCTGCAGGTTTGCTTGCTCCCTTTGAAGGCTGTCTTTCCCTAATTACCCCTTCCCCCTCCTTTTCCTGAAGCTGTGTAAGTAGGTGGCAGGCAGCTAATCTGATGGCCAGCGACCAGATAAGGGGGAGGAAGAGCAGCAGTGACTCTTGGCTGGTGAAAGTCCTTCTCGTGTGCTGTCAGGAAAATATCCATAACACACATTTCCCAGAGCTGCTGGCAGCACTGCAGTGACTTTAAAAACTCACCGTTCAGAAAACAGATTCGTATGGCTAAAGCATCAACAGGGTGCAAGCCAGGCATGGGAGATGCTGCTGTCGGTGCAGTCTGTGTGTCCCTGTGTGTGGGTGGAACACTTAGAGGTGTACCTGTGGCCAAATATTCCTGCTGGGGAGGCTGTGCAGGGGAAGTTGTTTTGCTTCTGTCTCTTTTGCAATCTGTTTGAATCTGTTTTGTCTTCTCTGCAGCTTGCGACTTAGGTGTGTCATTGTCTGAGTGTTGTAAAAAGAACGGGAGGAAAAAAAATGAGCAAGTTGAAATCCTTGCTGTTCTGCTTTTTTTTTTTTTTTTCCCCCTAATATTCTGCACATGCCAGGAAAAACTTAATAGATGTGCTACTCAAATGGATTTTGAGTGGATAGGAAAAAATCTTCTTAGCTACTTACTCTGTAACAGTCTTATGTGGTCACTGGAAGTACCTGCAGTTCTGTAGTCATTGTTATATAAAGAAATACCCTGAAAAAACCTTATAATGCCACATAGCTTCTACCTGAAGGTGTAACTGTTGCTGAACCGCCGCTGTGTGCGCAGCACTTCCTGACAGCAGAACCCTTCTGCAGCAGCTTGCAGAGGGAGAGTAACGCAGTGCTCCACCCTTCCTTCCGCTCTTTGTTTTTTTCCACCTCATAGGAGACTCTCTGATTTTGAGGTTTGGGCCCTAGGCTTTCTTTCGCGCAGTGTCCAGCCTGCGAAGTGATGTTGGACTGGGATCCAGTGTTTTCCATCCCAGTACTCAGGCAACAGAGTTCTTGCATTCACAAGTGAGACGTGTGGCTTTCTTCTTTCGATGCCTCAGACGGATTGGGTGTGTGGTGGACTGGGAGGCTTAGTGTCTGTAGGTGTAGCTGGAACTAGGAAAGAGTTTCTGCAGTGCTCTGCCAGTGCACCTGCGTGCTAACATGCAGCACCTCCTGGGCCAGATTGCCAACCGCAGCTTTCCTAATTCTCTCACTTTCAGATAAAGATTGGCTTAGGACTTTGATGAGGCCATCAATTTTCCTCTTCATTTTGTGACTTTGCCATCACTTGATTGTTGGTTTTCCAGAAGTAAATCATCTTCTGTAAAGTTGAGTAGCTCTGTCGTGCTGTGGTACTGATGTGCAGCACCTGATACCAAAAACTGTTTGTAGAAGATACTGGGATATTGGGTACCCTGGAGACAGCAGAACATCATATACCCTTAGAGCAGGCAACAGTACCGTTGTCCCCTGTGGTTTCTTTCTCTGCCCAGCTATGCTGAGGTCTAGCAGGATTCCTTCTCTGCTGCATCCATGCGCTGTTTGTGGAGATGCAGTGCTGAGGGAGAGTGAGGCTTCTCTCCCTGCTGTCATTCTCTTGAAAAGGAGATTCAGAAAAGATGTTTTATGGTTATGAAGCCACTGTTTGATCATTTATGACTAAACATTAGAGCACAGCTGCTAACTGGCTTTGTAGCAGCCATCAGACGACCGCTCAGTCACATCTGTGCTGTATCTTTAAAAGATTTCCCTGCTTTGAATGAGATTTCTTGAAAAAGGTTCTTGCATTCGTGGCAGGAGGAATGTGCCAAGTACACGCTGTTAAACTTGTGTCAATTTAACAGCGCAACTGTTTAAAGGATTTCAGATTATTTTCCTTCTGTTAGAGTCACCACTTTTTGTTTCCCCCCTTTTTTTTCCCCTGTCTCCAAATACAATGCTGGAAAATGAGAGAAACATTAAAATCAGTTGGCAGAAGCCAGCATGTTGGCAGGTACTTGATAGCAGGGATCATAAGAGGTGATAATTTATGTAAGAGGCTGTATACTGATGGTGTTGGAGATTTACATTTGAGAGAAGAATAGAAGAAGAATCACAAAATTGTGGAGCTGCTTTTAGTCCACATTTTTGCATTGAGATACCTGCAAGGGTTTGGTTTCATAGTGTCACTTTTCATTATTGCAACCACTTCAAGGGAGATTGAAGGCTGTGTTGCACCCTTTCTGCTAGTTTCCTCCCTTTTCTGGTCACTTACCATTTAAGAGGAGCGTTAATGGGAAGTGCATGCCATGGGGTGGTTAAAGAGTTTCCTATTCTCTCCATTTACCTCTGAGAGAGGTAAAAGTGCATGCCAGCAGCACAGCTGCAGCCTGGTGCCGTCTACATGGCACCCATCAGGAAGCCACTGCCTTTTCCAGCTGCTGAGCGCGTTGGTTTGTAAAGCACTTGCTTGTGGTTACGAGCAAGGTGAGCAGTGATTCACATGCTGCTTGTTTGCAAACTCTTGGAAATGCATCAATGTACTTCTCCTAGCGTGGTTTTCTATTGTGAGGCTTTGGATTTGTCTGTGCTGGACGCGTTTCCAGTGGCTGCTGGGAGGGGAGGCTGGTTGTGGGAGAGCAGAGGGGCTGGAGGTTCCTCTCTTCAGGAATAAATCACGATGTGAAGGAGGCTGATAGGGGTACCCATGGAAAAGTGCTTTAGCTTTTGTGCAAATGAACTCACTTTGGTACATTTCTAGTGAGCAGCCTTTGGAGTTCTTTAGTGAGCTGAGTATACTGCTTGTGCCATGCATGGAGACGTGGTGGGTGACCTGTTCTTACTGCTTCTGGGGACACAGGCCTACTTTGCTTGCTGCTGCTGCTGCTGCCATGCCCTGTTTACAGTGAAACAGCACTGCATAGCTCTGCTGCAGCGGCACAAGGCACGAATGGGCACTGGCATCAGTGCTGAGGGGAAACATTGCCCCTTTGAGGTTGACTGAAGTTTATGTGAAGTGTTTGTGAGCCAGCATATTCAGTAAGGTGGCTGAAGGGGAGAAAAAAAAATTGTTTCCAAACAGATCTATTGCAGCATAATAGCTGTGCCCTACTTGTGTGTGTTTGGCTTTTGTATCTGCTTTCCTTCTGGTTTTGTTTGTTTGTTTTATTATTGCTTCTGGAAGTTAAACTCTCACCATCACTTTTTGCTACATATTTCGCACTGCTACCTTGATGCTTTATTCTTTGGTCTTTGACATATTTATTTATCCCAGTTTGCTGGTTTCACCAACTTTGTCCTGTCCTTAAATCCTTTCCCAGACATTCCCTAGGTTATTCCTCAGTTAACTCAGTTATTCTTCAGCAAGAAAAGCTGTGGACTGCAGTGTCTATCACCTCCTTTGCTCTTTCAGAGTCTCTAGCTCAAAGTGTTTGTTGTATAGTCCTAATTTATGGAGGCATATGATGTGTAAAGCTCTCTGAAATACTGTGTTATCAGTAGTGGAGTAATTTTTTTAGCAGCTGCATGAATACTAATATGAAAAAATCCAGCTTTTCTTTTTTTCTTTTTCTTGATGTCCTTACTTCAGCTGAAAGGGAGAATGGGTCACTGCTTCCAAGAGAGCTTCAGGTTTTAGAGCTGTGATGACTTTAAGCTCCCATTACTTAGCAGAGCAGGAAATGCTTGCTCCAAGATATTCTAATCTCTGAGAGTTTTTTGCAAAACAGAACCTGTGTAAGTATGAACAAAATGGTCCATGTGGACATTTTTTCCTTCATGTGTGAAACTGACAGCTTGTAGATCAAACACATTTGTCATTTTGACATTAGACAAAAGGAGGGGGTACTCAGGGTAAGTGAGCAGGCTCAAATAATGCTGTCAGCTTCTCAGCCTTCCTTCTTCAGCTGAAATTTTAGGGTATTGGTCCTGGGTCTAGATGCCTGAGGCTGTTAAAAGATGATTTCCTTGCTGCTTATTGTCAGCTTGGTGGGAAGAATGGGGAAGAGCTGGGGCTCCTAATGTAATCTATTAGAAACTTCCAAAAAGTTTAATCTGTCAGAAACTTCTGTGAAGTTGAGCATGTAGCCTTCTCCTGTGGCAGTGAATGTGCTGAAAGTGTATGTTTCATGTACTGATTTGCTGACTGCATCTGTTTCTTCTGATGTTGACTCTGTCCTCTAGGTAGTAACAGGATATGCGTAAACATTCTGAAAACAGGAAAATGTTGTAGGTTTTTTTTTTGTTTTTGAAATGATTTAGTTAAAACAATTTTTCTGTGTTTTGGAGGGATTGGGAAAAGAGCTTATGCTTCCATAAACATCTACAAAATATGGATGGTTTAACCCTTTCTTCCATGGATACCTTAGCTAACTATTTATTTATTTTATTAAGTATTTATTTATTCTTAGTACATGCTTGAATTTTGGTGCTTGAATTTATAGACGAAGTCACAACAATACTTACCTGCTTTCTTTCTCTTCTGCTAACGTGCATGGATTGTGTTGATGCGTCCAGTAGAAGTGTCAGGGCTGTGTGGGTCTTGGCTAAGATGCTTCTCGTGAACAGTCCAGGCTTTTGTCTGGCTAGACTGGCCACCTGCTGGACAGGCTGTTGAGTCTTGTTGGAGTGACCATGGTGAGGGTGACTCTTTAAAATGCTTCTTCATATTTTGACAGAGAGAGTAATCTGTTGAGGTTGGGCAATGAGGAATTCATAAACATTCACACAATACCCTCTGGGCAGACAGTACAGTTGATTTGCACATTTCTTCTCTAATAATAAGAAGAGAAGAAAGCTTATGACACAGGTTGGTGTAATGCAATTTTCACTGTTAGTGCCAATGCATATATTTGTTATATTCCAATACTGTCTTTTTCAGTTCTTTGCTTTCTGGAATGCAATTGTGCATCAGTTTTCATAGCAACAGTCGTGGCTTCAGCTGGAAATTGAAACCTGATAAATGCTGGCTCAGTGCATGGGCTTTTGGATAAACTCTTTTACTTACTCTGAGCCAAACCAACTAAAAAAAAAAATTTCCCCAAACGTAAGTACTGGACTTTACATTCTGGAAAGGATGTACCATTTGGTTGCTGGGGTTTTAAAATGCTGGAGCACTGGCGAATTGGCCTTTTTTTTTTTTTTTTCCCCCCTTCCTTCCTTCAAGCACCAGGGCACTCAGCTGTTGAAGCTCTACCCCCTGTGGTTCAAGTGCATTCCTGGTATCAACCTTTTCACCCCACCTCCCACTTTGCATATGCTCTGACATCCCTTCTGCTAACCAAACTCAGAAAATTCAGCTCTAGATGTGGGGTCCAAGTCTGATCTCTACTTAATGTAGGTCTATAATCTCTTCTCCTATAGATATGCATACAAGTTTCTTGTTGTGTTTAATCTTTTATTGGAGAAGAAAAAAGGGCAGAAAATTGGAACAAACAAGAGCTTTCATTGGTCAGCATAAGACAGAGCATTTGGTGGTGGTTGTTCACTATTTAGGAGAAATTTGTAGAGGGAGAGAAATGACCCAACCAACCAAAAAGCCTACGAGGGTGAAAGAGAAGTAACAACCACTTAATGTAATTTTAACTATATCTGTGGTAACAACTAAAGATTTGACAGCTGATGTCGTGTCCAGAAATGGAGGAATGGTACATGAAAAATGCTCACATCTAGAACAAAAATACTGGGGTGGTTTGGTTAAAATTGTAGCTCTCTGTTCTGGCTTTCTTGTCTGACATTTGGACTTGACTTACTGAATCTTCTGCCTCTGTTCTTCCCTCCATATAAAATGCTGTCTGTATGAAATTTCAGTCTACATTTTTTGGTTTTTCTTTAGGATATAGCATACGCATAGCTTTATAATAAACTTTTATAATATGCAGTGACCTGGACTTTTATTTCTTGACCTACCAGAAGTCAGCTGTTTTATTCCTTCAGCTACTGTAGGAAGTTAGCCTGTTGGAAAAGCGTGTATTTGTTTGTAACAGCAAGAGTCAGTGGCGGTGCTCTGTGTTGGGATGGTGTTCTGGAAGGCAGAGATTTTGAAGACTCCGTTCCCTGCAGCTGTGAATGAGTCAGAAAATGCATTTATAGTAAAGGGGATTTGTGCAAAGAAAGAAGGGAAGAAAACAATCTACATAATTTTAAACCCAAGTTGGAAGCTCAAGTTCTATTTTAAAACAAACACATAAATAAAATGATCCAGGGCTATTTGCAGTGGAATAGTGAATTGGTTTCCTGATCCGTATGCCAGAGGGATCAAAGCATCCACAGTTCAGTGGTGGTAGTGTGTGAATTCAAATTAAAACAGTATGTTTTTGGACTTTTTTGGTTATGTTCCAAATTTAGTGATCTTATAAACATGACCACGAATTAATTAATTAAGTAATTATGTAATTAACAATATACAAAGGTTGAAAACATCCCTTGTGCTAGCCTATGTGTTGTTTTCCTGTAATTGAAAGTATGATGACAAAACAGGGAAGAAAAGGGGAGAGCAGCAGTCAAGCTTCCGTCACCTTCAGGGGTAAATAGAGAACACCAAACTAGACTAGAAAATCAAACCGAAATAAACCTGCAGATCCTTTGTTTCCAGCTAATTGTTCTGACTGTGTTCACTGGTCCCCATAAGCTTGCCTAAGGGGATAAGCCTTGCTTTCCTGTCTTGAGGCTTTTCTTTCTTGATCTATTGAAATTCAGAGGAGGGCCCCCTTTACAGAATGTCCTGGCTGTAACAAAGGGGCTCCAGCTGTGGCCATGTGGATTGAAAAGGGAGGTAGCTTCCCAGGCAAGTGATTTGGAGTCATTTAGGAAACCAGGAGTTTTAATTCTGTTTTGAAATTGGAAGCCCAAATCGGTGCAGTTCTGTTGGTGTCCCAGGCCTAAATTCAGGTGGTACTTGCAGCCTGGACAGGTTCGGTGCATTCTGCTACAGATTCTGAGATACAGAATTGTGATTAACTGCATTATCAGTATTAGCCAAAGGGAAAGAAAATTGTCTTCTAAGCACCCTAGCCCAAGTGTGTTGCCATTTCATGTGCATAATGAATGGGATAAAAAACAGTACTTACTTTTCTCCCAAGGATTCTCTTTATCTTCGAAAAAAAAATAATCTGAACATGTTGTTTGGACAAAATTATTACAACTGAAAAAGAGTAGTCAGTTGTAATTCTGTTCAGTTGTAATGGTTCAGGTTGGTGAGAGCTGCAGCAAGATCCTATAAGCAATAGTAGTTGTTAAAGGCAACAAATAAATCTAGTGAGGTCAGCGTGGCTTCTGGATCTTTATCCACTTTGTGGAGAAGTTGCAAGTGGGAGCAAGGTGTGGGTGTGTTCTCTGCTGATAACTTGACTCAGAAAGCTTGGAGACCTTTTTCATAGAATCATAGAATGGTTCAGGTTGGAAGGGACCTTAGAGATCATCTTGTTCCAACCCCCCTGCCATGGGCAAGGATACCTCCCACTTTGAGCATCTTCACAAAGTTAAGTTAAATATTCAAGAAGAGAGAGTATGTAGAATGTAGACATCAAGGGATATATTTGCAAGCTATTTCCCGAATTAAAGCTGGCAATTTGCCTTTCCTGGGGAGAGCATGGACAGTATGCACCAGCAGTGGGAACTCTTGTTCTCTCCTACTGTTTTCCAGACTGCGATATGAAGTTGCTGTTGTAGCTGTAGTGCCTTGGCGAGCTGATTCAGCCTAACTGAGCAGTTTACTTCTACCTGTATCCAAGAAGAATAGATTGAAGATCTTTTCTGCTCCATCTACTGAGAGATGGTAGAAGAGCTGTGTGGTAGGAGCTGCTCATTTAGGTCAAAGTGTCCAGTAGCTGTATTGAATACATCTCTGTGTTAACTGTAAGTAAAAATTCTGGAACTCTTCTAGCAGATGCTGAAGGCAAAGAGAAGAGCATGTGATGGTTGAATTCAGTTGGGGATACCTACTCTTGCTTGTTGTCAGTTTTTAATCTGGTGCTGGCACCAAGCCTCTTGGACACAAAGTCAAATCAAAAAAAAGCTTTTTAGGAAGGTGCTTTCTCAACAGACGTGAATGAAGTTGGCTTAAAGTGTGGATCCCTGGCAGATCAACCTCTTGAAGGAAGGTATCAAGGGACTTTCTGGAACTGTCTGGATGCTGCAAGGGGCAGGGACCACCAGCTCTGTCCTTACTGAGAAGGAGCTGCTCGTTCCAGCAGCCCTGTAGGAAACTGCACTGTCTCGTGGGCAGTAGTCCCTGTGTGTTACTAAAGGCTGTCCACTGGTAAAAATAATGAAGTAACAACATGATTTAATTGAAAAAGTATTCTTTTCACTTTCCATAATTTTCTGGTTTGTTTTCATAGTGATTTCATGTCTGGATGGCTAAAAATTAAGCTGAATAATTATTTTACAAAAGAAAAACTTAACCTGAAACTCTTTGCTGGCTTAATGGAGAAAACTGTGCAGGGAGTTGTGTTGGGCCCATAGGATGAAAGCTGGTAGTATTTTGCCATAATATTTCTAATAAAAATGTTAACCAGACAATCCTGAATTGTTGGTGTGACTCAGTTCCTTCTGACAAAACCCATTCAATCCAGTGGATGATTGAGCCTGGCCTTTAGAAGAGGAAGGAAGAATTATCTCAGATACACAGTGCAGTAGATGTTGGCTTTTCAGTTGTGAGCAGTGTGTCACCTCGCTGTGCAGGCAGTCAGGCCGTGTTCACACTTCAGCACTTCAGTGTTAAACGAAGAGATGAACTCAGAGAAGGGAGGGTGTCTTCCTTGGATTATATGATGCAGGCCCTTAGACTATCCGCAAATGCACTTTTTCCTTTCTAAGGTCTCATTCTGGCCTTCAGCTACATCTAGTCTCATCGAGGAATTCAGGAAATCAGTAAAAGTTGGGGGTGATACATGCGATAATTGCAAAGACTTTTCTCATTTGCAGAATGATTTGGATACTTTCAGGGAGGAAGTTGTGCCCTTCTTTCTCTCTGGTTTGCTACTGAGGCAGAATTCAGGCCTCAGTGTTTGGGAAGAAAAGGGCTTTATCTGATTTTGTATCAGTAGGGAACAGTGTATGTGTCTTGGGAACAGCAGTTTCAACATTGTTACCCTTGTCCTCAGGGACACTGAGTTGCTGAAACTTAGTAACACATCTTACTGCTGTCCTTCCTTAAGCTATGTCTGACAAGGAGGGGCATCTTCCTGCAGTTGTCAGCGGCTCGCCTTGTACAGCCATCAGAAGGGCAAGGCTGTGTTGGGAAGAACCAGCAGAAGTTGTAGCATTTGGCCTCACCGTTAGTTTCTCCAGTAATAGGGCAGGCTTGCTGGCTGTATTTGACATCTCTGTGTGTAGGGTGTATGCATTTCACACTGTAATGGCCTTTCCTTCTCTGCAGAGCATTTTTGTGTAGCTAAGGGAAGCAGGTGCTCACCGCTGGTGAGTGCTGTTGTATGCTACCTGCCCTTTTGGAAGGGCGAAAATGTGGTTTTTCTTCTATCTCAAAACTACCAGTGCTAGCAGCATTTTTAAATTATTATTCTCCTTTTTAAAACCTTGTTTTGGACTTCCTTATCACGTCTCACAAAACTTGGGATTGCTCGGTGTTGGGCTCTTTGCTGAACCTATGCGTTACACATTCATCAGGTAAATATTCCTCAGTAACACCTCATTCCCCCTCAAGCTTTAATGCTGGCTTATTTTTACATAACAGATTGTCCAACCAGGTGCAAAATCTCCAGCTGGTGACAGGAGAGAACTGTAACATGTTGTTTAACAACCTTAGCATCCTCCTGGGGGCAATGGTGAAACCCTGCTGCAGCTCAGATTGTCCTGCAGGTCAGGAGCTGTACGTAATGGCCGTTCTCTCAGATCTGTAACTCTGTCCGTTATTGTTATTATCTTTTTAATCTCTTCCCCATCGCTTCTGTCTGCTGTTGCGGAGCCTGACTGAGTCCTCAGCAGGCAGCTCTGTGGGCTGTCTACCATAAGACTGCAGTGGGAGTAAGGAAGGTCTTGAGCTAGGAAGCTCTTGGGCTTTTAAGGCCAATCCTAGATTATTCTGGGTCTTATAAGGTAGCTAGGTAGGGGTGTGTGAAGATGGGAAGGATTCTTATTCCCTTTGGATTAAAATAAAATGTTCTTAAGTTTCATGTCTTTTTTAATAATCCTTTTGATTTGCACAAACCAAGAAAGATATGGTCGTATTCTTTTCTGCAGTATGGACGTGAATAGCGATGGAGAAAAGGAATGCATAGGTCAGATCAGCTGAGTGGGAAGTACCCATCTATGCCCTTATGCTTCTGACAATAGCTACTTTCTGAACAGCTTGGAAAGTTTTGCTATGAAGATTGTTACTGTGTAGGAGACAGAGATGTTAATTTGCATTCAAGAAACATTCTTTAACTCAAAACATTGGGATTTTATATCCACGGACACATGTGCATTTGTGCAAAAAAAGAATGACAGCAGAGTAGGGCAGTAGAGTCTTTGCTTGTTTTTTTAATGGTTGTAATGTAAAGAAATCAGCTGTTAAAACTGTAGATGGAAATGGAATTCCTGCAAATTTAATGGGAATTGTGGCTGGAGCCTGAGAAGTCTGCTGGATTGATGGTTTTTGTCTCATTTCACTTACCTCTGGCCCTGAGAATCTTGTATAGCTAGCACATGATACCTCTAGTTGCTTATTTGCTGTTCATTTCGGAAATCCACTACGCTACGGAAACCATAAGGTCTGTCTCCTGGTGAGGAGGAACATCATGCAGCCAGGCTGCTCCTGGGTGCTGCGGGCGTGCTGCTAGCTTGCAGCTCTCAGAGCCTGGTTGCTTGGGTCCTGCTGTACCTCTTACAAAATGTCGGGTGTTGAGTTTTGTCTCTGAAGCGTCTGTTGGAGGGTCCTGTTTTAAGGGCTGAACATCATTTGTAATTGAGGGATAATAGTGTATTTTCTTGAAAGCTGAAGATGAGTGAAATTAAGCAGGTGTGTGTATGGAGAGGGGAATTTTAAGTTCATTATGCTCTTCTGATTTCTGCTTCAGAAAAGGATGAATGTCAGGGTAGTAGACAACACCTTTGAAACTTTTCTCTGTGTTGTGTGAGACCTGTGGAAATGAGTGGGTCTCCAGAGTGTTAAAAGAGAATAAACTTTTATTGCTCCTCATAAAGCTACTGGTAGAGCGAAAAAGTTGCACTAAAAAAAGATGGAGTTTAAATTTAAACCAGCCTGCCTGTACTGATCAGTGTAGATAGATACATGTAGATATATTTCTTCTGAAAAAAAGCATCTTTTTAGGTCTGGAAGAGGAGGAACAGTGAGTTACCGTTCGGAAGAGAGTCGAGATGATTTTGCATTAACCTGGGTTCTTTTCTGGTGCTCGCTCCTGAAGAGGAACCACACTGACTTAGCGACATGCTGCATGCTTATACATTTTACCCTGGAGGCAAGCTAAATGTGGAGAGAGAGCAATAACTGTTTGCTTGTGTAAGTTGTTGTCTAAGTACGAGCAGTGTGAGGGGAGTTGCCGGCAGCCTCCTCTGTGCCATGCGTGGGCTCCTCAGCTTGTGGCTGCCAGCAAGGCTGCAACTCCCTGTGGCTGCCCAGTGGGCCCTGTGACACCTGCACAAGCCCTCCTGCCTCTCTGACACACGTTAGTGCTCACGGGGAGTTACCGGGCCATGATGAATAGCAAACAGCCTAAGTAACTCTTCTGTCATTCCACTTGGGCCAAGTGCACCTTTCCCAAACAATACCTTGTTTTCCTGTCTAATGAGACCTTTTGTATTTTTAGACAGGAAGCTGAAAACCAGATAAAGGAAACCCTGTGTGTGCTCAGGTGTGCCTTAACAGGGGCTCTGTACCCCCACTTCTCATTCTCACCTCAGTGCCTGACGACGTGATGAGACTAAAAAGCTCCGGTCTGCACTGATTTTGTCAATGAGGTAATATGGACAGATCACGTAGTGTGAAGTAAGAATTTTGTAGCTTTGGTTGTCACCTCCCTGGGGGTTCACCAGTCTACAGCCAGTTTCCTCTGAGGGCCGTGTCTGTCCCAGTATGGCTCATTGGATCAGATGACGGTGACCAAAATCGCTCGGGAACCCCACAACTCTCCTTCACAGAAGCGGGCCTGAGCTGTCAGAGCACCAACGCAAGCTGGCCAAACCCTCCCTTTGATTTTCTGTTTGTGTGTGGACTTATGCAACTGGGAAGGTTAGGTCAGAGTGAGAACAGCTATGCAAATAGCTGATGGGAACGTAGCAACAGCCATAGCATTGCTTAACTTTGGGTATTTACAGCATAGCCAGGCAGTCCAAAGAGGTGATTCTCCTGCTATATTTAGCTTTGGTGTGGCCTCAACTTAAGGACTGTGTACATTTCTGGGCAGTGGTCAGACCCTGGAACAGATTTCCTGGTGGGTTGTTAGATGCCCCGTGCCTGTCAGTGCTCAAGACACACTTGTACGATGGTCTCACAAATGTGCTTTAACTTTTGGTTAGCCCTGAAGTTGTCAGGCAGCTAGACTGGATGATCTTTGTGGGTCCCTTCCAACTGAACCGTTCTGTTTACTTGAAATGCTAAGGATAATAATAAGTGCTGCATTTCACTGGGATTGGAAGGAGATCTTTTGCAACAAAATGGCAGTGTTAGCTGAAATCACATATAAAAGCCTCAGATTTAGTCGTCTTTGTTATGTGATGCTTTCAGCATTCATAAGCCAAAGCTTTAGAATACATTTCTGCTGGTGAAGTGTGCTGTGTGGAGAGCAAGAAGGGCTTCCATTTCAGAAGCTGGGTCATCCTCCTTTTCTAATTTTTTAAGATGATCCCCTTAGAAACAGCAGGAGAGTGTGTTGCCTCTGTGTGTGTAGGGGGGTTGGGTCTCTTCTCTCCTTCCCCTCTCCAATAACTTTTAAACTGTTGGCCAATTCAAGGCAGGTCTGCAGAGCAATAGAGGTCCCAAAGATACAAAGTTCAGACAGATATTTGGAAAGCAGGAAACTGGATGGAGGAGAAACTGCAAGGGAAAGACTCCACTGCAAGCCTTACTAAACAGCTGAAAACCTACAGCAGGGATTTGGGTCAGTTTGCCTTAGCCCTGCTGCTCGTGGGGAAGGTGTTTGCTTTGCTTGGTTAGGCAGATGTATGAGAAAGGGAATCTCTCACTTCTCTAAGAGAAATGAAATGAAAGGCCTGAAAACCAAACCTTGTGCTAAAAACAGATTGCCATCTCACAGCTTACCTAGCTTGTACTCTGAAATGTGTAGGATGTGATTTTTTTTTATTTTTTTTTTCCTGTGCTCAAAGCCTTGCTGTCAGACTAGTTATAAAGGGGCTTCAAGTTAAGTGAGATTCAGGCTTCTCTAAAATTTTAATCAGTGTTTACATGAAAATATTTGGGAGCACTTAATTAAAACATAAACTTCAAAACTTAAAGCTCTATTCACTTTCAGGCAGTTCTATGCTGGTCATACAGTGAAGGAATAGAACTGCGGAGTGATACTGCAAACGAAGAAGAATTAGCAGAAACGTGAAAAAAACCTTACTATGTGTCCATATGGAGTAGTGCTGTCCAGATGGTAGACAAATACAAATGAAGAGTTATAAAAACTTGCTTCGCTGGGAGAGCTCAACTGAAAAGTAACTTTTTACTGCCCGGTAAAGATGAATTACAAATTATTTTTATGAGCTTGGTAAGGAATCTGTTGAAACTTAAACACCCTACAGCATGAACATCTTACTGCTTAGTTTTTCCTGAACTGTGAAGTCCGCAGATAATTTTTATTTTTTTGTTTCCTACAGGGATGTGAAAGGGAAGTAAATACTTCCCTGCCTGAACGTGGTGGTTAGGGAAAATGGGATGTTAATTGTTTCCAAATGCTGGTTTGCTTGTAAGCCAGAATTGATTACGCATCTCCAACTGGAGTAGCTGTGTGCCTTCAGATGACAAGTGTCTAGCCAGGCATCAGTTCTGGTGAAGCCTTTTTAGAGCTGGTTGGATGATAACTTCTGCCATGGCTTGCCTCAGACCTCATTTTGTGGCTCAGTTTTTCCATTTGCCCTGCAGTTAGACAAACCAGGCTGCCTTTTCCAGCTGCAACTAGGAGAAAGAACCTGGGAATTTTGTTATTCCTTCCTGCCAGTAATACCGTTGCTTACTTCTGGTACTTTTCCTAGATGAAATGAATGGATGCTGGAACTTGCCATCTTTTTATTTATTTATTTATTTATTAGCAATTACCTCCCCTCCTCAAGCTTAGCATAAATGCCCTGTTCGGTTTGAGGAAAGTGCGCTCCCTTGAGATTTCATTGTGTCTCTCCAGTCTAACCGTTCAATTTATTAGGTACATTTTTTGGTGATACTGTTCCTTTCTAAGCTCTCGTGGCATGAAGACTTGTGAGGCGTTGTAAAGTATGTCCACAGATTGAATTACAATTGTCATTACTGGCTGTATTTTAGTCTACTCCAGACCTGACTGCCTTTTTTGCTTCAGTCTCTGAGGTTTTGGTCTTTTCTGCCCTAAGTGTTTAAATTCTCACATGTCTGTTTCATTTACAGTTCTTAAAATCAGATTTATTTTCAAAGTCCTTTTTCAGAAGGAATGTGTGGGAATGTGTGTATAAACCATAAAAACGTTGGTCCTTTGGGAACCACATCATTTTACAGTCTGTGTTCCTACCTACTGATATCTTTAACTAGGCCATGCTTTACTTTCCTTCCTTGTTTTCCTCTCTTGGGGAAAACTATTTGAGGTGAGCTTTCTTCCTTTGGGATTCTGAATCCCAGTCAAGAGTTCCAACAGCAGGATTATTCATCTTTCACAGACATTAATTCTGAGTTACTGCTTCTGCAGCCGTCCTGCATATTATACATCTCTTCTGGGTTTGTGGGTTAATGTTAATTTAATGCAATTATTTTCAGATGCTGTCTTTTGCCTTTAAATCCTATGTTCTGCTATGCTAAGCTAATGAAACACAGCTATTGTGGTGTGTGCTGCTGCCTCTCTTGCTCAAGGTACCCATAATGTGGAGTGCGCTAACAAAGATTTTCCTGTCAGCAGTACATGACAGTTCATAATGGGCTGCAAGATTTTTGCTCTTCTGACTACTTCTTTTGGCTTGGCTAAATGCTTTTTTGCTGCTTCCTTCAGTTTGGAAAAATTCGCTTGTATGTTGTGGGTTTAAAAAAAAAAATCTTAAATATCTTCAAGTGAATTGCTGGTGGTATAGTAGGAAGGAGAGTAAAACTCTCTGGTCTAGTGCTTCACCTTTTCCACTAATGCAGATATGCTCTGAGTGTCTTTCGTGCTTTAAGAACCAGGTGCTTGGCATGGTGGAAGTCCTGCTGGTGCTTCACCATATGACACCTGGATGGTGTGTTTTGGGATACCTGAGGTGGGAGAGCTCCTGGTGGCCCTGTTGTAACAAGAATCATTGTACTCTTGGAGCTGGACATCCTTCCAGATGAACTAAAAATGCCCACCTTTGTGAGAGGGTGCAGGATTCGGCTTGAAGTCAGCAAGATGACTTCACTGCTGTATCATGTAGGAGGAGAGGATTCACTTCAAGGGAGGCAACATATGTTTAAACTTAAATATCGTATAATTAGCCGAACTGGCAAAGGAAACTGTGAAAAACATAAGGAATATGTATCAAGTCCGTTTTGTGATGTTTGAAGAGTTCCCCAGTGCAAGAACCCCCACTCTAATATTAATATTTTAAAAACATTCCTACCCTGATAATGGATACATTCATCTCTTTCAGGAACGGTTGCAGCCTCATTTGCTCCTCTTCTTCCTCAGGTGTATGCATACACCTGTTGTGCTGGGGAATAAGCTCAGCCGGGGAATGGATCCAGGTTAAAAATAAATTTTGGGTTTTTTTCAGCTGATTTTTCTGCTCACTTGAGGCTTGGACCAGCTCCTCATGTCACACACTGTAAATAGTTTACCTGATGTGACTGAGAGGCTCTGCTGGAGGATGGAATAAAGTGGGAGAGAAGGGGAAAGGGAGGACAGGAATCCTGGGAGCAGTGCCTCCCTAAATAGACCTCAAGAGGAGATTGTGGGCGTCAATATGGATACAGCAAACTTGTGAATGAGAGCAACATGCCACTCTTCCAGCTGTACATATTTTTAAAGAATATTAACAGGTTTAACTGTGTGGGTATTCATTACTGAAATGAAAAAGATGGATTTATTCTTGGTGTGGCACAGCCTAGTAAAGTCAGCCCCTCTCTTTCACTGGGGTATAATTCAAGCCTATAGGCTGTTGCTCCCCAAACATGGTGAGAGGCACTCGCTACCTGAAAGATCTCTCAGCCTGACTGCGTGAGCTCATGCAGAGATGGAGAGGAGTGATGGCACCAAGAAGGGAACCAACATGGCCATGTTGATAATAGAATCCCAAAATCACAGAATGTCCTGAGTTGTAAGGGACCCACAAGGAACATTGAGTCCAACTCTTGGTTCCACACAGCACCACCCAAAATTCAAACCCTCTGTCTGAGAGCGTTGTCCAAACACTTCTTGAACTCCGGCAGCTTGGGGCTGTGACTGCTGCCCTGGGCAGCCTGTGCCAGGATCTGACCACCCTCTGGTGAAGAACCTTTTCCTAACAACCAACATGACGAAGTGTGTCAGAAGCTGAGTCAGGCCAGGGCTCCTGCATCTGCCTGGCTACCTATTCCTATCTGTGTGGTGCTTCCAAGCTCTCTGGCTTTCTGCAGTAATCCCTCCTTCCTTTAGAGCTGAACCCATAACTGCTGACACATGAGGGAGAAGGAAGAAGAACCAAGGGTTGTTAATAATAAACTTTTCTCTGAGTAGTGTATGGTGTCTTGAAATTCACTCGTTTTGGATGTGACATCGGTTTATGTAAAATCAGAGGCGTGTGTGTTCTGGCTGATGGTGCCAGCAAGAGCTACTTGCTTGGAGCACGTGTGAGGTGTCAGGATGAAAACCCTTCAGCAGAGTGATCCTTTACATACGCAGGCTGAGAGCACTTGCATAGGGTGGGGCTGGAGTCAGGCGACACTAGTGCTTGAACTAGGCTGGCTAGCAAATCCGAGTCCTCACTATGAACTATACCATGTGTGTGTGTGTTAGGGAGTTCTTGTGCTGTCGCCAGACTTGGGAGGAAACAGTCATTTGTATGTCTTGTGGTGGAAGTGTTGCTCCCCCATGACATTTTTACACTTGCTGGCATCATGCCATTCTTTATGCAAAAAAATCAGTTATCTGGGAACTTCTCAGACTCGTTCTACTTCAGTATGGTTGCAGTGAAACTACCTGATACCCACTGCTCTGTCGATGCATGAGGGTTGTAGGGCCAGACTAGTCTCGTGGTGGGCCTTCACGCTTCTTCTGTTGCTTGAAAAGTTTTGCATAGTGGCTGTTAAGTGTTGAAGAGTTGGAAAAAGAACTTTGCAGAAGTCTGTGGAAAGAATTTTCATTTGAAGGCTTGTGTATAGAATGGCCTCTGATAGCCTTGTGCCACCTTATTCTTTGGAATCATGACACTGCACATGAATCACATTTTCATATGGATTTAATTTATTTACTAACTACACTCTGCTGTCATGTGTCAGGAAAAGTATATCATTTCTGAGGTTACTCACAGAGAGCTGGCACAGTGAAGTGTTTTATGGGGGGAAAAAATGCAACACCCTGTACAGTTGCCAAAAGTGTATCTGCTGTCCTCTTCACTTGGAGTACCACCAAACTGGAGAAAAACTATCTCCTATCAAGTAAAGAAAACAAACAAACAATGTCTTATTTTGTCTCATGTTTCTAAGTGAGGAGAAAAGGGAAAAAAAATTGATGGCTTGCATAGGTTCAGAATTTGGGAAAAAAGGACACTTATTAAGAAAACAAAAACTCATTTGTGTGAAGCCCATCTGTGACAGCAGTGTTTTTACATTGCCAAAGTAACTCTTGGCTAGCACACTCAAACTTTTTATAAAAAGATGTGACACATTTGACCTCTGGTAATGAACGTGCTCCAAAGGCTCTAGTTGCATTACTGTTTCTCTTGCTCTAAACAGGCAGGTGCTGAATTCCTTCATCACTTGTTTTCATCAGGTAGGTCTTCAGCTCTTCTCAGACTACTTAATTCATCCTCATCCTGTCTGTGGCTTTCTCGGTGCTAATTCTGTGTCTGAGGTGCTTTGCCAGTAGTCTGCTCTGAAACACTTGCCCATGTGTCAGCAAACTTGCAGCAAGAACTCCAGCTCAGAGGTGCTAGCAGGCAGCATCCAATGTAAAACAATCAAAGTATTCATCCTTCATCAGGGGTTTCTCGCTGCGCCTTGTCTCTTACCTTTTGTCAGTTAGATTGTCAGCTTCTTAAAGCAGAAGACAGTTTTTGTTCTAACGTAGATAACGCTGAGTACTTTTAGAGGTACTTGATGAATAGCAAATCAAACAATTTCTATGTAATAATCTGTTTATACACAAATCACGTACTTGTCTTTTATATTACCTAAACCAATTTGTCTCCCTGCTTTGCAAAGCAGAGTTTACCCAACGGAATCTGGCATCTGAAAACTGTATTTTGAATCAGACACATAAGAAGATTTTATTACAGTTCTGATTTGTTTTTATTTTTTTTCCTTCCATGCTTGCTTTTTGAGGCTGGTTATTCCATTGAGGTTAAAGCTAGCCCCGTGCTGCTCGGATGGTACTGTACCTTACGTTAGGTAGCTCATTAGAACTGTGAAGCCATCTGTTCAGTGTGGATAAACTCGGTCCCTTCAGGATAGTTGCTGTTGGGGAGCTGCCTGATCTCCCTGCCCTTATCTCCCACGCAGTGCTATGGCATTTCTGCTGCTCTCTAGTCGATTTGCTGTTGCTGTCTGCTGTCTTATTCTGCAGGAGCCTGGGTCAG
Organism: Penelope pileata; assembly: GCA_013396635.1. Lineage (NCBI taxonomy): Eukaryota > Metazoa > Chordata > Aves > Galliformes > Cracidae > Penelope > Penelope pileata. Next base: position 192,355 of record WBMW01000581.1, read on the forward strand.
CACTGGCTGTGAGAAGCCTATGGGGAGGAAGGTCAGCTCATGCTGAAGGGGCAGCTCAGGATGCTGCAGCTACATCCGAGTTACGCGGCCAGTGACTGTGCACCAAGTTTAATCTGAAAAGAGGGGCAGTTTGGTGTTGCTAGGGGGGTAGTAGTTCATGGGGTTCAGAAGTACTCCTGGTGTGACAGAAGTACTCACAAATACTTCGTTCTCTGCAGCAAACAGCCGTGGCAGCATCTGCTGTACGTTATTCTGCATGCATCCCACTAGCTGTGTGAGATACTCATCTCTCTTTCACCAAAGTTTATGCATTTATTCCAGATTTATGATTGAAAAAATAAATTCAATTTCTCTAGGTTATTGCCTTGCATATGTTCAGTTAAATTGCGTATTTTTATCCTCATTTCACCTCAGATTTAATTCCTGGTTATGTTTAATAGGCCTGGAGTGAATGCACTTCACGTCATGTTTATATTGCTTACACGTTTTGTGGGGAATTGTTTCTTTCTGGCCTTTCCAACCCAAAGTCATTCCTTTGAGAGCTACTGAGTTTCAGCCTTTTATGTCACAGGAGAATATCCTGAGTTTTGTTGCTTTCTCCTGAAGTTGGGTAAATTTGTATCTCGGCTCCATTCAAATGCTGATCTTACTCCTATATTTTATGCTTTCTGTATGCTTCCAGTGTACATGATTACCTACTAGGTTTTTGTTGATTTAGTAGCTAATGCTGTCTGGTATTGCTATCTAAGGGGAATATTGTGAGAATAAATATGTTGAATTGTGAGCCATTTAATTCTGTAGTAACAGCCCACATAAGAATTTAGTGGAAAACAGATGATTTGCATGTATTCTGTTAAAATATTCAGGAATTCTGGGACTTGCAAACAGTACAGAATACACAGATAATGAAGCTGTAGCAAAAACCTATATAGCTACAGAATATTTTACTGATATCCAAAATGGATCTATAACTTCAGATAAGTAGCTGAATACCCTGAATCTATGATTGCAGATTTGTGTCCATAAAAGATGTATCCTAGTGTTTGGGACAAATTGTGTGACATCCCAAGTAAATAACAGAGCAGTGATGAGGCATTTCAGAATGAATGCTTTTGAGAGAGAGATTTATTTAAGTGAGATGCTTAATGGAATATTGCTTTCTGTTCTAGATTACAAATCTCTGCTATTTGAATATTTTTTTCTGGGGGTGGGTGATAGGAGTGGGATGAGATGCATTTCTGGTTTCATCTATAGTCTTAAATTAACTATGAAAAAGGGTGGGTTCTTAATTTAACTAACTTAAGCTAAAATCTCAGTGAAATCACAGTTCACAGTCTTCTGCAGAAGCTAAGCTTCAGGCTGTAGAAGAGTCTCATTTACTTTTGCCTGCTGACTTGCATGAATTATGCAACTTGTTTTAATTTTGTATGTATTTTGCTTTCATTAGTTGACAATATTAGGAATGTTTTATTTTTCACAGCTATACTGAGCTGTCATACATCAGTTCCTATAGCCACCATAGCTGGGTCTGCTTGCATTCCCCTCCACCTTTGGCTGCTGACCCATTCCCCTGCTGGATGTGCTGATCTTCCATCTCAGGGACCAACAAAACCTGGTAGAACTTCTTTGCTTGGTTTCGGGTCTCATGTCACCTGTGCTGATGTTACCTCACTGTAAGTCTCAATGCATAGGTTCAGTTGAGTGGTTGTTAGTGGGCTGCATTCAAGACCTGAGCTACAAAACTATTTCTATAGTGTTTCCGCTCTCAGGTGGAAAGGCAACATTATAAAGAAGTACATCTCCCGCTGTGGTTGTGCACTGCCAGATGTTCAGGACCACAAGCCAGAGTTCTTCTGTGTTTTACAAAGGAGTTTGTAGGCTGGTGGCTGGCTCTAGTACAGAGGCCATCTTGGTGGTCATCTCTTACAGCTGGGTCATCTTGGTGGAGGTTTTCCCATGCGATCTTTATGTGCGTGAGGAAGCTCTGTGGACAGAAGAATCACCCTAATTCTTATGTCTTCCAGGAAGGGACCTCCTGCAAGACATCATCTAGGCACAAGGAAGTCTGGAATATTGATTCTGTGGGAGGAGTATTTTAGTCAACTGAAGTGAAGATATCTACGTGAAATTAAATGAAATCAGCTAAATCAAGCCCTTCTGTAGATAACTGTCAACCTTGACAATAGTAAATGAAAGATTAGGTGTGTGTGAAATCTTCCCTTTGGATTTAAGGGGCAATAAACCTGAGAGCTTTGGTTGAGACTGAATTTGAAACTTTTTTTTTGCTACAATCTGAAACAAAAAAGATTTAATTTCTAGTACATGGGAAACATTGAACCTTAGGTTAAGGAGATCTGGATTCTATTACTTAGGAGTATGTAAGTGGGAAATTGGTGTGTCACAGTCTGAGGTGAATTTATAGGTCCCCAGCAAATCATCAGTAATCTTCATCTATTATATTACATATAAGGTAGTTCATCTTCTTTGAAAAAGTGACCTTTAGTGTATGCAGAGGCCTTGTCACCATACTAATGCTTGAAAAAATTAGTCTGTATTAAGATGTTCTTTGGAAGTGGGATAGTTAAAATTACACCGTATACTTCTATGCAAGAGCAGAACTTAAGTGGTTTTTTTTTATTTACTTCCTCAGTGAAGTACATTAAATCAAATTAAAAGCCTTTAAATTCTATGTGAATGGCTATAAAAGTTTAAAAGCAGATTAATAAAATTATGTTAGTAACGTTTATCTGAATTTACTTTCATTATTTTCTTGTAAGCAAATGAAGGCATGCTCAAATGAGCAGTAGAGGAGATTACCTAGGTCATTGTAAATTCACAGCTGTTATTTCTTGTGCGGTACCTCAGTCAGGTTGACCAGCTCTCTCTCTGCATATTTATATTACCCAATTCAGTCCTCTCTCTGATTCTCAGATCCCTCATCTGTAGATTGGCTATAATGATTTTGACATCCTTGAGAAGGGACAAAGAGTCCTGCATGTGAGAAATACTAAAGAACAGCTTTATGGTGGTATTTGTGAAGTGCATCCGAACAGAAATCTGAAATTTGGTTTTGGCTTTTCTTGTTAGTGTAAAGCTGGGGGTGGAACTGGAGAAACCCAACCATTTACAGGAACTTTACTCATGAATATAGCTATTTTTCTATAAAATTATGGCAGATGGGAGTGAACTGTAGGTTTACAAGATGAGGAGTTCAGGCATCTACATCTAGTTTTGCTGGATCTGGCCTAGTAATCTTAAAATGTGCTTCTTTTTGTATTTTTTTTTTTTTAATATAGATGTTTACACGAGGGAAGTATACTGGCATTATTCAACAGATGGTGAATACGGGCTTTTTTCCCGTAGAGAATCAGAGACAAAATGAGCAAAACCTTGCTTTCCCTGACCAGAACCTAATATTGCAGAAGCTGGTTTGCAAAATGGCAGCAATGGTTGTGGACCTTTCAAAAGACACTGCCTTTTCTTCATTGTTCAGGGCTTGATGTAAATCCAGTGACATGGGCTACTTGAGAATAGTAAATGTTATGCACAAAGGAGAATGAATGGCTTGAAAGTTTCATCAGCAATTACTCATGTTGGCATTGGAGCGCGAGGGCTGTATGATGCTGCTGTGCCAGCAGACAGACAGTGATTGTAACTGCTCCCTCTGAATATGCAGCATGGTGATTTCTGGCATGTATTTTTCCTGTACATGGCAACATCTAGCAGTGGGCAGATGTGGCATCTGACGATTTGAATTGCCAAACGATGCCTTTGCGCTCAAATCCATACTCAACCAACCTTTTCCTCTCCCACCCACAGCCCCATTGAGAATGAAACATACTGAGTTGCAAAAAGTATGTCAAATATGCATTTAAATGCCTCCCTTCTCTGACGTTTCGTTTGATAGGGGCTACATGTGACTTTGAAGCATAATAGCACATTGTCTAACTCCATCAGTTTAGGACAGTGTTTGATCTCAGCTGAACAAACGTATTGTTTTAAAGCTAAGCAAAAGACATTTGAAATGGGAGAATTCTTTTTATACATTTTTAAGAAGAAGCCAGGATATAGCCATAATTTCCTTTTTCCTGTTGGATTTACAGCAGTATGACCACAAAGAAGTAATATTCCCTCAACCTGAGGCTGGATGCATAAGTTCTGTGGTAATGCTGAGCCCCTTAAAAAGCAGTTATTTTAACTACACAGTGTGCGTAATAATTTTTAAGGTTTCTTTTAAGTTTTTCTTTAATTTTATTTCTAAGTTACCAACAGCTTTGAAAACTGAGATCCTTAAAAATAGACATATTTTAATGGCAGTATTAGAAGAGGAATTGTTGATGTGCTGGTGTTCACGGAACATCTCGATAGCATGCTTGAAAGGAAGGGGCTCGCGGCTTTGCCCACTATACTCATCCTTCTGTGAGTATAGCATAGTGAGGGAGAACAAGAGAAGTCTAAAAAGCATACATTACAAATGCTGTAACAAATACTGTTTTGTGCCAATAGCCTTACTTGTCGTCTTCTGGCAAGACTTCTGAGGCACTAGATTATAAATCACGAGCATCGGCTGTAGGTACAGGTAAGTCAGTGATATGTAGCTCAAGTACAAGGAGATCTGAAATGCTCTGTACGTAGCAGTGTTTCAGAAAATGCTGGCTAAGAGTGCCCCTGTGCAGATCTGCAGCTGATATCATCTAAAAATGAGATCTATTGGGAAGCTCTGAAATGAAAACTTTGCCCTAAGATCATTTTTAAATTTAACCTTCCTTTTGCTTCCTATTCTGCCCCCCTCCTTTTTTTTTTTTTTTTGAGATAATGAATTGGCTGGTATCCCTTGTGGATGGCTCCTGGCTGTACACTGTTAGGTAAGAGCATGAGCAAAATGTAAATTCTTTGGTAACTCGACTCAAGATACTACTTCATCACAATTGCTATTTAATTTTTGCAAAAGAACCTCCCACGCTGAATGTTCTTTGAGTTATTTGGGGTAGATTTTTCATGAATAAAATTCTTAGTCATCTTCAGAATCTATGCAATATCTTAAAGAAATAAAGTCTTTGCACATTTCAGTAGTTAGCTGGTCTCTTTTTGTATCTCTTGGTTCCTGCACTGCTTGCTGTATATGTGAGAAGCTGCTCTTACAGCTGTAGCAGAAGCCTTGAATTAAGAAGTAGAGTGTTGCAATCCTTCCCTCCTGGAAACCAATGGCAAAGAAATTTTCTTCGTATTTTCTACTTTAAGCTCAGCCAGTAACTCTGCATGACCTTGGCAAAAGCGTTATCTGCAAAGTTTGTGCAGATAATCTGCACCTGGGTCTGCCAGGGCAGGAATGCTCTGTGGGCTGCCACATTGCGAAGCTGCGTACAAGTAAGTGGTGTATTGGCAGCTGATGGCTTCCTCCTCCTATGTGGCAGGGTTCCTTGGGATGTGTGAGGCCCTTCAGGTTTCATCAAAACATAGATAGGTTACCAAGTAAAGAGACATCTTAACCTCAGCTGTAACATCTTAACCTTGGCTGTAGGTCTGTGCCCTGAACCTCTGCCCCCCAGCTGTTCAGCTTACCCTGGTTTATGTCCTGAAGGGGCTTGGATCAGTGGTTTTGTGGATGGGAGTATTGGGAAATTGAACAGATCAGCCCTGAGATTGCTGCAGCGAACATCAGCCCATGCAGAAGTCACAGAACCTGTTTGCACCTAGGCAATCATTCATATTTGCATACCTAATGGTATATGCCAGTAATACGTGAGCTGGGAAGTTCCATGGCTCTGAAGGTCTCTGAGGTCGCAGGAAGTCAGCAGTCATACCAGCTCCTGGGGCTGTGTTGCAAATACCAACCCGTGATGCTGTTCGAAAAGCCTGAGCTCCTAAAGCTAAATGACTGCGTTAGAAAAACATTTATTCGCATAGGTAATAACTCTCGCTCGTCTAATTGCTGTAGCTGGAGAAGGCAAACAATTTTAGTTGCAAAAAATTGTTTTCGATCATGAAGTGCAAGCAGCAGACTTCAAAGCTAAATTCAAGTTAGAGAAGTAAATTTTTGAACCTCCACAGGTATGTGTCAGTGTCTGACAGGAAAGGGTAGCTGGTATCTGCAGAGTAATGGGCGTGATGGTAAGGCAAAGGAGGGAAGAAGGCTGTCATCTATGGGAAGGAGTGAGTCGACAGCAGGTCTGTAAAGCACAGAGATGTACTTTATAGTGTGCAATAAAACCATTACTTCTGGATTTCCGATTTCTGTTATGTATTACATAACAAAACTGAGGCTTGTTTCTGAAAGGCTTGTGGTGGTTTGGTTGTTTGTTTTAATCTACACAGAGAAGTGGTTATTTCTTATAGGGTTTTGTTTTAATTGGGTACCTGTGTGAGTTTGCTCTGGCACACAGCAGTATCCATTTAGCTCCATTTCAAATTGCCATGTAAAGCTCCTTAATGAAACTCTCTATATTTATAATTTAAAGCAGCAGGATTTAAACAGTCATGGTTGTAGTTAAGATGATGCGTACAGCTAAGAAAAGTAGTTTTTGATTCCAGGTTAGGTACCGAGGGCAACAAACTCTGGTTAGGTTCCTTCACAACACAGCTATCCCGGCAGAGAGGAAGGCAAGTCTGGAAAGGACTGTCTTGCACCAAGGACTTGCAAGAGCCATTTTGAAGATTGCTGCAAGGTCTGAAATGCTTGCTCTTTCAGGGTGCTGCTGCTGTGTTTACTTTTCTCTTAAGCCTCAGGACAACTTGTAGATGCCCAGTGAACTTGAAGGCTGTGCCTTCATGCTTTGTAAAGCTGTGTGTATGACTGTTGCTGTCTTCTGTCGCATGCACACGTCATTCTCTGTGGTGGAGAGGTACAAAGAGCTGGAGTGCTCTGTTAGTGCTTTAGGGTTGGTCTTTTGGTTGGCTTTATATTTTTTTTGGTGTTCCAGATTAGAAAAGGTTTGAAATTAACCAGACCCCCAGAGCTTTTCAGCGGAGGAATGAAACAAAAATGAGTTCATGGCTTCTTAGTTGGGTGCTGCTGGTGTGGTGGCTGGCTCGGGTCCTGGCTCCAGACTTCAGCCAACAGCTTTGGTGCTGGGGTATGGGGGGAACCGACCTGTTCTTTAGCTCCTCTCAGTCCTGCAGGCAAGTGCAGGGCAAGAGGAGGTGCCTTCAAGGTTTGAGTGGAGCAGTGGTATCTTCAGATATTGAGAGACTTGAAGCTCAGGGTGCAGGCTAATGCTATGAGGAACAGCAGTAGGAGAGGATGGCTTTCTACAGCGGTCCCAGGCCACAGGAAAGATGCTGTATGTGGGTTTAACATCTCTGCCTTATCCCATGCTGGCTGTCCTTTACGTTCGTGCCTTCTAGGTTACTATATCAGTGCAATTGTGGTTTATTTTCTCTTTTTTCCCTTCCCTGCACTGGCTTTTACACAAAGAGATGTGTTGTATTTAGCCTCTTTCCTGTTGCAGGGTTGGTGTTCTGAGGTCACTCTTTAATCACGGAGTGGTGTGGCTGTGACACATGCACAGGATATTTAATTACTTTCTGAAATGCGGTTTTATTTTGGAAGTGGTGTGTTCCTTCGTAGACACCTCCCTGGTGGCTTAGTGTTTTGCTAAAGGGAATATCAAAGTGATTCTGTACAGTGCTCCGTACGGAATAATATGAACTATAGTTGCTTCCAAGAGGCGAGAATGGAACTGAGAAAGCTTAGGGAATAAAAGTTCAAACAAAGCTGGGGTGACTTGAATGTGAATTTTCTTTTTGATTAAAACCTTGGTCACTTCAAGTCTGAAATTATCTTTACTTTGAAGTGAGGTTTCTGATTATGATGTAACTAGGAAGTGTGGTTCCAGATGATGAGTGTTATTTTAATACTGGGTGGAGCTGTAAAAGCCATTGATTTTTTTTTCTTTTTGCAAATGAAAGGAAGAAAACCTTTTATTCTTAATGCGAATAGCCAATTACTGTGTTATCAGGAAAAGCTTTAACTAAAAGCATTAAAAGCCCTTGCTCACTTAGTGAGAGCAGTGTCAAATGAGCCCCCTGATCTATAGGGTGATGTATCTTAGACTGAGTTATCTTTAAAATGTCATGTAATCTTAAATTCTTTATGGTGGCTTAGTTCTGATACTTACTTTCCACATCAAGAGAAATGCGGAACATTCAGTAAGTTTTGTTTATTAGGAGAAAAAATATTTTGCAATTCACCATAAAAAGTTGAGCCATATCCTTTAAAAGTAAGCATACAAATAAAAATAATTTCTGAGAAGTGTCTTAATTCTTAAATGCTGAAGTCGCAGGGCTTCTCTTTAAATTATGAAGAGGTTGGGTAGGCTGGGACCAAGCTTGTTTTATTTTCACATTGTGGTATGTTACAGTTTTTGTTTAATGTTATAGGATGCCAGAGACAAATTAATTGCTGTTGTGGTGCAGAGGCATGTAGGAGTTTGAAGAATTACGGAGTTTATGTTGTGCTGAACTGGAGTGATGAAGTACAGATAACAGGCCACAGCTGTGGCCACAAATTAGGCCTCTCCAATGTGATGCTGAAAGTATTGCATTATAATTGCTCCTCTAGGATCTCCATGTCTGATGAATAAAAACAAGTCTGAAATGGGGAAACTAGAAGTGTGTGCTGTTGCAAATGCTTACTGGGGCTTTACTGCTGCTGAAGGAAGGTGACTGCTATCCTAGCTGGGCCCTTGCTCAGGAGCTGACTGCTCTTCTCATGCTTCCACTGGTTTCTACACGTCACCGTTTTCTTAGAGTTAAGGGTTCTCAGAGGCTCCTTCCTCAGCCAGCCAGTGCAGCTGAGGGGAGGGTGAGGGCTGCGGTTTCTACCACTGCTCTCACACCACCCATGGGTGTGTTAGCCAAATTCCTGATGTGGGATCTGTCAAGAGTTGGGAGCGTGGGGTTTACTGGGAGGTGTCTGCCCAGCCTCCAAACATCCACAGCCGTAACTGACACCAATGGGAGCTGCTTTTCTCTGTGATGAGTGGTTTCCAAGATCTAACCTGGCAAGAAGAAAGTCTTTCACTCCTTTCTGCTCCTTATTTTTCTGCCACTTGGCTTCCCTGAACCAGCTGACAAGGAGTCAGAGGGGCAGAGGAGGACCAACTGCAGCAGCGCAGCTCTGCAGTCTCATGTGCTGCAGAAACTCACCCTGAATCTGCCTTGAGTGAGTGATGGGTCAGAGCAGCGAGCAGGAGGCAGAGCCAGGACTGGAGGTGACTGCTCAAAGCATCCCTTTATTCAGTTTTCAAAGAACGCTTGCAAAAATTTTTTATGGTGTTTAGAAAAAAGGAGCCACGTTCTCAGTTCTATTTAGGTTAATGATGCTACGTCGCTTTTACAAGAGCTGAGTTAGTCTCAGTAGGCACAGGACTTGAGCAAAACTTTTAGGGCTGCTGTTCAATGTGATGTTATAACAATTGTTTACTTGCACGTTTGCATGCGTGTTTGTTTTCTAACTTTTAACAGAGCAAGTTGAAAGAGAGACCAGACTGTGTGGATGGGGTATTCCATGACATGCTTTCACGCATTTTTTTACATGCATGTATTTAGATGCATATATACCAGGTAATATACAACATATTCTCATAAGACTCCTAAAAATGCCTTCACAGAAGCCTATTAAGACTACTGTGGACTGGATGAAAGCCTAGGCATCATGATACCTTGGTGATGGGCTCACATAATTGACAAGTAACACTTCATTGCATTTTATTAAGACTAGATCTGAAGAGACATTGAATTAAATGCTTCTGCACCAGAGCTGTGAAACTTGTCAAAAGAACAAATTCTTGTATTTTAAAGCATGTCTATGAGTGTGCTCAGTAGATATTTTGTTTGTGCATCTCAGATTTTTCGTAGACCTTCCTTGGGGAAGGTGCATAAGCTTTGATCCATCTGAAGTACTGTGTGTAAATCTTCAGAAATGCAGTCTAAATCAAACTTTTAGATAGTCCCCTCAAACTGTTACTATCGTAAGATTTTACCTTTACACCTTTCCTATTTTCCTCCTATGAGGAATGCTTATAAGATGAAATCTCTTCATTTTCCTTTGCTCGACTCAGCACCTATACGTTGCTTCATAGAGTCAACCAGCTGTGCCCTACTGGCAGAAATGTTCAGAAAACAAAAACAAACAAAAACCAACCAACCAAAGAAACACCTAAACCTGTAGGCCTGCAGTCCTGTTGTTTGGGTTGACTGGCAGACAAGCCACTACTATGAGCACAGTTGGTCCAAGAGCATACAGATGAACTGCGGTGGGCTGGTTGAAGTTTTCATGACTATCCTGTGGATGCCAGGTTCCTACAAAGTTGTCTGGGGCATTGAATTCTCTGTAAACTTATAAAAACAAGAGACAGCTCTGGCCAAGCAAGGACTGCAAGTAAACTTCATTTCTCCCGCAAAGACCAAACCCCCTGTGTTGAGCACAGGGTCTGAAACAAGAAGACCCTGAGTAATAAAGCGTAAGACTGTACAAGGTGCCCCTCCTCAGATGCTCTTGATCAATCAGTGCAGTTCTTTCCTACTTTACGACATCACTATCATTGTTCTCAAGCTAGAAGTTTCCTGAATGCCCCATGAAAAATGTGACACACTTCGTAATGTAGAACAAACATCTACTGGAATGGGACTCCACTGAAAGGATACCACCTCTTTTTGCATTGTGACTTTAATCCCAATTTGCATTCCAGTGAAAGACTCTGTGGTGGTGAAGGTGCTTGGAACACAGATTTTGCAATGTAAGGCGCACAGTCACTCCTTGATCTGAAGATTTATGCATGCACAGCTTGGAATCGGTCATCTCTGACCTTTTCAGAGGGCTGCTCCTTCTTTCTTGTTGGTACTGTAATATCTTTCAAACGTATTTGGCATTTTAGTGAATTGATAGATGACCAGCTGATGTCTGTGTGCAGTAGCAGAAGTTATGTTGCATTTGGGATGCAGTATTTTATTTTCTGCATTAGCCTACTTTTGTGACTTCAGTACTGGAATTCCCATCTGGTCCTTGACAATTATAAATACGTGTTTTTGAGAGAGGAAGTAAGATTGATTGCTGTTCTAACATTTGGTATATAAGGCTTTCATGATAAATTGTTTTCTTCTGACTCTTCTGTTCCAGATTACTTTCATAATCTTGAAAAGCAAAAACATTAATAAATCAAAGTGGGTTAGAGAACAGGCACGTGGTTTTATTTTAATAAGGGATAAAGCTGAAATCTCACCGAGTGTACATTGTTCACCGCTTGTTCTCTGGGACATATGAGTTGGTCCCTTCATTACTGCTCTCAGTGTTACTCCTGGTGCTTGTGCTCTTGTGCAAAGTTAATATGTGAAAAAAAAAGCAAGCCTTTTGTGGCAAGGGGAAGTTCTGACTTCAGAGTACGTTTGCATCTTTGATTTATATCTGTCGGCAGGAAGGGGATTTTGAGAAAAGGCAGAGTAAGCCTGCAAACTCGAGAATGGGCTATAATTTTCATGGTTATGCCTTGTGTGCAAGGGACACTTTTCCCCAAAGGATTCAGGGTAAAGTATGCTTTGGAGACTGTTTGCCATGTGTGTAGGGAGAAAGACAACAGGAAATGCATGCTTCTCCCTTTCCTCTTACTGCTCGTGTTTAGGGAATGGGACGGTGTGCCCAGAAGAGGGTCAGGTCTGGAGGAAGAGGGAAAGCCACAAATAGGAGGGTTAAAAACTTTGAAACTCATCCCCTCATTCCCCTTGCTGCTGTATCTACACATACACTTACTCTTGGGCTTCTTTGTATCCAAATTGCTGAAGGAGGCTGCTAAATGAAGAAACCAACTTTCCTTTTGAACTTTTAACCTTTGTGAAAGCTTCAGTAATTGGCTTTCACAGATCACAGGTTGTTTGAATCTGACATTAAAAAAAAGAAAAAAATTACAGGAAAAATGAAATATCAGTGTGCACTTCTGAAATTTCCAAATTGACAGCGAAGATCTTGCTTCGATGTGCTTTAAAAGCCTCTGAAGAGGGGTGAAGTGTCCCTGCTGCATCTCAGCCCTGTGTAGCGCTTGCATGTGCATGGGCTGAAGTTGGTAAAAAAAAAAAGCTCCACTGGCAGAAAAGTGGTCGGTATGTGTGAATGTAACCTCTTTGAGAGACAGGAAGAAGGCTTGAGGAACTGGTCATGTCAAGGGGAATAAAGCACTGCCGGGAGAGAAAAGAAAACAAAAAGACCGCCAAAGGTGAGAGAGATGAGTTGTACTGCCTGGGCTGGAGGTGAGTGTTGTGCTTGGATTTTTTCTGTGAATGAATGTCCTGTATAACAGTAAATAAATAAATAAGTGAATGTTTCCTCACTGTTGTCCTTGTTAAAAAGAACACAGTGAAACTCCTGACAGTTGCTGCACTTTCGAAGAGTTGATCATGTGAAACTTTTATATACTAAAAGCAATCAAAGCACATTAAAGTCTAATTCCTGCTTACTCTACTGGGTCTTAAAGCTGTCATCACTTAGTCGTACAAAAGCAAATCTAGTGTCTTAAATACAGATGACTTTTTGCCTCTGATGACTTTTAATAGATGCTTTGAAAGTCAATAATTAAAAAATCTAAGAGCAGATCCAGGTCGAATCATGCTTTAGATGACATTTAACCTAAAATGTTTGAAAGCTGCTTTCAAGTCCTAGGTTTTTCATCTCTATAAAAACATACTATATTTTTTGCAAGCTTGGAGATGGAAGTTAGGAGGGACTCAGCCTGACAGCAGCGACCTGTACCTTCCTTCCCACATGTGAGGTAACAGCCGTGCTGCACACATCACCACACGTGTGCCTGCACAAGTGGAGAACTTGCTCAGCAGGGCTTTGTAGTCCTTGGCTGATGCAAGAAGCTGCATGGTTGAGTTTTCTTGACAGAAAGCAGCAATACATATCGTGGCTAACTTGGCTGGGGACATGCAAAACTACTTTGCCTTGTTTGTTCTTTTAAAATGTGATTCTTCTTTCTTGATAAGGTCGGCAATGAACCGGGATAGATGGCGATGAGTGTAGGAAAGCAGCTATTAAAACCAGACAGCTCCTTAGTTTACCAACAATAGTTCAGTTTGATTTCTTAGCATGCAAGAAGCCTTGAATGTTTTTCCCCATAGTCTCATACCGGAAGAAAAGTGGGATCTTTTGTAGCTGTGGGATTTTTCATCTTGCTGTCACATTACGTGTCTTCAAAGCAAGAGGCCGGAGTTTCCTGTCATGTGCCTGTCTCTTAACATCTGTATTTCCACTTGAGCAATTAAATGGCTAAAAGCAGAAGGGGATGTCTCCAGCAGCCATGCACTAATTTCACTGTGTAAAGCTGCAGAAATTATTTGGGACCAGTCAGAGGTAACTGTCACAGGACAGTGATCTCTTCCTGTCATGTGTAAGTGCTGAATACAAGTGCTGAAAACAGTTGCCAGGAATGGCTGAGCCAAAGAGCCAGACGACGGGTTATTTCTCCATTGAGAACAGCTTAAACTTTCAGGCCTCTAACACCAAAGCCTGTGGTGTTTTGCAAAATCACCTGTGCTAAATGGTGAAGGCCTGGGGAAAGGAAGAACATGGTATGGAGATGAGCAGTAGTTGCTCACTGGGCTGTTTTGGGGTATTTGCATTTTGATCGGCTCTGCAGACGTTCGTATGTGCACTTCAGGGACTCTTCAGGTGAGGCAAAACAGCTTTATATTTAAAGAAAAATGGCAGTAAGACTTCAGGTTTGCTCCCTATAGTGTGTTCTGTGTGCTTTCTCAGTTTTGTCTTAAATGAATGTAATGGCGATACTTTTTTTTTGCCTGGGAAATTAGTTTCTCTTGCTAGTTTGTTTTAAAGTAATCCACCTCAAAATGTATTTGTCATTTTGTGCTGGTAGTGAAACTTCTACTTTGGCAGAGTGAGAATTAGAAGACATTAGCCAATAAATAAAGACACAAATGGCTTACCTCTTTTTGTCCCAGCCCAAAGCCTGTAGCCCATGTTTTTGTGAGCAGCCTCATCTGAATGGTAACTGCAGCAATGTGCTCTGAAATGCTGAGAAGCATGGGCTGTTCCTGACACTCTGAAGACGCATCCTCCACTTCTACCTGTTTTTTTAATGGCAGTGTCATATTCAAATGGAGTATGGTAGCAAGAAATAGGCATGTAAGCCAGTCTGTTCTCAGGACCTTGATGGCTGAGGAGGTTAAAATACAGAAAGAACCGGGTGAGAAGCCTGTCCAAGCGCATGAATATAAATAAGGCAGCTGCCTGTTCTGAGTAATCTGTCAGTCTGATTTAGATACACACCCCTGTAGTTTCTAAATGCCTCACAGCTTCTCTGAGGAAATGTGGTGCCCCATTTTATAGTTGTGGGTTGGAGGCACAGAGGGCCAAAGGGCAAGTACCTGGCCACACACGAAGCCTTTGAATAAAGGAAAATTAAACACAAGTGTTCTTGGTCCCAAGTTTAACATCCTAGTCTTTGAAGCAGACTTTCTGTTCATTTTAATGGCATAATTACCTACATGTAGTAGAGAAATTTTCTCTTTAATCAGTGCTGTGGGGAAGGGAAACTTGGTAGATATAAGGTCTGTTTGCAGGGTTTGGGGTTTTTTTCTCCCCATTTATTGTTTTTCTCTGGTATATCTTGCACTGGCTGCTAATAAATTGGCAATATTACATTCTCTCAATGACATGAAGGTCGAATAACAATCTGGTTTTTTGTGTCTTGGAAGGTTTGTTTTGCTAATGCAAAAATAGGTTTTTCTCACTTGTTTAAATGGAAGCATCAGATTTTGGCATGGGCGCTTATGTAGCATGACATTTGGATACTGCTCCTGCAGAATTCCCTTCATGTTGAACCTTCTGTCTCACATAGAGTGAATGCTGTCCTTTTTTTCCAGTTCTAGCCAAGGTTGTTAGAATTGTGGGCAAGACCAGCAAGGTAAAGGCTGAAATCCATCTAATTCTTTACTGATATAGCACCCCAAGAAGAGAGCTTGTGAAGGTGTTGTGGCTGGTGGGAATCTGCTCCAGAGTCTGGAAAATGGCACATGTGAAAGGGAAATTTGAAAAATGCATTTTCTGTCATATTCTCATGTGCTCAGCCCTCTTAATTTTGTGTTGCCAGATCAGGAAGAAACAACTGGGAACTGCATATTGCAAAGGACATGTCTTTGAGCCCTACGTATTGGAGTAACCTACCAAGAAAATAGAAGGAATTTGCATCTAACTCAGCACAGTAAAATCCCATGTTGGCTATAGGGAGCTGGAATATGAATGGGTTTCAGCTGGTCTTTGGAGATAAGGAGACTGTCCACGTAGAGGGAGTTCTGATGGGCCATGGGCACAGGTCTGTGAACACAGGACGAAGGCTGCATGGACCTGGAGCATCAGTGTGCTGTAGAGAAGAATGGGTCAAGACCAGTGACTTGGAGTATTTTTTCAGAAGAGATGGGCACTGCTGCTTTCTGGAAATACTTAAGCTTTCAGTGTATGATGTGAACATCACTTAATATAGAAGAAAGTGAGAGTGGCTAAGGTTCTATGTTTACTGTTTTTGCTACGCTGCCAAACCTGAAAAAGTTGTTTTAGTCTTCCTAGCAGTGCAGAAATACTTTTCTGAGGGGCAGCAAGATGAGTCCATTCTGTTTTTAAAGTGATTCATAGCTAAATCACATTTTTTACTTGAGCATTAGAGATCTACTGATGTTAAATTACTGTTGAAAGCAGGTTAAAAGTGTGAGAGAGATGCTGTTTAGCGCTTTCTTTTAGTGCTGGCATTTCCCACATAGGGCTTTTCAGCCAGGTGTTGGCCCTGTAGGAAGTTCCAAATGTCAACCTCAGCTGACAGCTTTGTTTGAAAACACTTCTAACTGTGTCAAATTGAATTAGCCAGCTAAGTGAACAGTGATTTGCCACCCCTCACCCCCAAATGCAGTGGCAAAATTTAATTTGGGAACATTAAGGTCTGGAAGTAAGAATGATAGAACAGTGGTTACGTTCACAGGGACCTTACTGAAGGGCTGTTTATTTGTGAAAATTATGAACTCTGGCAGTCAGCAGAGCACTAAAAATGTACTTTGATTTTATCCAAATACTTTAATCTTTTAATCTCTGTTACAATTATGAAGGAGCTCATTGAGTTAATGAAACATACTGTAATGAGCTGGTAATTACATATTTTTACATCATTTTCTGCTACTGAGTTGAATCTCTGCTGTATGCCATGAACTCTGCACAGTTGAAATAAATCTGCTTTTAAGGCTCAGGGTGTTTCCATGACCCTTTAAGACAGGCAAGTTATTAGTACTTTCCTTTTGTCCCTATGCATACCTTATGGTGGTCCTGCTGATGCTCAGGTGAGTGAGCGATGAAGGAGCTTGAGGGGCTAACTTGGCTGCACGTGTTGTTTCATTTCAGTTAGTTTTTGAGCAGTCCATCTCTCAGAACCAATGTATGGGCCAAGTGCCTGTTGCTGATACTGGTGAGCAGGAGGTTGGGCTGTGACATTGGGGTGATGTGGATATAAGATCTGCTGGAGAGCTGGACCTTGAGTGGCTGAAGCCTGAGGGTTTTGGAGTAAAGAGTCTTCAATTTAACAGAGAACATAAGGATGATGGCTCAAGATATTACAATATTTTTGACATGAAACAGTTGTGAAGATCTATTTTTGCTACATGTTAAGTTAGTGACATGTGTGTTATTATGCAGCAAAGGCATTATGTCCTTTTGCCTGTTGCTGCCTGGCTCTCCCTGTCTGGTAGCTGGCATTTATAAGTTCTTAGTAGGCAAAATGCTTGGTAATAGCTCTGGGATGGGATCAAGAGAGTATGAAAATGTGAGGCACCCTATTTGCCGTTATGATAATACAGAACAGCATCACACAGCAAGTGCCTGTTCATTTTGAATGGGTGTTTTGATAGCAGCTGATTGAGTTGCAGCAGCAATCAGTGACAAGTGATGCTCTGGCTCCTGAGAAGGAAACTGCCACGAGTCATTTTGCCATGAGAATGATGTGGCTGGCACAGTTCAGTCCTCAGTGTGCAGACAGTGCTGGTTGCGTCGTCTCTGCGTGTGTATTGTGGGAAGGTTAAGCACTCAATTTGTTGATTAGCCAATTTGGAAACAGAGAGCGTTCTGATCATTCTTGGCATTGCAATGCGTGTTGCCAGAGATGCTGGAGCAGGAGCTTCAACCAGAGCGTTGAGACAGGGCAACACAGCTGTGCCATCATTGACTTTTGATGGATGGTGAGCATTAGCTGGAGATGTCTGGGATGTCTTAGAGAGAACCTTTGTAGTTATAGTTACATAAGAGATAGAAGTCAGATATCTGATTTTTTTTACCTTTTTTTTTTTGTCGCCTGGCATAGTAGCATAAATCAGATTCAGTGGGGTTTTAGGTTCATAAATGGGTTGCAATTTGGGACTGAACACTTCATGTGTTCTGCTGGCCCCTTGAGAAGGGGGAGACAGAAGTCTTTTCAACTGTTGTCTGCTGCTTAAACAGCTTGTGTCTCCAGAGTTTGACTGAAACCAGTAGATGGATGATGTTTGCCTCTTTCTTTCTTCCATGTGCAATGCAGGTTTTAGTGTTGGGAAAAAAAAAAAAAAAGCACAGTAAAATTATGGGGTGACCACAAACTATGTTGAGTACCAGAACGTGATGCATTGAACTGTAAAACAGAAATAATTTTACAGTAGTTTTCCTGATGGAAATAGTTTAATCTTAATCTTTAAGATCTTTGCTCAAGTTATGAAAGGCTAGGGTCTTCTTTGAATGAATGCTCTTGGACTGCTGACTGAGAAGAGTTACAGAGACTCTTGTTCTGAAGCTGTAAATGACAGTCATTATAATTATGTTTAGAGAATATTGTTTATCTTTAGAGAACACGGAAGGTAGCCTGCTACAAAAGCTGCCCTTTTTACTCATTGTATGCACATCTGAGTGCAGAGAAGACAATATGTTTGAACATGTATGGACAGACTAAGGCTTCAGGAGTGCTTAGGGTCATTACATTAGTGTACTCAACAGAATTACAGAATACTTGAGGCTGTAAGGGACTGCTGGAAGTCATCTTGTCCAACCACTCTGCTTGAGCAGGGCCACCTGCTACTTATGGCTTTGCAATAGACGTGAGCAAGAGCTAATTCCCTGTTAATATGCCCAGACCTCCTCTTACCAGATGTCACACTTGCAGTTACTCAAGGTTTGTGCAGGCCTCCTCACCCCTGAAATTTGGTTGGGTGACAAAGTGTTGGTACAACTGTTACCGTGTAGTCGTGTTACTTCTGAACAGTTTTCAGCATCCCTTCAAAATACCCTCTGCACTCTACTTGAATAAACCTGGAGCTTGCCCATGGTTGTTTTGGGATGTGACTGTGTTGACATTTCCTTCCTTAGCATCTCTGTATTTCTGCTTCCAAAGTGGGTTTGCTAATATCCATTAAAATGCCACTTTAGTCTCAATAACCCATGTTGGTAGGAAATAGCCTCTTTAATGTAGAATAGCTCAAGTTATTCCACAAGTTTTAGGTATAAACAAGATCTGTCTCTAATACTGCCTTTTTTTTTTCCCTGGATGGCTATGGCTATGCTTCTCATTTGCAGTCTCACTGTTTTGCTGAAAGTCCTTCAGTGTGCAAGCATTGGGAAGTCCACAGGAGTTAGTGGCAAGGTGTTCTTCACAAATGTGTGTTAATGGCAGAGAGCAAGGAGCCTTGCTACAGGAGTAGATTAAGGAACTATTTAGTGGTAGGAAGTCACAAAGGAGGGGTTTTCCTGCTTGTTTGTTTTTGTGTGACTTCAGCTGTTTTGATGCACCTTTTTCAGGAGATACGAGAGAAACAGTACGACTGGTAGGAACACCTCTGTTGACAGAGCTGCTTTTTGCTGCAAGATTGACAGGTGTGTGTTTTTCTTGTCATCTTTGAAGAGCAGTGTCAGTCCCTGAAGCAAAAGGCTTAAAAGTCTTAAAACTTTTGTGTCCTCACGAGACTCAAATTATAACTAGTATTTTGTTTGCTGTTTATTTTAATTCTGATGAGTATGATGATGAGCATCTGGCTCTGCTGGTTCACTGTGGAGTATCAGTGTGTCTCTCTTTTCCACTCTTCTGCTTTTCTTTACAGAGTGACTTCTTCAGAAAATTATTTTATTTCAGCCTTCAAGATCCTGTCTGTGTGCTGTCAGCTAGCTTGGTTATTTCCTTTAGTATTCATGCATCCCTGTCCTCTCTTCCTCCATTTGACTGCTAACTTCCTGACTATGCCAGTAGTTCATCCATATGCCATGAGCATCTATAGGGTAAAAAAAAAAAAATCCTTTTTTTCCTCTTTTTTTTTTTTTTTTTTTATACTAGTTACAAGTCTTGCTTCTAGCATGGTTTAAGAGTTCCTCCCAACCTTGAGCTGTTACCTCCTTTGGGATGTAGGCAGTCGTCATGGCCTTGGTTCACCCTCTGCTGAAATGAAGCAATAAAATGTTATCATTTTGACTGAAGATGCTCTTTTGTGTGCTCTTTCTAATTCCTTGACTTAGCAAAATGCCAGGAAAATTCCAAGTACAATAACCAGATCAAGTTAGTGCTAGAAAGGACTGTGATCTTTTGTTATTTCTTTAGTCTTAGCTGAATTCCATTCAAAATTGCTTTCCTGGATTGCAGAACTCTTGGTGAACTTTCTCTGTTCAACCCCTTTTATATATTTTTCAACCAACCTGTAATAAGCTTACTTAATTTGCAATTATGTTAGACTCCTTTGGAGTATTTCTAGCTTAAGCATTAAAAAGTCTACAAAAAATTGCATCTATCCTTGAGTCATCATATTTACATTGCTTTATTTTACTTGTCAATTTTACAATACTGGTTCCTTTTTTTCTTTCTTCTCCCCCAGCTTTCATATTGCTGAAGCCTTTCATTTTGCTCTTACAGACCTTTAGGAGCAGAAGCACTGAATGTAGCTGAGGTTTTATCTTCTTTCCCATTGCTTTTATCTTTCAGGCTATATAAGACTACCCTGAGAGGTAGGAAAATAAAATTGTATTCAGATGAATTTAAAGAGATTTTTTTTGTTGCTTGCTTCAGTTTAGGAACATCTGGAGTTAGAGCCAAATGACAAGAAACAAACCCAACCTAACCAGCAAGCCCTGCTAAACCGTGAAAAGTTTAGGTGAATTCTAACATTTTATGCAGGTTATTATTTGATTTTGTTTGCTGTATACCTGCTCTGATTCTGTGTGCTAGGCAGATACTCAGCATATTTTAAAAATCAAGGCTCTTATGAAGCTAAATGTAACTTCATGGACTGCCAGCTTATACCATCTTTTTTTTTTCTCTTGGAATAGTCTTTTGAATACTTGAGTGAATGTTTTGGTACTTTCCTGATCTCTAGCCTAAAGAGATTTTATATTAACATCCTTAACATATAGAGCATCTTTAACTGACTGAATGGTATATGAGCATTAATTAAATTTCCACAAAGGTTCAGATTCCTTCAGTAATCTCAACCAAGCTTTTAGTTCTCAATTTCCCAAATTATAGATGTGTAACTAGAAGTTCCATAGTAGAAGGAACACTGTCTTCCAAGAAGCACGGGAGTTCAAATTAAGTAACTGCATTTTTCTGATATGCTTCAATATGTGCTTTAGAATCATAGAATGGTTCAGGTTGGAAGGGACCTTAGAGATCATCTTATTCCAACTCCCCTGCCATGGGCAAGGACACCTCCCACTAGACCAGGTTGCCCAAAGCCCCACCCAGCCTGGCCTTGAATACTTCCAGGGAGGGGGCATCGACGACTTCTCTGGGCAACCTGTTCCAGTGTCTCACCACCCTCACAGTGAAGAATTTCCTCCTCCTATCTAGTCTAAATCTACCCTCTTTCAGTTTATAACCATTACCCCTTGTCCTGTCACTATCTATCCTTGTAAAAAGCCCCTCCCCAGCTTTCCTGTATGCCCCTTCAGGTCCTGGAAGGCTGCTATCAGGTCCCCCCCCGCAGCCTTCTCTTCTCCAGGCTGAAGAGTCCTAACTCTCTCAGCCTGTCCTCGTAGGGGAGGTGCTCCAGCCCTCTGATCATCCTCGTGGCCCTCCTCTGGACCCGCTCCAACAGCTCCACATCCTTCTTGTGTTGGGGGCCCCAGAGCTGGACACAATACTCCAGGTGAGGTCATATCATTTCCTGATACGCTTCAATATGTGCTTTAGAAACAAACACTGACAGCATATTTGCCTGTGTTTCAAGTACATCCAGGCTGTTTTGTTTTCTTCCACCTTTTCTTTTCAAGCACACTTGAGAGCCTATTTTGCTCTATACTTTTGAAGAGTTTTTTTGTTTGTTTTTTGAAAGTGACAGTGAGACTTCAAATACACAAACTGCTTCCTAAGGAGTGGAATGACAAGAGTGTGATGGGAGACATAAAATACCTGGAGTAAAGTTATGAAGAAAGGTCACGGGTATGGGAAAATTGGGCAGGTGGTAGCCATTTGAATATTCACCATCTCTCCTCTGTGGCTTTGCACTTTCCTTCTTTTGTATATTTCACAGCCATGTTTCTAAAATCAGCTCCAATACTAAGTTTCCAGTTATTTATGAGATGAAAAAATGTTGTATTTAGCCCTGGGAGATCCCAAGATCATTTTATCATAGCAGTAAGTGATGTATTCCTGAGCTAATTATGTGTTATTGGTTAGGAGCTGCAAGTTCAGCATTAATAAATGTTCCCTTTAGGAAGGTGGTGGACAACTCTAAACCACAGAATTTTGTCGACGACCATCAGGTCTTCCTGCAGCATCAGTGGCCCCTGATTTTATTG
The DNA here is from genome assembly GCA_013396635.1 of Penelope pileata. NCBI lineage: Eukaryota > Metazoa > Chordata > Aves > Galliformes > Cracidae > Penelope > Penelope pileata. Next base: position 214,142 of record WBMW01000581.1, read on the forward strand.
ACGTGAGTCTGCTGGGCCTTTGTGATTTCTGTCCAGTTTGAAGTGGATAACACCAAGCCTGTAACAAAAGGAAGAAGCCAGCATGAAAGCCTTTTTTTGACTACAAAGTGTACATCTAGCCCCCTGGCTCCTGTGCTTTTTTTTTTTTCCATTCTTGCGGAGATGGTGGAGCGTATTTACAGCTCCTTAGGCTTGGCTGCTCAGTCATGCAGTCTAACTCTTGGGGATATTAATTGTGTGTTGGATTACCTTTCTAGGATGGTTAATCGGGCGTGGTCCCTGAGGGACCTTTCAGCAGAGTTTGCCACCTGGTTACCCCAGCCACATCGCCAGAAGAGGCCATTGAGGTCTGACAACATGGTTATGTGAGGGCCCGGGTGGAGTGCGAGCACCGGGCCTGTGGGCAGTGGGTTTGTTCACAGCTGGTGGGAGGGAGTGGTGCGGGAAGCCTGCCTGCCCTTGGGGAGCACAGGCCTGCACCGGCCCCAGGTCATTCCCACAGCTGCTCAAAACACATCCTTCATTTTATTACATTTCTCTGCCTGTTCTTAAATCATCCAGTTGACTACTTCTGCTGTTTGTGAAGTGACCTGTCTTGGTGTTTCTGTAAAAGAAGAAATGAGCTGTTGTAGGCCACTGTTTTCATATGCAATTAAAACTTCCAGTCACATAACTCCTTGTGGCCTTCATTCTTCTCGTGTCTCTAGAGTAAGAGTACAGTTTATTTCTTTAGAGACAATCTGATAGTTAAGTGTAAAGCACTTGGAGATCCTTGTATAGGAAGTGCCAGAGAAATTGTAAAGCAAGTTAAAAACAAAACATGTTCTACCTAGAAAGCTATTTCATACTCAAATACAATCCTGTTTTCAAGTGCTAGACATAGGTAGAAGGGGAAAAGTAAATACATTATATTGATGTATGTACTGAATTAATCTGTCAGAGCCAGGCAGGTAAATTGGGAGCTTGTACGTTTGTACTGATGCATTTTTGCATTAAATTTTAGCATATCTTGATTTCCAGCTTGAGTGTTTATTACTCTTAGTAGATGACTTGAAGCACTGCAGCGTGGTTGAGATGCAGGAGTATGCTGTATGTGGTAATAAGAGTAACTTGCAGAGTTTGCACTTTAATGGGCTAATCTGTCATAGTTCTGAAAACTGTACTGATGTGAGAAGGTATACTCAAGCAGTGGGGTTCTTCTGGTTGTGAAGTTCTTGTTCTTTTGTTTTGTTTTTCTTCAAATTATAAAGTAGCGTGCTGCTGAGTGTGGAAGTTCCTTAAACCTCCTCTGTGTTGCAACTGCATGTGTGCACCTCAGCAAATGATGAGAGCCTTCCTTTCCTTCCTCTCCTCCGCTTCATACACTCATGCGTGCACGTGTGTTGTGTTGCCTTTGGATTCTACATTGAAAATAAATATTGTAAAAATTAGCAAAGTTATTTCTGCATGTCAGCGCTTCTGAAAAGAAGAAAAAGAAAAAAGAATTGTGTTCAAAAAAGTCTGTAACTGGACCCTTCACAGGCATCCTCAACTTTTTTGCTATTTGACTGCTACTGGCGTAACAAAAAGCAGTTGAACTTGGTTCCAGTTCTTCACATCATGTGAAATGCTTCCAATCTGGTAAGCGATTCTCATGTGAGACTATGCTTTCCTTTTTGTATTGGGCATTGTGTCTAACACAATGTATCAGTGGAATAAATAGTAGGTAATTTAGAATTTTCAGCAGTGTAGGTTGTAGAATTTTCTTTGCAATCATAAATTTGTGATAAAATCTGTTTTAGCTATTAAAAAAAATAATGGCATTGCCACACAGTTAGAACAAACCCACGTTATCATTCAGATCCTGTATTGCGTTCATGAGATTAAAAGCTAGAAAAAAAATTCTGGGCCCTTTTGACTGGGATATCCGCTATGAAAAACAGAAAGAAAAGTTTGTAGTGACAATTTTATATATGGTTTTCACCCTTCAGACTACACCGACGCTTTTGAGTTGGCCTTCTAGTGGGACAAGTGGAACTGCATCCATTTGTATTGGTTAAAGATCTGTCACTTTGCTTTCTCTTTTGTAACTGCATAAGGATGCATGTATTAATTATAATTATGTGGGAGATCTTCAGTGCTAGCCTGCAATAAGAACTAGACACATTGAAATTGTCTTCTGAACGTTGTGACAGAATTCTCTTGCGCCATGCTTTGGAATGCAAATGCTCATTTTCTGTAGCTGAATGTGATTAACTTACAGTCCACTTTCCTCAAACCATTTGTCTCCTTCCTGCGTGACTTGTTAAGATGAACCACAGCTCACTAAAGGAAAATGGGAGCTAATGCTCACATTTGTATGTGAAAGTGGAAGTTTTCTGCAAATTTATTGCTGCGTGATGTTGTTTTGCTTTCATACTTGTGGCCAGTAGTTGTGAATCAAAGCATTTTTTCCAGTATTCATGATGAGCTTTATTGTTCGCTAACATCCCAGGGGAGATGTCCTGTGTCCCTCTTGCCAGAGTACCCTGTGCTTTCTAGGGCACGAGGCAGCCAGCTTGGCTTAAGCTTTGCTGGCAGTTTCATACCAACATATCACCAGACTGAAACTGCTGAGGACTGTTCTGCCGTTTCCACTGTGGAGGTGGGAAGTGCCGTCGCTGTAAGCGTGTCGGCAAAATGGCACTGAGGTCTCAGTTTCATTTTACTGTTGAGCTGGATTAACAGCTCGTTGCTCCTCCCCGCCAAATTGCCGCCTCTACGAAGCTGTTCGACTTTAAAACGTGGCAAAAAGCAGATGACTGAAAATTTACTTCTTTTGCTGGTGAGTTGAGTCAGTCAGTGTGCAGCAAGGGGAATGCTCGTGGGAGACGTGAACAGTGGGAGCAAAAGATATTAGGAAAGAGCTGATGGGGGCTTTGTGCTGTTTGGGCTCTGGTGGGGAACCTGCAGCCAACAGTCTGACTGTTCTTGATCCCTAGCAAGCCAGTCACTTGCTTTAATTGTGTTTAATCCTGCTCCCTGAGATAGCTGTCAAGTGTTTCTGTGCATGTACCGGTGTGGACAATATTGCTGCATTTCTTAACCGTGTTGTTTTGCCTTTCAAGGCCTTTCCTGGAGTCGTCTTGTTTATTGCCTGTCCATTGTCTTATTTACTGCCTTGCGCTTTGCTTTGTGATGATGTGATGTTGTCAGCATCAGAATTGCCAACATTAGAAATACCCTGTGTAGAATGCAACAGGGCTGGAAGCCATGGAGGGCTGAGCTTTTTCAGAATGGACCAGAAGATGCACGTGGGGAAAAAAGGTGGAGCCATATGCATGGAGGCTGGGCTAGCTCCTGCTTACAAGTAGTAGAAGATGAAGGTACAAAGCTTCCTGATGAAGGGGTGGCTTCATGGTTTTGCTGATGCTGATCCTGAGTTCATGCTCTGCTGCAGCTGGAGAAGGCTCCGTAGTTAGGCTGGGTTAGGCTGAAGCAGTAGCTGAAGGTGGTGAGAGACTTTTTTTCCCCTGTACTTGTTTGTACTTTTGGATGTCTGGTACGTTCTGCCAACTCATCTCTTGCCTTAGCTCTCTCAAGGGGTGCATGTGCAAGCATGCCGCCCATGCTTTCACCACTTCCTTCTCTTTTCTGCTCGGAAGAAGAGGGCTGCACCTTTGGGGACTTCTGCAGCTGCTTTCACTATGCTGTATGTGGTAGCATTCTGCTTGGTCTCAGCAGAAGGTGCAGGAAATGCCATGGTCTAAGACTTAGAGTCTAAGTGGAGGGCTTGTAAAGCAGGCGAGCATCTCACTGTCTGCACGGGCTGCTCTGCCTGGGAACTGCAGAGCTTAGCTACTTCAGTGGCTGTCCTGCTGCTGCTGAGCTGGGAGAGGGACAAGGAAGAAGAGGGGCCTCAGAGAAGTACTGCACCGCTTTGCAAAATGAATGCTGTTATTGCAAGGTTACAAACTTCAAGGAGGCAGAAGGGACAGCACTTAAATTCTGCAAAGCCTGAGGATTTGGCTCTTCCTCTTTCCTTTCCTTCCCCAAAATTCACAGCCTGTGCTATTTGACATGCAATCCTGTTGATATTCATGCTCTTGCAGAACCACAATGTTTTATGTAGCTATCTGATGATGTCATTGTTAATGCATACTATATCCTTGTGCATTCATCTGTCGGAGATTTGCCACAAGGCAGAATTTATATATGGTATCTTTGACTCAGTTAGGTGAGGATGTGTGTGTGTATGTATATGTGGAAACTGCTGCGTTCTGCCTTCTTCCTGACATCCTGGTTGCTATAGTGCAGTGATCTATTTGTGAACACACAGAAGATCATTGCTATAGTTAAAAGAAACAGTGTTTCCTGGCCATAACTTCCTGGGCAATCTCTTCTTCTGGAGTGCAAGCTGCAGCTGATGCCATCACGTTCCCAGGGACTCGAGGAGTGACACTGTAATAGTAGCTTCCTCTAGTTTACCGCTTTTCCCCACCAGTGTGTTTGATAATATTTAAAAATAGTTTCTCTGTTTAAATCTAATGCATGCCTATTATTCACCGCACATTTCAGTGCTTCAGCCATCTTTCGAACAGACTGGCTGTGCAGTGTGTCGTGGCGTTGTGTCCTGGGCTTGCTTTTGTAATATGCGTGGTTCTTCTGCTTCGGCACATGCATATACACAGATGTTTTCATGCACCTGCCCAGCCAGGCAAAACGTAGGAAACGAAGCAGCAGTGGTAGAGTTCTGTCTGAACTGCTGTATTTTTTTTCCCCCCTTCTCCCTGCAGGTGTGAATGAGAGAAGCTCTCTGCAGTGTTTAGTGTCCAGTTGTGCTGGCTCCGAAGAACAGCAGCGTCGCAATGCCCCCTCCTGCTGACATAGTGAAGGTGGCGATCGAATGGCCAGGTGCCTTCCCCAAGTTGATGGAAATCGATCAGGTAAGTGCCTATGTGGACCTAGGGAGAGACAGAGCGTGTAGTTTTGTCTGTGTGTGTTTGTGTATATACGTTCTTCTGTGCGAGCGTCTGTCTCTGCATTTCTGTTTACTTATGTGCACACATTTTTGTGAGTACAGATGCGGTATAAGGTGTTTTTAGTAGAAGGGGTGTAACCCTCTTCCTCTGTTACTGCTTCGTATTTTTGATGTGTTCTGCTATGTTTTTCGATTTGCTTTTCCTTCTTAAACAGCTGCTTAACTGAGGCATTTACTGCCTGTGTGACCCACTTAACACTTTTGTGCCTTAGTTTGTTCAACTGTAAAATTGTGGTAATGTTGTTACCTCTCAGCGGAAAGTCTTTTCAAATTTTTGCAGTCAGTGCTTTGCATCTGTAGTATGATCATGCTGAATGGCTGCAGCAAGTGCAGGTTTTGGAACTTGAGCAGTGGCACGCTCTGAGCAGGGGAGCCTTTGTGTTTCTTGCGGGTATCTCGTGGGTTGTCTTGTTCCCTTGGTTGTTTCTAATGCAATGGCCGCATGGACAAGATTGATTTGAGGCAGGGTACAGAAACTGACATGTTCACATTTATGAATTAAACTCTGTGTAGGCTTTTTGAGGCAGAGGGATGACAGATTAAGTTATACAAGTACTATATTTTATGTTCTGGACTTCTCCAAGATTATGTTTGTTTCTTTATTTTTTTTTTGTGGCACATGCATTCAGATTTATGAAGTAAGCTCTGTATAGGTTATTTGTAGTGATGGGGGAGCTGATTAAGTTATACAAGTGCTGTATTTTATGTTCTGGACCTCTCTGAGATAGTTTTTTTTTTTTGTGGCACATGCATTAATATTAAAAGCAACCTCTTTAATATTTAACAGCTTACCCATAATGTATTGAAAACCTACAGCATGCTACCTGTTTAGAATAATTATTTCTGTAAATAGTATTCAGAGTGAAGGAAAGCTTGCAAGCATTTAATAATGTGCTTATAACCTAATGCAGCTGGGGGCCGAGAACGTTATGAAACTCTATTAAAGAGGAGAAAATCTGAATTCATGCTGAAAATGTTTTACTGAAATAGAATCCTACTTTCTCTGTGCAGTGCAATCAGTTTCACTTCTAGTTAACCCCACGGTGGTGTGTGCCCAGTATTTAGCACTCTGGGGCTTGATTTCCAGACCTGCCGTGCTTCCCCATTTGCACTTACTGAAATTTTTTAGTAAGCATATCTGTGCAGATACAGATCTCTTGCCTTCTGGAGTGAAGAATGTTTTACTTTTTTTCCTTCTTATATAACAAATGGCAGACACTGTGCACACTGTGTTCAGAGGAAGATGCATGTTAGTCATGATGAACAACAGCTCATTGCAACTAAGTAAATTGGGGATGAAGATCAAATATTTTTGCCTCCTTCCAAGTACTAGCAAAATTATACCAAAATTATTGGTTTTAATTTACAAAAGGGCTTAAAGTAACTCTACAGCCAGAATGCATTCTTTATGTAAATTATTAGCTTATTGTTCTGGAACTTTGTTTTTACTTCTATTGTATACCTTTATTCTTTACTCAAAGGGTGATGAGGCACTGGCACAGGCTGCTCAGAGAAGTTACGGATGCCCCATCCCTGGAGATATTTAAGGCCAGATTGGATGGGTTCCTGGGCAGTCTGATTTAGTGGGTGGCAACCCCGCTCAGGGTAGGGGGGTTGAAGCTGTATGATCTTTAAGGTACCCCCTCCAACCTTAACCATTCTATGATATAGGATTTAAAGAGAACAAAAATGATGAATGATGGCTTATGTAGGGGTACCAGCCAGCTTGCAAGGGCCAGCCAAGTTGTTTGTAAGCTTCCTCATACAACTTTGTGGGGAGGAAAAAGAGGAAAATGAGGCTGAAGGGGAAGAGGCTAACAGCAGCCTTACTCCTCATGCAGTGGGAAGAGGGGCAGTGAAGATTGGGAAGAGGGGCAGTGAAGATTAAGAGGCTCACCCTTTTCCTTCCTGACATGGAAAATACAGATGTGATGACAAGAATTGAAGATGGGAGAGATGCATCTCTTCCTCATATGCATACACACAAACATGCATGTTTGCCTTTGTTGGAGGTGGGAAACTGTTGATCAAGGCCTGAACTTACGATTGAGCACCTGGAGGAGGGGTGTGGTGGGCCTGGGGAGCACAGCCGGAGTGTTTGCACTTATGCTCCCCACCTGACCAGAGGGGTGGACCAGGGGTGGATCTTTTTCCGGGAGTTGCAACTTGTCAGAGGGGCATTGCTTGGGTGGGAGATTGCTGTCACTGGTTGTGTAAGTTTGAGCTTCTTTCTGTGTGTCCATTGCTGGGTTTTCTAGTACTTTGCCTGGGGTCACAACTCATCTGAGGCGATTTCACTTGTGTGTTGACAAAACAGTCAGGAATGAGAGAAACATGGGTATGAACCTTTAAAAACACGTAGTGTGATGTGTACTTGTAAACATGCAGCTCTGCTTTTGGTTAACTTAGTGCTGTTTCCCTTAAAATGTGTTTAGTTGAAGAGTTCAAGTGGAGAAGGTGATTAGTACCTCAGACAGACTGCTTCATGAAATTGTAAAGGGCAGGAAGGAAAAAAAAAAAAGGCAGAAAAGTGAAGTGACGCCCATCGGCCAAGCAGTGCAACCCAGAGTACTGTGCCTGTCTCCCAAGTGGGATCTGCTTTTCATAGAATCATAAAGGTTGGAAAAGACCACTAAGATCACTTCAAGCACCATATGGCATAATTCAGAAACCCCGCAAAACTTTATTTTCTTTTTCCTCCTCCTCTGATCCCTTACTAGCAAGAAAATAAGCATTTAAAAGAACAGCACTGTATTATTAAAAAAAAAAAACAAAAACTCAGCATAATGCAAATTTTTCATCTTTAAGGATATTGAAACTGTTCCAAATACAGAAGTAAAAATACCATAGAGAAGACCAAAGAAAAATCTGTATTTTTTTTTTGGTTGCTTGTTGTATATGCTTGGAATCATTTACCTGTACTCAGCTGTGCAGTATCTCATTTAACCTACGGTGTATATGAGTATTTTGCTTAGCAATGAAGAGAATAAGATACTTTCAAAATAGGAAATGTTATTGTAAAACCACAGTGGTTGACAATAGTATATTGGAAGTTGTTGGGCCTGAAAAGAGCTCATGAGTACATTTTTCCACTAAATGCTAGTAATCTTTGATGAAAACCTCCCCCTCAGGTGCACGTTCTGTGATGACTTGGACTTTGAGGCACAGAGCTTTTCTAGTTGATGCTTTGTGCTACATTTCTGTAGGAGTTTTGACCTGGGTTCATCAACGATGGTTTTAATGTTAAGCAGAAAAATCAGTTTCACTAGGTTAGAGGGGCTCTTTACCTGTATAGCATATAATTAAGTGCTTAGCTGCGCCAGCCTCTGTGCCTAACCTTTCTCCTCATTCATTGAAATACACTACTTGATGTCAGGGCTTTGAAACTGCTTTTTTTTTTTTTTTCTGAAAAGTTGCTTTAAACAAGGAGGGAAAAACTACATATTAGTTGCATCTCTTTCTTGTTAGGAAGGGTCTCGTTAAGTCACGGTAAACCTAGCAGTTAGCAGTTGCCTGCATGTGTTAAAGATCACTTTAAAGCATGAGCAGGCTAGTGTACTTTCCTGCTTTCTCTTTGGTAGATGAACTTGGGTGAATTCAGTTACTCTCTTCCTGAATATTTTGGTTTTGTCAGTTGAGTTTCTCCTTATTCCTATCACTTCCACGTTTACAAATTTGGAAAAACTCTCTAGACTCTTCTGTCCCTCTGAAGTGTTACCTGTGTAAGTTCTGTCTTGCAACATTAGTACTGTGGTGAAAGATCATTTTCAATGAGAAGATTTAGTTACGATTTATGGATAAAAGGGTGACATCCCACTTTAAGTGTTCTTATTGTATAAGAGATGCAATGGAAAAGGGTTGAAGTCTGATTTTTGCCTTGGGATCTTTTTATGAGCTTTTTAGTGACGCAGTCTGGGTAAGAAATGAATGGTGGATGCTGACTGCCTGTTACCTTCGTCTCCCAATCTTCTGGTTTATTAATCTTGATTAAATCTGGAAGAATGTAAGAGTGGGGCCATGCAGGCTCTGTACAGGTACACTGGGATGTTGATGACCTTGTCCTGTTGTTATTTGTTACAAAGATAGCCATTGCATAATAGAATGTTATTTCTTGTGTTCAGGTGGAAATTAACTTGCTTGAATTTGTGTCCATTATGTGTAAATGATTCTCAACAATTTTTTTTTTTTAACCATTACATTGTCTTTAATAAGCTAATAAGCTTTTGGTTAACTGAGTGCTTTAGTCTCTATGCCGTGAATTCACAGTTCCTCTGTTCCTGATGCTGGGGAAGCAACATCCAGGAGAGGCACATGGTGGATATTTGGGACATCAACTGGTTTAGCCTATCTCAATCGTACCCACTCATGTTTGTGTGTTGAAGTTGTGTACTAAAAACAGAGTTTCTCTGAACTCTGGGATGACCTTCCTGGCCGTTGGAGGTAAACACCATTCCTACACAAAGAAACAGTCTGTAATTACACTTGGCTGTGCAATCTCTTCCTCCAGGTTCACTTTTATCTACCAGATCATTAAATTTAGACTGAGTTAGCAGATGTGAATCTTTAAATTTGCAACACAAACAAACGAAAAACCAAAACAAAAAGAAATCACTCACCAAACCTAGAAGCCACCACAAACCAAAATCAAACAAAAACAACAAAGAAGACAACTGCATTTTGCTTTTCAAAGCACAATCATGTCCGGTAGGCAAAATTTTCAGGAACACTATCAAATGACAATTTAACGTTGCTACAGTGCAGCGCATCACATGGGGGGGAAATCATGGGCTGCTTTACGTTAATGCTTTCTCTAAGGTTTAGCTTTAGTCAGCAGGCTTCTTCGAAGAGTATCTTCGAAGTTATTCAGGTTACTGTGTTTTTCTTCTGTCAGTGAATGTTATAAAAGCCATTTTAGTTGTTTTTTCTTCAAAGAAGTCATAGCACTTCACTGCATATTAAAAGGCAACCAAAGAGATTTTTTTAAAGGGATCTTTCAAGTTGTTTTGGGTTTCAGACCTAAATGTACACCATTGGGGAGCATTAATTGATTTAGCTCAGGGTTTCTCAAACTGTGGGGAGAGACGCAGTTCAAAAGGAGTTGTGAAATGCTTAATTAGAGAAAAGAAAGTGGCACATCACTTCTGCCGTGTATGTGGACTAAGAATAGCTGTAGTTCCTGCAAGTGCTGTCACCAGTAATAACAATATACCAATATGAACAGCACGAGCCTAAATGGGAGCAGTATTAGTGAGCACCAGAATCATTCAGGTGGTGATGGAGGAACAGATGTTGATATGTTAATGTTTGCTTATACAAGAGGCTGTGCTATGAGATATCACTCTCTATCAGTAGTGCTGGCTCCGAACTCTGGCTCCCTTTAAAGGAAGGGGTTGGTGCCAGTGGGATGAAAGAAGAGGGGGTGCTTCTCTTTTTCCCACAGACGTGAAACTATATGAACTCTTATCCTAAAAGTGGGAAATTGACCAAAAAATGGATGAGCCAAAAGGTGGGTGACTTTTCAAAACAGACAGAAGAAACCCCACTTGACTAACACCAGTTAGCTAAAGATAAGCCTTATTTAAAACCAACTTTCAGGTTTTAAACAGACTAACAATCATATAATGATTTTATTGCTCCTTGTTTTAACTATCAGTATTTCAACTTCACAGAACAGAAGATGAAACTGTTTCTAAAGCAGATAGTATCCAGGATATAGTAATAGTGGAAGTATTTAATGTTTTTATTACCCTTTTAGTTTTATTACCATCAGGGATAATTAATAGAACTGGTAAGGAAATCATATCCACTAAGTTAATGTGCCATTTTCTTTGTTGGAATAATGAAAGGTCTCAGTTATATTTTGTTATTGAAGAGCTTTTATTCTTAATGTAGAAATAAAAGTAGCATTGGAAGGAATAATGCAGATTTTTTCTTAATGCATTAAGTATAATTCAATACACTAAGACGTGTATTTGCCTGAACAGTACTTTGTTAACATGATGAATCAACAATTGTTAATTATAATGGATGGTGAAAAATATGGTTTCTTTTTTTTTTATGGGACTGTAAGCATGGGAGCAATCATCATTACAGCTTCAGCTCTGCTGTGGTGGCAGATAGCCATCCTGGATAAAAATGTTGTAGTTTATACGTTATGTTTTATTCATCTGGCTGTGGGCTTGTCCAAAGCCACGTTCCTATGGGTAGGTTAGAGTCTTTTAAGGCTGTGAACTGACTTCCCAAGCTGTGTGGCTTTGACCTTATCACAAAAAATACGCACTTAAAAAAGAAAAGCCTTTGTGTACTGTTGAATACAGAGACAGCAGGAAAACTTACCAGGCTGAAGAGGTAATAGTGGTAAAGAAGGGCTTGAAATTTTGAAAGATATATAGGAAAAAAAAAATGGAAATGCTGAGTTAATCTAATGGACGCTGTGTATGCTTTCTACTCGATGCTTCTTCTATGTTAGAAAACGTTAAATTACAAAAGTGAAAACAGAGCCTGAAGATACTTGAAATAACGTCCCTTGTAAGGTCTGGCTGAAATAGTGTCCCAGTGTTCCTGATCCCCAGCACGAAGTATACTAAGGAAGAGCTTCTTAGGAAACAAGTAGAGAATTAATACTGTTTCACCTGTTTTACCCTGGATCTGATCTTGTTAGCCTGAGTTCTGATGCCTTCAGCCACTATATTTAAGGGAAAAGTTTTGTATAATGATGAGTTATGCACCACGTGAATTAATTGCAAGGTACCTCACTCACGTGCTGGCCAACTAAAGTATCCAGGAGCACTTTGTAATTCAATTATATTCTCCTTCCAGGACTCCAAGATTACACAACAGAAGAGAGCTGCTAAAAAATCCCACAGCATTAACTTTTGTGCCTTCATGTGGCACACTGGTAGGCCAGCAATGTGTCAGTCATGAGCTGTGGGCTTTAGGGGTTGGTTTAAATTCAATTTTCAAAGGTATCCTCAGCTAATAAAGTGGTTATTTGAAGAGCCACATCCTAAAGCCCCACTTTGTAATTCTTAGGTCCTCTGAGCGCTATTTTAAATATGTGGTGCAGCGATATTGCAAATGTGCTGTAATCCGCTGAGCAGTAGGTCCTTAGGTGCTTTATTACCTTTTAGTACTCTTTTGACTGAGACTTCTGGTGTCTCTAGAAAGTCCTTGAGGAAGCAGGGAATACTGTAGCTTGTTAGGATGCCAGGTTGCGGAGTAAGAATTCTTTAAAATTGTTTTGCTTGTTTTAATAATGTTGTATTTTACTCCAGGGCACTGCTTATTTGTTTTATGGTCAAGTTATCTTAAATGTATGATCTGTGGAGCAATGTTGAGATATAGTGAAATAAAGATTTTGGTGTTACAGTTGCCCAGTGCCTGAGGAGCAAGTCAGGTCGCACAGATGCCTGGCTGTAGAAAGTGGAGGAGTGGATTCCCGCAGTGGCTCGGAGCAGGGAAGGCAGGCTGGGCTGGCTGAAGTCCAAAGCTGCCCAGGACTTTCTCCTTGCAAGGAAAGGCCTTGTCCCTTACGCTGTGAGAAATCAGCAGCAAAGTGAGTTCAGGAGCCAGGCCTCCTGGCATCTGGTGTGCTGGCACTGCACAGCCCTGCTGCTGCTGCTGTAGCCCCTGTGGTGCAGCAGGAACAGATGAAGCCTCCACTGATCAGGAGAAGAGGTAGTTTTCTGTTTTGTAATGGCCATAGAATTGATGTTTGCACTAGAAGATTTGTTAGCAGAACGGTAGCATTAATTACAGACAAAATTGTGTATTTACTGGCTTGAGATTCTGCTTCTTGACAGATGTGCAAATCAGCAATGGAACTTTGTTTTATGCTGGGTGTTTTTGGCTAACAGATGTGCTGCATCTGCTGTTTCTTGGCTCAACAGCAGCAAGGGTTAAGGTTTTTCTCTTCTCTGCCTGACACCTTCTTATCAGAAAGCATATCCCAATCGTTGTCCAAAACAAACAAAGCTATGAATCTCTGCTAGCCATTTGAAAAGGAGAAGTATTCAGCCTTGGCCTAAAGGAAGCTATCTACATCTCCCTGCCACAGCACCATCAGAGTGTACCTGAACTGCATGTGTAACACGGGCTTCTTGACCAGATTGAGCTTTCTGTCTTTATGGTGCACACAAATACCGTCTCTTTGATTTGGAAGTGCTTTAAAGCCTGGGTAGTGTACTGATGACTGAACTGGTCTTGGTCAGCATTGAATGTTTTGGGCTTTCTTTTGTTCATCCCACAGTTCCCTGGCCTGGGTCCATCAGCATGTCCATCCTAAGTGCTGCCTGTTGGGCGTTCACCTCTGTGGGGAACCTGAGGTGTAGGCATGAAAGGATGAAGCTGGTGGAGAAACAGTGGGAAATCTGAAGCAACTTGCAGAGCACAGATTAAGAAGTGGTACAAAATACTGCTCAGGCAGCATCCTTCATGGTGCAGGGGTGGCGCTGATGTGAACCAAGTTTGGGATCCGCACGTACCTGAGTGCACGCAGCCTGGAGACGTCCTGAGATGTACACAGAAATGCTGGCTGGGTGTTGCTGCCAGCATCACGGGTTCCAGTACCAACGTGTCAATGCAGATAAAGCTTTACTGGGTGTGCAAATTCATATCAGCTCTAGCACTACCTACGCTTAGTGTTCTCTGCATCCATGCAGATCAACAACTTATGGGACTGTAATGTCCCATTAGTGTTTCCCATTAGATTTCAGCTATAAATTTAATATCTACACTAGGAAAACACTTCTAGTAACTGATGTGTTCAACCTAAGATGGTTGTGATATGTTAGCTGGAGGGGTTATCTCCTATAGAGAGCGTAAGATTTGCTTTAATCTGTGTTATTTCATGCATTTAAGCTACAGCTTGATCTTCTTAAGGCTCTAAGAAGATCATCTCAGCGTGTGTAAAAGCACACTTCATTTTCGCTAGTGTAGGAGAGGACAAAGGCAAAAAAAAAATCACATAAAAACACTAGTACAAAATAATCATTTAGATAAAGGGAATACTTTGAAATAGTTTTGGATTATCTGATTGTAAGGAGTTCTTTGAAGTACATTAGGTAATAAAGTGGATTGTATTTATTTATTTAGAACTGCAAATGCAGCAAAGGTATTATGTTCATTTGCATAAGAATAATTGTGTGAAGATAGAATTAACCAAAACACCAAGTTTTTTGCCCTTGGCATAATGCAAATATTTACTGCTGGGCAGGAAAATCCCTGTGTCTTAGGCCTGCAGAGTGGACTCTCTCTGCAGAGTGGGGGTGTACTTGTACCTCATCTTACTTAGTTCAAAAAATAAAACAAACCCAAGCTGATTTCTAATGACAAGCTCATCACTCACCCCTCTGCCACTTGTAGAGCAAATAGGGCAGGAGTGGCCACCCTGCAGCCTGTGGCAGCCCTGGTGGTGCTCACAGCTGGGAGCTCTTGTGCTGGTGGCAATTTGTCTGCTTTGCAAGGAAGGGGAAAGCTCTGTCTGCAGAGGTATTTGCAGGGCAAGAGGAACCCAAGGGATTATCAGGAGCAGAAGTTTATTAGGATTGCAAATGTAAATTATTTTACATTTGTTAATTCATAAAGCTCGCTGTAGTGCTATCAAATTACTGATTGCAAGCTTTGTGTCCCAGAAGATTTCCACTTTTTTCATTCTATAGCTGTGATCTGACTTGTGCTTAGTCACTTCGGTACTGCGGCAGTGGTGCCACAGGAGGACAAAGCAGTGCCATGAAAGGCTGCCTGTATGAATACTTCTTGTTATTTAAGATCCTTCTTGTTCTCATTTTTTAAATGTCTCTTACAGATTCTAGTTTATTCGGGTTTTATTTGTTTTCATTCTAAGCTTTTCATTCCAAATAATGTTGAATAATACGAGGATGATGTAGAGTAGGAAAAGGGAGGAGGTGGGTACCACTGAGAGAGGATATGGATGCTGATGGGTTGGAGAATTTAGAAGTGCCAGCATCCTGATTAGGAAAGTATCTGTATCCAACCTGTCCAGCGTTTGTATTATTGTGGATTTATATTGTTGCAGTGTCTTTTCATCCTCTTGTCCAATAGGGAGTGGGGGGGAGAGGCAGTTACTTTTTGTCCTTCTTCGCTTTAGATCAGTTAGCTGATAGCAATTTACTTTGTAAAGAGGGTGAATATCCCAGGTACAAGTTCAGCTGACCTGCACCCATGGCAGAGGTCTTCCTGCAGGCGCACTGAGGAGCGAAGGGGAGGCCCTGAGCGGAGCTGCAGGCTGTGTTTGGCCAACAACCGACCTCACCCAGCTCCAGGCAGCCCTGTGCCCTGCCCTCAGCGGGATTTTTTTTTGTAGGGATAGCAGGAAGAGAGCAGTTGGAAGCTGGGGTTGCTCACACAGGATTGCTGCTTGTTTCCTTGTGTTTTCCCTCGCGCAGGGAGGTGTGATTTATGCTCGTGGTGCATCTCCTGCTGTGTGCAGGGAGAAGCTGGTTCTGCTGGAAGCTGCAAAATGCCTCAGGGCAGGGGAACAGCATGTCAGAGCAGCCGTACATGGGTGACACAGTACTTCAGCCTGAGGAACCGATCAAGCTGAGCAGCTGTGGGGAGGGAGTAAAGCCTTCTTTCTCTTGTGTGTCTGGCCTGCTCTGGCTCCAGTTGCACACACATAGGTGGGGGGATGCTGTGGAGAAGGTGCATGCTGGCTGCTGCAGGGAAGGACACTCTCACTTCTTGCCTCTTCTCTCGTGTGCTGGCATTTGCTGTTCATTTAGGCATGTAGCAGGTCAGATGAGGATATGGGTGCAGATGAATGTTTCTTTTCCTTTCCTTTTTACTGTGTCAAGTTTTAATTTGATTGTGGTCCTTGGTGTGTAGCTCATCTGTGTGCTCACATGAAAACAGTAATGACGGTGAGAGAGGAAGGGTGGGAAGCAAGGATCCAGAGGATACAGCATAGGGGTACAGGATCCTTTCAGCAGATGCTTTCATTCATCTTTGATTAAAATGCTTGTGTTAGTTACATTTTTGCCTGCATATAAACAGACTTAGTCGACTGGGCTGTTGAAATAAATCCTACTCAAGTCTGATGAGCAGGGATTCCCATCCCTGGTTTGCTGTCTGTGCAGTGGCGCAGTTCAGGAAACAAATCCAAGAGGAAAAATACTTCTCCCTTCCTGTAACACACTGAGCTGAATTTTAGCCTAATCAGTTTTCCATAAACACTAAAGGGAGACTGATTCTTTAGCAACAGTGTTGACTTCTGGGTTGTTTATGGGTTGTTGTGTGGTATGGTTTTGTCTTTTTGCCTTTTTTTTTTTTTTTGCTGAGAATTCAGTGAACTGTGTTTGTTGAGAGGAGTAGAAAGGAGGCTGCGATGTTGCTTGGGTGATTTGGGAAGCTCACACAAAGCAAGAGATCTGTGTGACAGACTGCGTGGTCACACACAGTGAAAAAAGACCCTGCAGTCGTCCAAAAGAGAATTTAGTCTGTTTCTTTTTGCCATGCAACTTCATCTATGTTTTGTGTTAAACGCATAATTTTTCTTTTAGCTACCAATTTCCCAAAAGCAGTTGTGTGTACACCCTGTATTTATAGCAATGCTCAGAGCATTGCACCATCACCAGACCAAACTGCTTCTGCTTCTTCAGGACTCAAAGCAACAGGACTGTTTTCGCTCAGTCAAAAGGCTTATGCCTGCAGGTGCAGGGAATAAAGCAGAACTGATGCATCCGGGATCTTAACACTTCCCAGTTGGTGTTTTAACGGAGAGGAGCCTGTGTATGCATACTTAGTGAGGATTACTGTCGTCATATGACTGATATCTGAAAGGGACGAAAGAAGATGTAAAAATATTGAATGTCATCTTGCTTTGGATGGCATTGCTGGAAAATGCTCATGTTGATATCTGAATGTTCTGTTTCTGTTGGGCAGTGAGATGCAGTACACACAAAAGACCCTTTGATTTCTCGGTGGAGAAGCTGAGTGGATGCTGTATGGGTTAAAGATGACAAAAAGGACTGATAGTGTCATCAAAAGAACGTGTAGAATTACTGTCTATATATATTATCAGACCAAAACACCAGAAAACTTTTTGGCCTTTCCAAGCTTAATATTGAAAAGAAAATGAGACACTACTAACTTGTTTTCTTCTTTTGGAATTAGTTCTTTAGGAATTATTTGAATGCTGAGGCTGTTCTAATGCAGTGATTTATTTTTTTCTTTTTCCTTAACCAGAAAAAGCCACTGTCCTCAATAATAAAAGAAGTCTGCGATGGGTAAGTTCTGCCATACTTTATGTACTAGACACTGTACCTTTTTGAGTTATTAAACCAACAAGGAGATTATTATTATTCTGAAGAAGATTTAAATATCCTTTATGACAAGTCGTTAGGTTCTTCAATTTTGCAGTTGTATAATCTTCAGACTGTTGATTTGCAATGCATTTTGGATAAACTACTTGCAAGATGAGGTTCCAAACGAAGCGTTTCCATCATACGTGGGCAGTTCATTTAGCCAGTTTGTTGCCATTCTGCACAGAGATGTTTTTACCTTCCTCACTTAGCAGTTGTGGTACCTGCAGTTTGTAGGTTAAGGAACTGCTGTCCTGACTGTGGCTCGGATTTTTGAGTGCTGGGCCCAGTGGATGCTGTAAATTGCTCCAGTTGATGTGATTGCTCACATGAAACTGAAATGTTGCAAACAAGTCTTGCAACATGAACTAATAATTAGCTAAGAGAAATATTTTGCTTCAGATTCAATGTTAATATTTGAAAAAATGCTGTTTCAAGTAAGTGCTATCATAAAGGAAAAGGAATTTTACGTCTATCAAATCAGATTTCTGCAGAATTAATGAGGTGATATTTTGAGCAATGTAATGTATCAACTTGGTACTATGGACATTTGGATATTATATAAGCTAACATAAAATTCTGGTACTGTAAATGTTTTTAGTAATTCAGTGATATTACTTACTGCAAGCAAGGAGTTGTACTTCTGATTTTTTTAGATCTGGAATGAACATCAGATCGTTATCAAATTATTTTTGAAGCACTGAGGTGTCACTATTGACAAAATAGGACTCTGTTTCAAGTTATGCAAAGAGAAAATATCTAATTTATCAGGTGTACTTGTACTGGAGTTTTTCCTTTGTAAGCATACTTGCTTTTTTTTTTAATTTTGGAACGCATAATTGAAAATTATGAATAAGTATGAGAAGTGCATCCGAGGGACAGGCACTTGTTTGATGGTAAAATTATGTAAAGGATATTTTTTAATTTGAGATTGCATTTTGTGATTAATTTATTTTCATCTTTCTAAGGTGGTCTCTTGCAAATCATGATCAATTTGCACTGCAGCACGCTGATAGTTCTAACTTCTACATCACAGAGAAGGTTGGTAAATCATTCAACACAACTCTTGCATAGTCTATCAAAATATTTGCCACAATTGATTTTAAGCTAGCATATATTAAAAAAAAAAAAAAAAAGGGGAGGTTTTTCCATAATGTGATGTCAAGGAGGCTATAGGTGCCAGAGAGAGAGACCCGTTTTAGTGATTTTGCCCTGTTTTTTTTTTAATTGTTCAGAAAGCTGAAATAAAAGTTTGAATGTGCCAAGGCCCTTGTGTCTATCAGGTTTAATCAGTCTTCAGCACTGAGGCCCTTAGCTTTCATATTTACTCTTGTTTAGTATTCTGCTGAAAAGTTGTGTGCAGGAAGTTGAAATATGTAAAACTTGAAGGGCTCTTTGAAGTCTGAGGAGAACTTCAGTGCATGTTGCTTCCCTCTTTGACTGCTCATGTAGAAATAAGCTTTGACTGTGTAATATTTGTTGCTCATTCATGCCTTCTGTTTTGTCTCTTTTCTGCTCTGTGTGTCCTGTTGCTGCCTTTTTAGTCCCCCAGATAGCATGGCAGTGGATGATTCATGAAGTGGTGCAATGATTTCAGCACAGCGTAGTGGAATGGCTGTAGCTGTAATAAAAATGGAATGTCTGGTCTGAATAAATGGAACATACTCATCTGAATGAGACCAAGTAGTACATTCATTCCTAGCATTGCTGATAGAAATGTTGAAATCACACACGCACAGAAATTTGTTTGGAAGGTTGCATGAGTTAGCGCTGCAGAGGTGCCGTTTCTAATCAATGGACAAAGAACATGATTCAAAATCTGCTGAAGTCAGCATGGAGATTCCACAGCATCAGTGGACTTCTGAACTAAATAGACCTGAGCTTAGCTGCATAGAAGCAAATACCTCTTGCACTGTCTTGTTATCAGTTGAATTTTGTATTGCTCTTAATCTGAAGTTTGATTTGGTTTTGTTTTGCATTTCACAATTGTTTAGGAACTTCCAAACACAGCTGAGACATGAACTAACTTTTCTCTTGCTGTAATTCTCATCCCCACCCAAGAAATAAAGGGAACTTAAATGCAGTTGAGCATTCAGTCTAAATTTAGCAAGGCGTCTAGAGCAGTTGCTCATAAGATAGTATGGTAGTACTGCTTTTTTTTTATTTTTTTTTTAGCAGACCAGTTTTTCTTTTAACTGTTTGTCAGTTTGTCACCCTAGACAACCATCTCAATGTGTCAGTTTGGTTTTGGATCTCCCCCTTTTCCCTTTTTTAATCTCTTTTTCTCTTCAAGTTTCAATTGACAGACACTTCAAAGGCCGTGACAAGGAAAACTGTTAAAGTAATTACTGGCTGCTGCATTTTTCCTCCACCCAAATTAAACAGTGAGACTGCTTTGCTAATTGTCCTGATTTGTGACACAACATTTTCCAATAAGCACAACACAATTGAACTTGCCTGTTGGCATTTAAACTTTGGATTGTACTATGAATATTTTCAAGAGGAAGGATTGAGCAAATACACTGGTTTGTTGAATTTGTCCCAGTACAGTCAGGGGAGTCTTTCAGGCTTTGCCTCCGTCTTTGGTGGGTAGGATCCTGCAGTTTTGGAGAAGGTGTTTTCTATATGAAGAGAAGTTTGGTGGCTTTTGGCTGTCTCTTACTTGCAATAAGAGTGGAAAAGGATGGTCTTCTGGAACATTTTGGATCGTGCTGCAGAGAGGACTTGGAGTCTGTTTATTCCCTACTGAAAATATGCAGTGTCTGACTCTGACTCACATAAATACGAGAGAAGAGCTCTAAATGCCACCAGTATTACTCAGATGTCCGTGACTTTTATTAGATATTGTTCAATGTTTATCACTGCTTGTTGACTATAAAGAAAGGCTTATATAGGCCATCACCCCTTCTGCATACTTTCCTTCGTTTGTGTGTAATGAGATATTGTTGCTTTCTGAATTAAAACATGAAAAACACCAGGCATGAGGATGAACGCATATGCTTCCGTGAAGCTGCAGCACTAATGGCAGGTGCTTAAAGCACATATTACTTCCTATATATCTTATATATCATCCATATCTGCCTCTTACTAGGAGATGAGCAGAGCTCTTTTGCTACAGCTTCTAATAAGTAAATATTTTTACTGCTCTCAGAGATTCATGTAATGACACCGTGCAAGTCACGTTTCTGCAGAGCCTGGGCAACTCCTAGTTTGAGGCCTTCCAGGTAGAAATAATTTTTTAAATTATTATCACATTTAGAGATACCAGAAAGAAAAGCAATTTAATGAAATCTTGTACAAGGTAACAAGAAAGTTTTAAGGGAAAATGTTACAAATGTGGGACTGTCGACACATGGCTTGTAATTACATTTTTGTTTTTGGGTGACAAACAGCACATCTGTGTTTTGGTTGTCACATGCAGAACTCTTTATCTTTCGTAGCTGACCTATACTTCCTAATTATACCGTACACAAATGAAAACAACACCCAAGGAGTTCTGTTTGTTACTTTTTTATTTATGGCTGTATTTGGAAAAATGCCTCTACGGGAGTAGCAATAACTCCTTCAGACTGCATAAGGGCAGTCTTCTAACAGATCTTGAGTCAGGCTGTGTTTCTCCTGGAGATGGGGCTTATCACAAGAGATGCAGTCTGAACTGCTGCCTCCAGGGTTCTGGTTTGGCTAAATCTGTGAAAGGGCAGTGGAAACCTTTAATTATGTATTTTGGCTGTTGTTTAAAAAAAACACACACACACAAAAACATTAGAAATAAGAGGTTATGTGAGCAAGAAAAACAATCAGTAACAGTGCCTAAGCTCAAGCCTAGCTGGCGTTTTAATCACAATGTTTTTGACTGTAATTGTATTATGATGTGCATCTATTTATGAAAGGCCTTTGTTATCATGGAGAGGCATTTCCTGACGGGTCAAACATCTAAAAGCCTGACTCTTGAATCAGGATCTCATTATGCTAGGTGCTGTATAACAGAGGGGAAAAAAAACCTTTTCTTCACTCTGTCCAGGTTGTAGCTGAGTAGATGCTTGTGTACATCAGGTGTAATGACTGAGGAGCACTATAGCCTCACCTTAGTTTTAGAACAGAAAATGCTATATGGGGAGTAAAAAATGGCTATATAATTGTGTGTGCTATACGTGCTTCTGGGCTGAAAACTGCAGCTTGGGTATCTGTCCACTGTGCTCCTTGGCTGGCAGAACTGGGAATCCAGGGACAGACAGCCAAGTGGATGCAGTGCATCTGAGGGTGAGCCTGATCTTCACATCTGAAGGCGGGCACAGTTCTGTCAGAGAAAACACAGAGGAAGACTAATGAAATGATCAGTGGGACTGAGCAGCTGCCTCACAACGCAAGGCTTCCTTTAACATCTGCAGTACAACAAAAGTGTGTGCTGAGGAATGATGAAGGGAGCAAAAGCAGTCAGATCATGGCCCTGAACAGCGTTTGCTACTCTTACAGCTGAAGAGAGACTATGTGGTTAGATATAACAATGGGCTGAGTCAGTAGGAATTTTCTTAAGTTCATTTTTAGTCACCAAAAGTTTTACTAAGGTGAGATTTAAGAGGTGTAGGTAATTATCAACATTGTACTCCTTGGCATGACATGATTATACTGTTTTAGAAGAAATACTGAGGTAGTCTTCTGATAATGTTTCTTTTCTAGGAAGCTGCTGGTAACAGGGAGAGTACCTTATGGCTTTCCAGTTCAGAACTTAAGGATTTTAAAAAAAAAAAAGAGGGATTGTTGGCATTTTGGATAAGTGGAAGCTTTTTGCATGCTGTTTACCTACCCCTGTTGAAAGATCACAGAAGCTAGTAAACAAATGGAATTACACCTATGGTATGGTGACACCTAATCCTGTACAACTCTACAGTGGTGCAGTTCTGTGTATAACCTTCCTGTGAGAGGGCTGCCAACGCTTTCTTGCATCACATCTATGGCCATGAAGAAGCATGATCATTCATTTAGTCTGAAAGTTACCTCTTCTTCCTCACTTCATTCACAAAAAAGGAGGAAAAACTCCAGAGCTTTCTCCTGTCAGATCTGTGATTTGAAATAACTCACCTTCCAGTGAGGGAAGAGTGCTAGGGAGTGGAAGGGAATGAAAAAAGGGAGGGAGAAAAGAAGTTTAACCACCTTTCTCTCCAGAAATCTACAGTCACCACAGCTTCAGTGCTGGTGAAACCACACTGTGAAAAAGTCTATACTTTTGCATGATTTACTCATCTTCAGGTGGAGTCATCTGCAAGACCAACATTGTTTGGTATCATGTGCTGTGCAGAGCAACAGTGCTGTTATGCTGTGTGCAGACATCCTTTTGATGGAGTAAAAAAAAGTTGAGTTATTTTTAACCTGTATCAGTTCCTCAATTCAAGTAACCACAGACAGTTGTACCCATAACATGGAAGCAAGAGGCAGACAACAAGCAGCACCATGGTCCTCTAAGCTGGAACGTTAAGAGCAGCGCTCTGCAAAATAAACATCGGGAAATGATAGATTTAGCTGGGCACATTCTGTTGTTGGTGAGATCATGTGGAGAAATCAGAACAGGGAAGTGGAATGGACATTAAGAAAGGAAAAAGGGTTTGTCATGTTGAAATCAGTTTTCTGATGCATTTACCCACAGCACCCCTGAGGGTCAGGGCAGGAGCAGTGGCTCCTTGAGCAGATGCTGTTATTAAGAGAAATAGCTGAAGACCCAAACCAGGGTGGTGGTTTGCAGCCACTTTTGCCAAGTGAAATCACAGCTTGCTATGATAAGGTGGAGTCTTGCTTTTCAGGCTTTTGCTCAGTTCTACCACCATTTTTGTGTGGCATAAACAGTTGTATAACTGCTGGATGAGTCAGTAGGGGAACTAAACCAGCTGAAAATGTATCATGTTGGGATTTTTCTGAGTTTGTAAGGGAAAAGACAGAAATAAGCTCTCTATAGTGTAAGCAGGAAAGAGGGGCAGTTCATTTTGCAAACACTGAGACTTGTTTAAGGGGAAGCCTGCAGGTGCTTGTACTCCTTTAATGTGGGCTTCCTGCTGCTGCTGCCTTACCTGTGCCCTTTCTCTCAGACACAGTCTGTAAGTAAAGCATCCCTTCTCCTTTTTTGACTACAGTCAGATTTTGTCACAAGTTCATTCTACATCAGCCTAAGATAGTTTAATGTACAACTGAAGGACATAACAGCTCCTGGCTGTTAAAAAGAGCAAAGTTTGATTCCTCTTCCCACCCTTCCTTTAACTCCTCCTCTCCAGCCCATTCTGGGCCACGATTCAAGAGTCCTACCCCACCTCTTGCATCAGATCAGGCAGACTCTTTGTAAGCAAATATAATGAATTAAAAAGGCACGAGATGTTTCCTACTTCCCATACCATCCGGAGATGTTGTCCAAAAAATGCTGTAGCCAGTACAAAGGCAGCGGCAGGATCTCCTGGGGAACAGGAGAAGAAATCAGAACTGTTCCTGTTCAATGGTGGTGTTTGTTCACTGCACCTTGTAAAACCATCCATCTCTCTAAATAGGTTGTTGCTCAAGGATGAGGAGGGTTTAAAGAACATTTTTCTGTCAGTCAGATCTTACACAGAACTGCTTCATATCAGGTGAACTGGAACAGTTGCACAAAGTCTGGTGTACTGTACTTATGTTTAAGTGATGTAACAAAAAGACAAATTTTTTTAGAGCCTTTCCTTTTTAATTGATTTACTTGTAAGGTAAAATTACAAATTAATTTCAGAAAAATAAAAGCAGGATTGAAAGTTATACAGAATCGTAGAATGTCCTGAGTTGTAAGGGACCCATAAAGACCATCAAGTCCAACTCCTGGCTCCACACAGGACCACTCAAAAATCAG
Organism: Penelope pileata; assembly: GCA_013396635.1. Classification (NCBI taxonomy): domain Eukaryota; kingdom Metazoa; phylum Chordata; class Aves; order Galliformes; family Cracidae; genus Penelope; species Penelope pileata. Next base: position 238,317 of record WBMW01000581.1, read on the forward strand.
AATATGTGTCTGAGAGCATTGTCCAAACGCTCCTTGAACTCTGACAGGTTGGGGCTGTGACCACTGCCCTGAGGAGCCTGTGCCAGGTCCTGACCACCCTCTGGTAAAGAGCCTTTTCCTGGTATTCACTGTGCACACAGATACTCAAATTTTGTTTCTGTCTGCTGGAGAAATATGCTCATGTCCACTGTTTTTTACTGGAGTCCTCAGGGCAACAGAGGACTGTTTGTAGCAACCATCAAGCAGGCAGGAGCGTGGCCAGTCTGACTCTGTTTGCTGCCCATAGTGTTAGCAATTTCTGCAAGGGTTTGCAAGTGCCACACAATAGAAGTTTAGAAATGTGAGGGGAATACCATGTCATATTTATGATGGAGAAAAAGGAATGCTGTACATAGCTTGGTCTAGTTCAAATCTGGATTGAAATTTGCCATTTATGTATCATTACTGAGGAGCATATTGTCAAGAGTAATGTAAAATGGTGGATAAAAGGGGCAGGTCACTTAATACATTTCTCTAGCTTTTGTACTAATTTCCATTCTCAGCAACTTAGGAAATACCAGGTCCTTCAGTGGATCAGAAACCTTCATTATTCATTCATTATTCAGATTTACAACCTGCTGAAGTTCAGTTGATCAATGAAAACAGATAAATGCTAAAAATGTGAATGAAAAAAACCTTCCTTTTTGGAGGTAGACTCAACTCTACATATGGTTCACTTCTTGTCCTGTCATTTTCATGTACTCCCACTCAAGGAGCCCTCAATGGCGTGGTGGCATTTCACATGGATATACAACTACAAGTTGTATTCAGCAAAAATTCAGTCACAAGCAAAGCTGCCTTTGAGAAAGATCAAATACCAGTGGCTCCACGCAACTTTGGGAAGGTGAGGGTTAGAAGGGTGTTCCATCTGTAGACACAGCAAGGAGCTGAACAATGACAACAGGAGCAAGGTGGAGGCAGCTCTCTTTGCAAAACAGCACAAAAATCTCTCAAAATAAGTGGAGGGAACTCAGTGTCTGCTCTCCTCCACTTCATGCAATAAGCATGTAAGGATGAAATGGTGGCAGGAAAGGCGATGAAACTCACAGGGAATCTTCAAAGGTATCAGCTTAAAAACAACCACCCCCCCCCACCAACTTAATGAAATAGTGACTGAATAAAAGTGGACTACAGTCAATAAACCTGTCGATAAATGAAATGCCTTTATGTTGAAAAGAACATAAAAGATTATCATTATGTGCTGAGCATATCTTGGAGCTGGCTCACAAAGCCCCTCAACAAGCTAGGTAGCATTTTATTCCTAACAGTTACTGTGATGCACAGTTAAGAATCATCGCATCCTGGCTCTAGCAGCCAGCATGAACAATGTTATTGCCCACCCCCACACTCCTGCAAGGCCCCTGCACTGCTGTTTATTGCACCTTTCTGAGGCTGTGCTGTAAACTGAGCAGCTACAATGATCCAGCTCCTTTGCCGTCTTTTGTTCTTAGAGACTCAGCGTGAGCTAATAGGGATCCCTCTCAGACCTAGAGCCCATGGTGGGCAGTGCAGTCACAAAAATAGATCTAGAGGAGCCAAACTGTGCCTTCAGGGCCAAGATGAAGCAGAGGTAAGCGACCACACATATGGCTGCAGGAAGTTCTTGTGTCAAGGCGAAATGATGCTTTCTGGCCAGTTCACAAGAGCGCTACTGATGATGGTGATATTCAGGAAACATCTAGATGTGGTACTGAGGGACGTGGTTTAGTGGGCAATATTGATGGTAGGAGGACAGTTGGACTAGGTCTTTTCTAACCCTTATGATTCTATGTCTGACATTTACTTGCTGCTGCAGCATAATGAGTTAGTGCTTTAAGGGAGACCTGTCAGCAAGGACTCCAGTTCTTCTCCTGAGCTGTAACTTGTTAATAGTCATTATGAATGACCAGAAATGACTATTAGTTATCATTTTGTCCTTACTTGTTCATATTCATCTTGATGAACATGTTACGCAGCTGCTAACTCTGTAGCCCCAACTGTATTTCGTAGCTCTAATTTGTTGTTGTTGTGTCAGTTTGGAGGAAGGTATAACAAAATAACATTGGTGTGGAAATAGGGAAGAATCGACTACTTAATGATGTAAATATGTCAAGAATTTTGCATTTTTTGGCTATTATTCTTTAGCCTGGTTAGAGATGCCTGCAAAGAAAACTGCTTGGTAAAGGGTAAAAATAGTGCTGAGTGAGCTATAAGCACAGGAACCAATGCTTGTAGGTTTTCCTCAAATATGTTAAGAAAACATTCCATTCCAACCAATTGCAGTGAGCTGAATTATGAGACATTTTGCTGGGTATAACAGGTTATTAAAGTGATAAGACAAATACGTGGCAAAATAAACCTCAGTACTGCTTGATAGTTTTTCCAAAGTGTGTCTCCAGAAAAGCTCTCAAGAAATGGCATGACTGTTTTGATAGCATTTGTTGAAAGCAAATGTGCATGCCTTCATCCCTTCCCAGGGCTTGGGGGACTCCTAATGCTCTCTTAACCCTGCTCATTACATGCAAGATTTCTTCATGAGTTATGAGCAAAGCGGACTATGGCGAAATGAAGGCAAAAGTTTGAGAAGGAACAGAATCTGGTGGAAGATAACTTAGGTTTGTGTTGCTCCAGCTGGTGGACTTGGAAGTCAGAGGTCCCTAGGAAGAGAATACAAAGCAAACAGTCCAGGTATCCTCTATTCCTGCAGCATTTAGTAGTTTTTATACTTCTGTGATTGTATTTGTATGTCTGTTGAAAAATCAGCTTGGAAAGTGTTGTGTAAGGCTGTGGTACTTGGGAATACTACACAGTCAGTTAGAATGAAATCATCATGTGAGCATAGACTCTTGCTAGGTGTAATACTGTGAGTGGGGTTTATTTGTGTCCATAATATGACTGCTGTCTTATTCCTAGGTAATGTTTATAACAAATCTATTTTCTTGTCACAGTTTCTTTAGGGACAGGAATAAGCTGCCCAGGAATAAGCTTTCCTAATATATATAAACAGCATGAACCATGTCTGCAAACCTAATGTACGCATGAGCAGCAGAGAGATCAGAAATATCTTGGAAGAGATCCCCCCCAAACCCTGCAGGTTATAGTGCACCCTGTCCTGAATAGCTGTGGTGCGTATGAGTGCAATTGCCAAAGCCAGGCTGCTGAGCTGGAATGATGTTATTCTGGAAAGGCAATCCACAGGATGCTGTCTCTAATGCTAAGCAGATTAACTGTGTATAAATGTTGCGATTGAAATTAGCTGGCATGCTGAATACTGCATCACACAGTTCATGTAGGAAATCCTCTTGGCTTAATTGTACACTTAGACGCTGTTTCCTGGTAGGCGCTCAAGTTATTATTTAGCATGGATAAACAAAATTGGATTTTTGATTGGGGAACAGCTAACCCTTTGCAAGTTTTGGCTAGCCTGCTGTGTTGGGAACTTGATGCTCTGAAAACTTTCAGGTAAAAGGCATGGACAGTTTTCCTTAAGTTCTAAAATTGGAAATTGAAGACAAGCTGTAACAACAGCAACTGAATTTATGGTATAGGACAGACTGATGCACTTTGCTGTGAGCAAGGCATGATTACAAAGAGCAAAGACATTTCTCTAGGCTGCGGGCTCTGACCTGTGCTGGAGTTTTGAGTCTGAAACTTTGGTGTCTCAGATTTGGCTTGGTAAATAAACAGACCTTGAGCAAAGCTTCCAGGGATGCTTTTATGTACCGTGTGTGCTCTCATTTCTTTGCTATTTTATATAGCTGCTGCTGACATACTGTCACTGGAGAATAGTTTTCACTTGTTTGTCTGCATGTGGTATCTGAACTTCAGCTGAGTTATCAGCTTCCCATTTTACTCTTGTTTTAAAGTTCTTCTGACTATAGAGAGAGTATATTTTTTAACAGGAACTTCTTCACTTGCCAGATTGGTTGTGTATTCAATCTATGCACAAGAAGTGCTCAAGTAATTAGAGGTTTGTTTTTTGACCTGCATGCTTGACTGTGTAGAGAGTGATTTAGGTTGAGCTCAAGTTTTTATGGTTTAGGGTTTCAGCCTGTGACAAAACGACTGTAAATGAACAAAGGGTCAAGCATACTTTTCAGCTTGAAGTGACTGCAAAACAATGTAATTCAGGCTGCGGTCGACAGCTTGCTTCTACCGAAAAGGGAAGGTATAATTCCTCCTCATGTTTCCCTTGTTCTTTCCCCTCCCTCTCCCAACTCTTTCACTGCTCCCAAATATGCTCTTTCACCATCTTTCCTGTGTTAGCACTGGTGCTGAGCCCTTGCAGAGCTTGTTTCTGTGTGTTAGCCTGACAGAAAACTCCCTCTCCTTCTTGCCAGGACTGCTTTATGCCAGGTTAGTGAGGTTGTGAGACTGGCCCATGAGTAGGTCTGCCCAGTGCCAGAGCTGGTGCAAGGTAGACAAGTGAGCATGCAGGGAGGAGAATGCTGGAGGGGACCCTTCACCCTATTTTGCAGCGCTCAGCTGCTCGGTTAACTCCTCAGGTCTCTTGAGAGCACAGCAATTGCCTCCTCACACAAAGCCCCACACCTTGTGTTTGCTAATGGCCAAGAGAGTTTGCACAGATGCTTGTTGTGGCCCAGGTGAAGTGACTTGTGAACACCACAAACTCGTTCGCACATCTCATTTGGTAGCTCGTGTTAATTAGAGCAGGAAACATGAGAAGCTCTGTGCTTAAAATTCTGCTGCTGAAAAAAGAAGCCTGTGTGTGTGCTCTTTATTTGTGTATAAGAACAGTCTATTTACTTAGCTCCAGTGCTTTTAAAATAATATTAGTGGACTAATAGCATCATAGAACCATTTAGGTTGGAAAAGACCCTTAAAGTCATCATGTCCAACCATCAACCTAACACTACCAAGTCTTACCAAGTTCACCACTAAACCATGTCCCTAAGCACCACGTCCAAACATCTCTTAAGACACCTCCAGGGATGGAGACTCCCCACCTCCCTGGGCAGCCCGTTCCAAGGCCTGACCACCCTTTCTGTGAAGAAAAGTTCTTTCTGATATCCAATCTAAAACTCCCCTGGTGTAACTTAGACCATTTCCTTGTGTCCTATCACCTGAGAAAAGAGATAGATGCCTCTGTGCTGCAGCTTCCTGTCAGGTAGCTGTAGAGAGCCATGAGGCCTCCCCTCAGCCTCCTCTTCCTCAGACTGAAGAGCCCCAGTTTTCAGCTGCTCCTTACAGGTCTGGCTCTAGTACTGAGCTCTGGGGAATACCACCAGTGTCAAGTCACCAGCCGGATTAACCTCCATTGACTGCAACCCCTGGGTCCTGTCATCCTGTTTTTACCCAGTGAACTCCAAGCCATGACCAGCCAGTTTCTCCAGGAGAATGCTGTGGGAAACAGTATCAAATGCCTTGCTTAAGTCCCCAGCCTTTCCCTTGTCCACTAAGCTTGTCATCATCCAAGTGAAACTGTTGCAACTCAGTGCATGCATATGCACATATGATGTTGGCCTATCCCAGCTGAGGTCTGGAGGCTTAGCCTAAACTGTTGATGGAGGTAGAGGTAGCCTATGCTGACTGTTCATCTTGAAGCAATTACTTTTATTCAATTCCACAAATCAGGAGGTGGTAACAGTTTAAGCTGCCACAAGTGTTTACAAAGTGAGTTTGTTTCAACACTGATTTAGATTCAACCACACAAATGCAGTCTTGCCACTTCATACAGATTCCTTAGATGTGAGGAGATGTATAGCTGGGTCTGATGCTATTTTACTACAGGAGGAGCAAATTTGGTGCTTTGTTAGTGTTATCTCTGCTGTGTACTTAGCCTTTTTTACCTCTCTGTAGAGTAGAATCTGGCTGGCATCCCTGGGGCTGTTCTGGCAGGAAGGCGATGACACTATCAGGAGGAGACTGCTAAGGGCTGAGATGAGTTATCTGCATATGTAAGCCAAGATGCCATAAAAAACGTCTCCCTTGTACCCGCTGTGTTGTCTGACACTTTAAGTACTTCACTTAGAGTGAAGAAGTGCTGTGGGTGGAGGATGATCCTGCGGGTAGCTAGAACCAATCCCACAGAGGACTTGGGTTCCAAGAAAGAGACAATGTACTGGAGCTTTATTTTGGGACTACTTGACCTGGTTTCAAGCAAGATTTGTCCTGTTTTTAGAATTTTGGATTTGAGATGCATCTGTCTGAGAACTGGGAGGATGAAATGAAATTGGGAGACACTGCCTGAGAACAAATACACCTCGATTTATTTGACTAAACATCAGACTGGAGAAAACCTGTGATGGGGTCTTTAGAGCAAAATTAGCCCTTCCCTCTCAGACTGTAAGGGATTCCTCAGATTCCTTTGACAAATTAGGGTATCAGCCCATGAACACAGCTGTGAGTGTGTGTTGTGCTGTGCAGATGTGGTCAGTACCTGTGAGTACGCTTGCTGTGCTAGGTACTATGCACTGGTGACCTGTGGTGACAAGAGGGAGCTTGCTGCAAGAGGGGCAGGCTCCCCTGCTCTTACCACAGGGTAAGACCATGACCTGAGCATTGCCCACAAAGCTGTGAGGACACTGTAAGTGTACCCCGTAGCTTACGCCACGGTAGCTTTTTCATCTATCCTTAGCTTTAGTTTAATTGGACATCTTATGTGAGCTTAACCAAAATAAAATGTTTAATGCTCCCTCTTTCTGCCAGCAGGGTAAAGAGAATGACTTATGGCATGGTTGAACTTTACTTACTGCTAACAGCGGGGCTTTTTTTACTTTGAGGGAGAATGCAAAGTCGTGGTGGCAGAGCTCAGCGGTTGGTTCCAGTGGTTTAAGTCAGCATGTTCTTGTTGTAGAAAATGGAGAGCCAGTGGGATGAAACTGAAGTCCTGCAGATGTTTAATGACGGGTTTCAGCAAACTTACAAACTCAACTATGTAGCACAATATCAGAGCCAGACACCGTGGGCAGTATATTTCAAATAAATATGTAGAAGTTGCCAGTGGAAGCTAAACTTTGAAAAATATGAATTCATTCTCAAAAGGGTTCAGATTTGTTAAAGCCGCCTATTTCTTGAAGCTTCAACAGGGAAAATACTGCATACACCTTAGCTCACATGTCAAAGGTGGAAGCTCTTGCATGCAGACGAGGAAAAGTACTGTTGTTGTTTTAGTGTGGCATTCTGTTCAAAGCACATTTCATCCTTTTATATGTCTTAAATAAAGCTGTTTTTTTTTTTTTCAGAATCGTAATGAGATAAAAAATGGAGCGATTCTTCGATTAACAACATCTCCAGTGAGTTACCATTCTGTTTTTCCCTCCCTTCGAAGTAAAGATTTGATTACTAGAATCACTGCAAACTACCTTATGTATTTTCAAGCTTTGACCACGCTATATCCCCCTGCAAAGGACAGTGATGGTGTGGTCACAAGATGACTTGTGTGTTGATCTCTTTTTTGAATTAAGGGGGCAGGAGTAGTGTCTGCAAGTGAAATTTTGTGATAAGGTTAGTGCAATTGGGTGCTTTTTTCTCACACTTCTTCTCTCCCGTTGGGAACAGCTTTCATGTCCAAGATATCTCTGCTTCCCTGCTGGCACTGCAGCTCCACTCAAGTTCTCCTGTTCTGCCCAAGAGCTCAGAGCCAAGAGATAGGCTTGAAGGTTCAATCTGGAGAGCTTCGCTGGGCAGTGCAGGTCAAAGCTTTCCTGCTGTCTGGGTTTCTATTGAGCGAACAGCAACTGTAATGTTGAGCTTTTACTGGTTTTGCTTTTTTTCTTTTCAACACCACCTCCTCAAAAATCACAGTTACTGGTTGCCTTGTAATAGCCTGTTTTCTTGCTGTGTTGAGCAGTACTGCTGCCACATGCTGAAAGCATCTATTAGTCCCAGAAGATATATTTCTCTGGCAGCAGCAGTCACATTTCCTTACTGACAAACACAGTGTGCCATTAAAATGGTTTACTTTGTTGTGGTGTTTTAGCTTCTACAGACTCAGAGCAGTCTTATAGCCAATCTCTGTACGCGTGTTCTGAACCTCATTTAAGCAGGCAAGGTGGAGCTGTGTTGGTTTAACTTTTAGGTTCTGTTCAGAGTGTGGTCAGTTCCTGCCGTCAGGTATGAAATCTTGTCTATCTAGAAGCCGCACAGAGATCATAGACATGTTTTGGATGGGTCGCTTTTCAGCTAGTAGGGCTTAGCCTCTAAGTAAGGAAACAGAGAAGTGTGAGTTGCTACAAACTTCTCAGGTCTTCCAGATATCATATGCATTTCCATTCCTCCTCAGTCAGCTTGGTTTAATGGTAATTTATTTTGGACTTAGGTAATTAAATTTGTAACACAGGTTTGTGTGTAAATGGAAAGAGAAGAAGCTAATACAAAAACACATGCACACGTCTGAAGTTTTTGGTTGTGTGCAGTATCAATTTACAAGTGTGCAGCTTCATAACGGAAAGCACATCTAAGCAGCAACCATCTGGACCAAACCAAGATTTCCATTATCCTTTGTCATTTTTTCAGGGTCATATACAGGTCTTTACAGCCATGGGAGTAAGCAGCAGCTTAAGACTATGTCTCTGTCAGAGTCTCTGCGACTCCAAAGCATCTTGCTGTATGTCACCACAACAGTCTCATACATGAGAAGCCATTTACCTGTGGAGTAAACCCCATCTGGTGGAACTTCCTCAAAAATAGAAGGCCCCAGCACCAGCTCCTAACTTCTGGGACTTGTAAGAACTAATATCTACTCCAATGAAAGAGGGCTATCTACTGGCCATCTCGTGAAATCAAAACAACATTTGTGGTTCATCAGGAACCCAAGTGGTCCAAATGCATTGAATCATTCATTGCTTGGAGTGACAATATGAGATGACTCAAGGAATCCTTCCCTGTCTCAAAATCCACAGTGAGTTGCACCATGCAAAACTGAAATGTGGCTGTGCTTTGAGTCATCTGTGCAAGTGGCTGACTGTCTTCATGGTCACTTGTGAAACTGGAAATATGACCTTCAAACAGAAGACAGATTTTGGATTTATAACACTTTCTGCTAATAGCTGTGGGCAGGAAGGTGGGGTCTCGCATAAGACTCTCTTACGCTTTTCTTATTTCTTTTGTAATCTGCATTAGGTTGAGTCAGCCAAAACAGGGCTCCTTAGTATATTGGGCTTTTACTCTTCCAAGTTATGGACCATGCTGGTATAAGCCTGCAGTTGTGAGTGACACAGATATCCTAATCTGCCATCCTGTTATAAACCTCTTGAAGGCCAGTCTACTTTCTAGATAATACAGACCTTTATCCCTAAACTGATGCTTACTCTCAAGGGTTGTTTTTTAAGGTTTTGTTAACTTTTTCTCATAGTCAGAGAAGTAACTTGGATGGAGGTTTTGAAGGACTGGATTACTTTTTGTCAGATTAAAGAGTAGTTGCATTCTTTAAATAGAGATAAAGTTCTGCGTGTTCTTGCCTTAGAATAGTGTTTTTGCTTTTAAGGTGCTGCTGAAGTGGTCATCGTAGAGCTACCTAAAATAGATAGATTAAAGGCTTCCGAGCTGTGGTTTTAGACTGGTGACCCACACAATGCTTGCCCTGAGAAACTAACAGGCCATCTGTTTCCATTTTTCCTCTGAAATTCTATATGAAAACAACAGTAGTTAGAGGAGATAATGTAAAGAGCAGGCTGCAAGGTATACTTCTGCAATATGGGAAAGGTACTTTCCTAGCTGCTAGAGCTGGGTGAAAAATGTTTTTCACATTCTGTGATAATATTAAGATTCTGGTGGTTTTTGTCTTCATTTTATTCTTCCCTCTGTCTGTCCTGCATCAGGATAAACTTGAAACTACTTCTTCCTCCTCCCCCTGAGACAAAGAAAATTGTAGCAAAATCACTTTTCAAGGAGGTGTGAGAATTAGAAAGGAGGGAAAGGAAGATTAAAAGAAGTGAAAAGGAGCCACATACGCATTATCCAGTGCCTAGAATGTGTCCACGTAATTTCAGAGAGATCTAAGCTGCCTACTTCCTGGCTATTGTGAACAAAAATGTCTGTCCTGAACTTCACAAACCTTTTGGGGAAATGCTTTTTCCTTGGAGAGGTGAGAGGACTAGTTACAGCCAGTTCTGAAGGCTGCAGGAAATTGAAATGCTTTTCTAGTTCTTAATTTTCATGCAATTTTTTACCATCAGAGCCAATGGGCTGGCTATACCCCTTCATAGTTGCATGCCGTGAGTCAGTGAGAATTGAGCGATAAGGATGAGATACGGTCTTCTGAGTTGAGTAATTGTTGCCATTAGTCCCAAACTGTGTATTGCTCATGTATCCGGAGCAGGTGCTATCACAGATTAAAAGGAGGGGGCAGGGAAAAAGGCAGTTTCATCTAGGAGAAATAAAATAGCATTTTTGGGTTGGCTTCCTTAAAATTAGGATTAGAAACCCAACTCCCCAAATCTAAATATTAAACACTTTCTGTTTTTTAATCTCAAATGTAGATAATTTTGGGTGCCTGTGTGAGGGCTCTTTTTTCTGAAAATCATTGTTAATATTGCAAGAGCAAAACCGCAGTTCTGGTGCGCTGCTAAATCCATTATAAATGCTTGCCTTGAGAGATTTATAACGTGTCTATTTTAAACTTCTGTGAGATAGAACTTTGCAAACGCCAGTCGTCGGGCCTGGTGGGAATTTGAACTGCCTCTTTGTTTCCGCAGGTCTGTTTGCTAAGTTTGTGCGATTCTCTGAAAGGCTGTTTTTTCTAAACAATGCTATTTTTTCCTCTATAAACTACTCACCACACAGGCACTCTGTTTCCTAGGTAACTTGGGTACAGATTGAATTTCTCTCATATTATCTTTCTTCTTGTATCATCTTTCTTATTTATTTTTACTCTCCTATCAACTTTCTTAACAATTCTTTGTGCTATTGTGCGTTTTTGCTGTTCTCTCTGACCTGTTTTCCCTCCTTGTCTGTTTGCATTTCTGAAGGGACTCATCCAAAGTTTCTTGTGCAACTATCTCTTTGTGTTTGAACATACGTGACAGTTGAAATGCCAGATTGTTATAGTCTATTTTTGATACTCATCTTCCAGTGGACGGTGGGTAGGTATATAAATGAGCTGTAATCGCTTCTGGGTGCGAGACTGTTCCAAAAGGACAGCTCTGTCCTGCAGTGCAGCAAGGAGAGTCCAGCCTTTTACTGTCTGCAGCTGCAGCTTTCTTTTGATCAGATCCTGCAAATCCTCATTGCTACGACTAATCATTTTGAAAGGTTGTTAAAACTGGGAAAGCTAAGCTAAGAAAACAGAAAACTGTTGATGGTTTTCAAACAGAACTCAGTATTTGAGCACTATTTATTTCAAAGTTACTTCCTGGGTACTTAAGAAAACATGGCTTGCTCATGAACCATATACCTTTAATATTGGATCAGTGGGTAGCCTTTTCTAATGCAGTGTTTACAGTGTCTCATCATTTGCTTTATCACACACTTTCATTTGTTTCCCTGGCTGGGGATCAGTTGAGCTCCCAAACCTGTGGGTTTTCTGTAGGCAGCTGTATTAGCATTTCTAGCAAGAGCAATCATGTCATTAGGGGTTCCCCAATACTCATCCTAGTGTTTTCCCTGAACGCTTTTACAGATGTGAGCAACGTGAGTTGTTTCTTTCTCCATCTGTGATCTACACAGATATATATTAAGGAACTGTAGGGGTTTTCAACCTATTTTTGTTTATACATCTAAATACTCTAATGAGTAAAAGTTTCAGGATCTAATCCACAGTCGATCTACAGATGTTTTAGTCTGTGCTCAACTGACTTAATGATCTTTGAGTTCATTAAATATAAATATTTACGGATCAAGACTATGGTTGTGATTATATTTATCATGTAATGATGAGTTAGTTATTGCACTCTGTACCAAGAGCACTGATTGTAGAAGTCAGTGAGCTACTTTTATATGTCTGCACATAATACAAGAGGAAGATTTGGGATGTGGAGTTATCTTTCGTCTTTTTGTTTTCAAAAAACAAGTCTTTTGTCTCGTGTTTTCAGGTTTCCAAAGTCATATTTTAAGCAGTAAGAAAAAATGATTATGTTAAATGCAGGGGAAGGAAAAAAACAAACATTGCTTCTCAAACATTCATAAGTGGCTACTGATTGCATGAATGTCTTTTAGGCATATTTGCATAATACATATGGCTACGCATCCGTAATGCTTTTATCTTTGATTTAGTACGCAGCTCTAGATATGGCCATTTCCCTGTTCCTCTGTGTCTGTCTCCTTAACTGTGCATAGAGGCTGCACAGGACTGCTCTGTGCATCACATTTATGCAGTGCTTCAGACGCAGAAATGGTGCTTGCTGAGTATTTGTATAAAAATGCTAAAAATCGATGCCTTTACTAATTAAAATGGGATCTCATTGCCTACCCAGTATCAGAAGCTAGTCAGTCTCACAGGGTTTCTTGAATCTGGTCTGCATACAATGATGGTTATGTAACACTCACTCCTCCATTGCTTCCTGTGAATACTCAGTTGTAGGTGAAGTGGCAGTGACAGTGACATACCAGGAGAAGGTAGCAGCTTAAACCGCCACAGGGTTTCAACATTTATCATTTAAAACAAATCACACAAGTGCACATTTGGTTAGTAAAAAGCTGTATTTGGTAGTTACTGGTATACCTTTTTTTTTTTTTCTAGCAGAAAGATGAACAATGTAGTGTCTTCAGAGATGATAATACTCATATTTGATTTTATTGTTCTTTTTGTAAAGCATAAAGAAGAAAACTGATCACCTAATCATAAAACAGCTACAGACAATTTTAATCAATAGAGTCCAGATTTCTTCCATAGCACACAAAAGTTTGTGAGTGGTTGCATTCGGAATCTGTGTCTTCCCTTTTGCCCTGGCTTCCTGTATTTTGTATTCTGTGAGAATCTGTGTAATAACTTGCTTTCAAAGTCTGATGAACAAAATCTTCAGTGCCGAAGAAGTGATAATTTGTTCAGTAGAATCCTTTGTTAGGATGATCTTGGGATTCCTAACCTCCAAATGGCTATTTGAGTCTCTAAGCAAGCCACATCTTGGATTTAGGTCATTAGTTTTCTTTTTAATCTGACAATCTCATTAAGCTGCTCCTTTTAAGCGCTGCTTCTCTCTAACGGCAACCTTTCTGGCTGTCCTTGGAGCAAGTCGTTTTAGACTAGACATGCAGCTTATGCCTCTTGACAACCTTTTGAAATGCTTGGGCTACAACAGCACACGTCTTACAAGTTTCCTCTCTTCCTGCCTTTCTAAATAGGAGAGCAGTTAATGCTGTCTTTCATTTACTTGAACAGCCGTGTTTCTGTTAATTCCCTCATAATGGTTCTCAGTTGGGCAGATTTTATGTATTTATTTATTGTTCTTACTTGAATGATATTTCAATAAGAGCAGAGACATGGCAGCTAGTTCTACAGTTGCTTTAATGAACTGTGCTCTCTGTCCATCCACCGATGGGTTGTAAATCATTAAAATATCTCCCTGGTAAGTAGTCAGAGCATATTTCATCTGAGTTTCATTTTTTAATGCAGTCATAAATGAACTGTACATTCCATAAGCATGTATGAATGCTATGGCAACGAGGTCTAGGAGGCTTGAGAGAACTGCATGGTATTCACTGAGGCGATGTTTTCATCCATCGGGCATTTCGGATGACAACAGTCAGCATTCCTTTTGGCCACATTTCCAGTAAGACATGTACCAACATTTTTGCTGACACAAATAATTGTTTACCTCTTTAATCAAGATCTGCTCTGTCATTACTGGTTCTTTTCCAATATTAGATGGAGTAAGGTTTGTTGGATGCAGTAGCTTGCAAAACTCGTTCAATATATGTCAAGTAGAAACTTTGCTGATGGGACATTCAGCATTGGTGTAGTCTGATATAGACTAGGATACCAGGAAGTTCTCTTCTATGTGCTTAAAACAGGACTCAACCAAGACTCAACTCTTTCTAACAAGGAAACATTGCATTATTGATTTTGTGCTCTGTGGAGGAGACCACACTGTCTCTGATTTAAGATTATATCTTGGCTTTAGAGTGGTGAATTGCAGAGTCTCACTGGCTTCACAGAACCCAGGGCTAACATATCTCTGCTGCTATTCTGCAATGTAGGTGAGCTGTTAATGTGCATTTCTGTACTGGTATTCTCAGTTTTGGTGAGAGAGAAGGTTAGCTTTGTCGCAGCTGGGATTTGATTCATGTGTATTGGAAGTCTTAACTGGCAAGCAGCAGTTCCCATCCCTGGGTGCCTGTGGTGGGAGCAGGATTCCTTTCACAAGAGGAAGAGGGAACTGGACAATTAATAAACTGTTGTTAATGTGTATGAAGATGAAGAGTTGTTTACGCAGCAGTTACGAGGATGATTTCTCATGGCTCTGTTTGCATTTCCTCTCTTGCTGCTGTGCTGCGTATGAGGTCACCATCCCCAGCTGTCTGGTCATAGCTCTGCTGCCCAAGTTTCAGTCCCTACGATTTACTGGTTGAACAGCTCAGAAGTGCTGCTCAGTCACAGTGAACCAGGTGTTTGTTCATCTTTGCTATTTGTTTCATTTTCATGAGGTCCAGGAGCCTTCAGAAGACCNTGTAGTGTCTTCAGAGATGATAATACTCATATTTGATTTTATTGTTCTTTTTGTAAAGCATAAAGAAGAAAACTGATCACCTAATCATAAAACAGCTACAGACAATTTTAATCAATAGAGTCCAGATTTCTTCCATAGCACACAAAAGTGATGAACAATGTAGTGTCTTCAGAGATGATAATACTCATATTTGATTTTATTGTTCTTTTTGTAAAGCATAAAGAAGAAAACTGATCACCTAATCATAAAACAGCTACAGACAATTTTAATCAATAGAGTCCAGATTTCTTCCATAGCACACAAAAGTTTGTGAGTGGTTGCATTCGGAATCTGTGTCTTCCCTTTTGCCCTGGCTTCCTGTATTTTGTATTCTGTGAGAATCTGTGTAATAACTTGCTTTCAAAGTCTGATGAACAAAATCTTCAGTGCCGAAGAAGTGATAATTTGTTCAGTAGAATCCTTTGTTAGGATGATCTTGGGATTCCTAACCTCCAAATGGCTATTTGAGTCTCTAAGCAAGCCACATCTTGGATTTAGGTCATTAGTTTTCTTTTTAATCTGACAATCTCATTAAGCTGCTCCTTTTAAGCGCTGCTTCTCTCTAAGGGCAACCTTTCTGGCTGTCCTTGGAGCAAGTTGTTTTAGACTAGACATGCAGCTTATGCCTCTTGACAACCTTTTGAAATGCTTGGGCTACAACAGCACACGTCTTACAAGTTTCCTCTCTTCCTGCCTTTCTAAATAGGAGAGCAGTTAATGCTGTCTTTCATTTACTTGAACAGCCGTGTTTCTGTTAATTCCCTCATAATGGTTCTCAGTTGGGCAGATTTTATGTATTTATTTATTGTTCTTACTTGAATGATATTTCAATAAGAGCAGAGACATGGCAGCTAGTTCTACAGTTGCTTTAATGAACTGTGCTCTCTGTCCATCCACCGATGGGTTGTAAATCATTAAAATATCTCCCTGGTAAGTAGTCAGAGCATATTTCATCTGAGTTTCATTTTTTAATGCAGTCATAAATGAACTGTACATTCCATAAGCATGTATGAATGCTATGGCAACGAGGTCTAGGAGGCTTGAGAGAACTGCATGGTATTCACTGAGGCGATGTTTTCATCCATCGGGCATTTCGGATGACAACAGTCAGCATTCCTTTTGGCCACATTTCCAGTAAGACATGTACCAACATTTTTGCTGACACAAATAATTGTTTACCTCTTTAATCAAGATCTGCTCTGTCATTACTGGTTCTTTTCCAATATTAGATGGAGTAAGGTTTGTTGGATGCAGTAGCTTGCAAAACTCGTTCAATATATGTCAAGTAGAAACTTTGCTGATGGGACATTCAGCATTGGTGTAGTCTGATATAGACTAGGATACCAGGAAGTTCTCTTCTATGTGCTTAAAACAGGACTCAACCAAGACTCAACTCTTTCTAACAAGGAAACATTGCATTATTGATTTTGTGCTCTGTGGAGGAGACCACACTGTCTCTGATTTAAGATTATATCTTGGCTTTAGAGTGGTGAATTGCAGAGTCTCACTGGCTTCACAGAACCCAGGGCTAACATATCTCTGCTGCTATTCTGCAATGTAGGTGAGCTGTTAATGTGCATTTCTGTACTGGTATTCTCAGTTTTGGTGAGAGAGAAGGTTAGCTTTGTCGCAGCTGGGATTTGATTCATGTGTATTGGAAGTCTTAACTGGCAAGCAGCAGTTCCCATCCCTGGGTGCCTGTGGTGGGAGCAGGATTCCTTTCACAAGAGGAAGAGGGAACTGGACAATTAATAAACTGTTGTTAATGTGTATGAAGATGAAGAGTTGTTTACGCAGCAGTTACGAGGATGATTTCTCATGGCTCTGTTTGCATTTCCTCTCTTGCTGCTGTGCTGCGTATGAGGTCACCATCCCCAGCTGTCTGGTCATAGCTCTGCTGCCCAAGTTTCAGTCCCTACGATTTACTGGTTGAACAGCTCAGAAGTGCTGCTCAGTCACAGTGAACCAGGTGTTTGTTCATCTTTGCTATTTGTTTCATTTTCATGAGGTCCAGGAGCCTTCAGAAGACCTTATTCCCATGGAGAGCTGGGAGGACTGTTGCTTTCAATAGGTGGGTTGTGAAGGAGTAGAGGTGGTAGTCTCCCCGAACCATGGCAGATGGAAGAAGATGTGCACAGACCTTAATGAGCTGAAGAACTTAACCAATCATTTCCAATGTCAGAGGAGTTCCTAGGGCAATATTGAAGACTTTCCGAAGTACTTCTTTTCTCAGATAGGGGAAAATTCAGACATTACGTGTGTTCTGAGAAAGAATAATGTTTTGAGAACGCTTTGCATCTCTGGATCTTCCTGACTTGATACATTGGGGAGTCTTGAGATTAAACAGCTCAATGAAGGCTTTTTTTCTGGAGAGGTAAGAGTCGGCAGTTGTACTTCCTACAGCAATAGTGGTTGCCCTGAATTCTTGTAGCAGATTGTATGATAGTACTTCACCCATACTTCCTTTACCCACTCTGAAGAAGGAGAAGGAAAAGATTTGGAGGAAGTATTTTGTGGATACCCAGATAGCTGGAAATTAGTGGGATCTATTTTATATTTTTTCCATAAGTTTTGGCAAATGTTTTAGCCTGCCACGTGCTTATGTGTGAGACAATACCATTCAGACAGCCGTCATCATTACAGAGAGAAGGTATAAGTCACTGTTTCTCTACTACAGCTCAAACCAGTTGTTGAGAGTGGGTAACTTATGGTGACCAAGAGACGGTTTGGACTACAGTATTGTGCCTTGTTATAGATAATGTGACTGTACTACCTAATGCCTAAAAACCCGAGACTAAAGGATATTCTCTTTCTCTTAGTTGAAGATGTTAACCACATTTATATTAACTAGAAGTTATTTCTTCCCTGTGCATGCTTCTCTTCAGCAGATAGATTCTGGCCAAAACCTGTGTGCAGACCATACATTAATTTTTATTTGTTGAAAGTGAGAAATAATAAACTTTTCTGATCTGGAAGAGTATTGACACATTTAATTTATTAATGTTTGTAAAGCAGTTAAAATTATTTTGATAGGAATTTTCTTCTATAGCAACGCATTAGTTTTATTTTTTCCTGTGTTTTCTGTTTAAATGCCTACTATATGAGGATCCTGATCTGCAGAGATGATCATCTCTGTGAAGGGTATATTCATTTCTTGAACAGAAAATGAATTGTCTGTCAGCACAGCCTTTTTTTCTTTCCCTCCTATTTTTCTTCTTTTGCTGAGAAAGAATAAGCACAATCTTGGAGAAGGTATCTCTGAGCAGAATTTGCCATTAATCTAGTTTCCTAATGGCATATAGCTTCTCATTTACCTTTCATTCAGTGCAGATATGAAGTTATTTTGGAAAAGAGAGTTTTGCAAGTATCTGCATATAATGTGGAAGATTATTTTTCTAAGAAAAGTATTGGCTAGCTAGCTATTAACCAAAGCTTTCGGCTATTGTGTTCAGGTAATTGAAAGCATCAAATTGAAAATGGGAGATGTAAAGTATTTTTACAGCTAAACAGAAAGACAATTTACTACTCTTTATTTAAATATCTCTTCAGTTTTTTTCATATAATTAGTGTTCAGTTTGGATTTTTCTGTCCAAAAAAAGTCCAAGAAATTTCTTTTGGATTTTACTGTATTTGAAGTGTTAGTGGGCAAAGTAGCCTAGTATATGTGGATGTTGAACGAAGGTGTATGAATGGCAGTATCATAGTATTGGGAAGTAATCATTCCTGTGTTCCTTGTAGAGAGAACATGGGATTTTGAATTTTATGGACAAATGGAAGAGAATAGGGAGAGAAAGGAGCAGTAAGCCTGATGCTGGGCTCTGTTGATACAACTAGGTTAGGACAGTGTATGGTCTTTGTTATTAAAGGTCATAAGAAGTAAGCATCAATGGGAAAAAAAAATGCTACCATTGGAACACTGATATTGTCTGATGTGATTTGTTTAATTTTCACTTCTACTTTTATTGATACGAGACACGAACTCTTCAAGCCAAAGTCTCTCTTTCATAATGCTTACATTTTGCGTGCCACAAGGGAATATCTATCCATTGCTCTAATTACGATTCTGCAACAATCCAAATAGTTACACGTAATAGTGGAGTAACAAGTAGTATAATTTTGCAAAAGTAATATGCATTTGAGCTACTTGAACATTTCAGAGCATGCAAGTATTAAATAACATTAATCTTAAACATGGTCATCGTTCCTGTTTGCGCTTTTTATTCATTATTGCCATTGTAACAAAAGTTCTTTTGTTTTTGTTTTGTTTCTCTTTCAGGCTCAAAACGCACAGCAGCTCCATGAGAGGATCCAATCTTCTAGTATGGATGCAAAGTTAGAAGCACTGAAAGACTTAGCCAACTACTCGCGGGATGTTACATTTGCCCAAGAATTTATAAACCTAGATGGCATTTCTCTCCTAACACAAATGGTTGAAAGTGGCACAGAGTAAGTATTCTGCTTAAATTGTGGTGTTTTTCCCATATGGAGTGTGGATGGGCTTTCTGAGTGCCCATAGTATTTTTATATACAACTTCTAAGATTACATAAAATGAAAAGTCTATACAGTTTCTGCTGCTGGGATAGTATATCCATAATCAATGGGAATAAATTATGTATTTTTAATTTTCCCTAACAATGGGCTGATAGGGAAAGGGGATGAGCAAATCATGAGTATACTCTGTGCTGTAAAATTTTGAGGAAGGCTGTGGTCCTAGTTGCTTCTCTTCCCATTAGAATTGAGATAAATCATTGACAGTATAATTAAAGGCTGATATTTAAGTGATGTCATTTGAAAACTGTGTTTTAAGTGTAATGTCTCTCAGAACATTGTACAGCATGTAGCAGCAAAATCTGGTGTTTGCATCCTATTTCTGTTTTCACTGTTTTAATTCTGGATGAGGTTTGTTAAATGATAATGGCTTTTTGAAATTGAACGCTGACATCTAAAAATATTCTTTAGCGGGACATCTAACCAATTTTCACCACTGGTGAAATTTTGAATTGTGGTACCAAATGAGTTTCAGTTGTCTTCATGTGGATGCTACTAGAACAAATGTATCAACTGAATTGTTGCACTATTAAATTATGTTTTAAAAGTTACTACTCAAGTAGACATTTGAATTCAAGTGAGAGTTTTTAGTGCTTTGCAGTGTCAACCTCTACTACATGTGAAGAAGTCAGTAATTCCCATACCCTCTACTGAGAGAAAGTAAATACTCTGAAAGTAGCCTTCTCATTCATTGAGGATTTTCAGTCCTGTGGACTAGACATCAGAAGCCAGTTGCTGAAATCAGTCTAAATCCTCTGTCAAACGTGCTTATGTTTCCTCGGGTTCAAGAAAGTAAATAGTACAGGGAGTAAAGCAAAAGTAGTAAGTGAAATGGTGTACTGGAGTTTCAGTATGTCATGGTTTCATCTTCAGTGTTTTGGGTTTGTGGTCTTCATTTTTTGCAGTGGTGTGGTCTGCGGCACATACTATGTCACTTCAATAACTAGAAGCCTTTTTTTTCATACAGTTGTTAAACTGTCTTAAGTTCATATACTTTTTGTTTAGAGACCAAATTAACATTTCTTTCAGCTGCATCAAGGTTAAAGCAAGTGCCCTCCTCACCCATCTTGTTTTGCCCTCATCTGAATACAGATGTGTCTGTATTACTGTTTAGTTGCTGAGAGCTAGGCCAAGCTGCGCCATACTGGTCTGGATTAGAAATAGCTGTTTTGGGGGGAAAACTACTTAAGCCAGCACTGCTGCTTACAAAAATGCTGAGCAACTTGCACTCTAATAGTAATTCCTGCTGAGAGCACAAGTTTTCAAACACATGGGCTGGTAGATTGCACATATGAGCAGAGTTCATTGCATTACTATTACTACTTTTTAAAAGTGGCTTTCCTTTGGAGGAATTTCAGATTCATTTTTTTTTAACTGGTGTTAAAATACCAAAGAGGCATTGATTGATCTACTTGTCTAATCTATTTCTCAGTGTTTCTGCCTGTGGGGAGAAATGCTGTCTAGTTCAGCCACTGAGCAAAGATGCGGACAGTAAATATTTCCAGCATCTTCATGTGTTGATGAGCACTTGGTACTTGCTGCAATTTTTTTCATGTTTGCCAGCCTAGACATTCTGCTGATTCTGAGAGGTCTGTGCTTCTCTTTTTTACCAAGTCTCCTTTTGTGAAAGGACTTTGTAAAGCAAAAGCATCTGTGCTACACTGTATATCCCCTTACACTTTTATGCTTTGCAGCACTGTCTGATAAACGCGTATTTAACAGAATTTGAGATTTAATGAACATAGCAAATCTTGATATAAAGATACTCAGCAACCTAAGCCTGTTGTGTTGCTGCAAGTTCCCTTTCTGGTCTGGCTTCAAGCTATTGATCCTGACCTCCTACTTAAGGTTCTGTCATCTATTGAACTTTTGATGTTTCAGCACATGAAGCCAATAGAGATTGTACCTCCACAGAAGAATCTGTAATATAGGTCTGTTGGTTTGTTTTTACTTAATTATTATAACTAAGCAACTTCTCAAAATGGCCTGTGAGCAAACAAGTATGTGTGAGGGGTGAAGAGGAGAAATATATGGAGAAGGGAGTGGGACAAACAGCAGTCTGAGTGGCCTAGACTGTCAAGTTAAAGCAACTGGAATCAGTAAAATGTCATCATATGTTCTCTAGTCCTGCTTTTGCTTGACCCCTCTGCAATGCTGTTAATGAGATGTCCCACAAGATGCTGGCTGAACTGGGCACGTTGGCTGAAGGCCTCACACCATTACCTCACATGGTAGGCTTCATGGGCTGTGCTGCTGACCACATCTTAGAAATGCTACAAACCAGAAAGCTCTCTTCCCTTCTCTTCCCCATCCCAGTACGTGCCACTTTGTTTTCCCCAATGGTATTTTTAATTCTGATCATTTCAGTGTCCATAGGCTGGCCTACCCAAACGATTATATTAACATGATATGGTGGGGGCAGTGTTGAGGAGGGAAGGGCAGAAACTTCTTTGATGGCCCAGTTTCAGAAGGCAATGTATTTTGTAAAGATATCCTTAAGGAGTGTAATTACTGTGCAGATATCTTACCCACCATTCAGCAGCCTTGCTTGAATGAGGCTATAGCTCAACTGCTAAGGAACCCTGGTGGCTTGATGCTGCTACACGATTGTCCAGATTGCCCTCTTCTCCCATTACTTGGGTGCTAACCCTTGCTCTCCAGCGCAGTCCTGCTTCCTTCCTCAAATTGGTTCTGGTATCTGGATGCTTTGCAACACCAATCCAGTGTATTAACTTGTCTGAGAAATATCCAGTTTGGTTTTGTGTAGGTTTCTGCTCATTTTGAGACTTGCAGCAGCAGCAAGAGAAGAAGAGAGCATGAGTAGATGCAGACAAGGTGTGGTTTGTTTTTTTTTATTAATTTTTTTTTTATTTTCCTCCTTGTCTGCTCTAGTATTAGAGTCTAGAGATTGGCATGTAGCCTGTAGGGGAGTCAAAGGGGATGGGATATTTCCCGTGAATCTGGTGCTGCTCTGTGTACAGCCCTTCTGTGTGCTCTCCTGGCTGCCTGGGGGTTAAAGCATCTTAGGAGAGCCTTGTTTTGGTAGAGCCCAGGCTGAGTGGACCCCCTGTTCATGGTGTGGTACAGCTGTGCTAGAAATTGATGAATTTTGTTAATTCAAGCTTTATTCTCTGTTTTCCCCAAAGGGGCAAACAGTACTCGTTGAAAGTACCATCATGCTCAGTATAAGGTTTCTCTGAGGTTCTCTTTGCATGTGGAGCTCATGTTAGGGGCAGCTCTGAAGTTATAATTTGAATCTGGAATTAAATTTTAGTGGGCAGCCTCTGGAAATCAAGACTCCAGCTATAACTTGCAACAAGGAAAAGACCTATGCTATATTTATAGTTGACTTTATTGTGCTACTTACTCATTATTTCAGTGAAACTGATGCCTATAAAAGTACAGTGGCCAGGGGAAGGGAATGTAAAGTCCTGGGTTTCTAGTATTTTGCTGGTGATGAAAAGAAGTAATACAAAAACTTCACAAGAGCTAGCAGTGTTTCCTGTTTAACTTTCTGTGTTATATCTCAGCTCAAAAAATAATAAATGGAGAGAGATCTTTTTAGATTTTTTAATGATTATTTTAATTTTTTTTGCATATAAAAAGTGACTGTAGTGCTATATATAGTTTCCATAATTTGGGCCAGATTTCCTTGAGTACCTGCTGCTTGGAGCAAAGGAACTTTAGGCATGGTTTGTGCTGGGACAAAGCCATAGGGATTTGTGGTGAGCAGGTTGTAGGGTTCATGGGGTTCTTGTGAACCTGAGACAGCATCTTGTCAATGAGGATACATTTATATTAGCGGAGATGCAACATGTCTTAGAAACTGTCCACATCCATCTCATTCCTGCTGGTTGAGGTGACTCATCTTTGTTTTTCCTTCAGGTTCATTCTTATTTCTAGAATGTGCTGTGAGTCTCTTATTAAACAATAACAAAGTTTCTTTTAGGTTTATTTTTGTGGTTCAGGTGATCTATACCTTATAGCAGAGACTGCAAGGCAAGTTAGATCATGAAGAGTAAGTAAATACTGATTCCATTTTGTAATTATGCATGATGTTGAATTTATTTCTTATACTTGGTGGATCTTTATCACCAAAGCACCAAAGGGGTGTGTCTGTACAGTTGTTTTTATTTTAAGAGACTTCTTCAGGAAGGTTTCCATAGTGCTCCTAGCACTGGGTTTTCATGTGAAGCCCAGGTCCTGCCTGTTTGAGGGAAGCTGGATATACTATCTAGCTGGTTGGATGTTCAGACAATGTAAAAGGGAAGAGTACAGGTGTGCTTCTTCTGCTTCCCTCTGCAGAGTGCAGTGCACTAAAAGGAGGGAGAAGGAAAGTAATGTCAGAGGCTCCTAATTTACCGTACTGACTGATGAAAAATGCATTCAGAGGCCAAACTGGGAGAAATGATCATGTCTCTTTGCTATCCAATCTGAGATAATGTAGGTCACTCACTCAGAGAGATATTCCACGGTCTAGTCCAGAATTAATATTTTTGGAAAATTACAGCTGTATGGACAGTCTAATGTAACAGGCTGGTAAAGATGTGGTATTTTTTTCCTTAATGTATCAGATGAGGTGTGTGACTGGGACAGACTCAGCCTTCCTTAGGAGGGGAAAAAAGAACCCCACTGGTTCCCTATAAAGTAAGATAAGGAAAATGCAAGTCACAAGCCATAAAAAAAATTGAAAGACTGAAACGTTAATAAAAAGGAATTTGAATTTACTTTTGTCACTACTAGTAATAATAATCTCATGATTAGGAAGAAAAGAAGGAAGAGGTATGCAGAATTTTCAGTATTCTCTCTCGCTCTTTTTTTTTTCTTAATTGGCAGCATTGCTGTCTCTGTCACTTGTCATTTGGCTGAAATCATGGGCAGGTTTTGCCAAAAAGCTGAGACTATGCAAAGCTTGGCAGTAACCAGAATTGTTTCTGTTGCTTTTCGGAAGGGAGTTCTTCAGGGATCTGCTTCATAGTTGTGGCTGTGCCACGTAGCTGTATTGTAGCACAGCACTGTCACAGGAGCACGCTGATTGATGCTGCTCAGACATGGTTGCAGATTGTTTTAATTTTAAGGGAGATGCAACTGCTTAGTACACAGATCAGAGAGGAAAAACTTGCTTCAAATAGTGATGGCTGTTAAATTTTGTCATCTGCCTATTGGGATGTAATAAGAAATGTAGCTAGATCAGCTTCATATAAACTTCTCAATAAATGTGTATTTGTATGGGTTTTTTTTGTTTGTTTGTTTGTTTGTTTGACTTAAGAACTAAAAGGAATCACCTATTGAATGAACGTATGCAGTTGTGGCTCTACAGCTGGAAGTCTCCAAGATGGCAATTGTGCATGCTGTAAGGATAAATTGTATTGTTCAGAAAAATACTGGCTCTTGGTTTGTCTTATAGAGATAATGCCGTATACCGGCCCAGTGGAAAACTGAATGCAGATTGGAGTTACTCCCACTTTAACACACTTTTTGGGACAATTACTCACATACCTGCTAAGATGTTTTTCCATCCCAGTCTGATGAGTATTTCAGTACTGCTGTCAAAACACTTAAGCTGTCTGTGCTCACAGCCACTTGTTCCTGTCCTGCTTTGTCCGGAGAGTTACGCCAATACTATGTATTGCAAACTGGACTGGAAAACTGGTTTGGATTATTAAAAATAACAATAAAGGCTACTTTTAGTAGGATATTCCTTAACTCAGTTCAACTCCCTCTCTGAGCTTACCATGTTGCCCCAGAAAACAGTTACACAAACGCAACTGACTGTATAAATGTATAAGGTTTTGTTTGTTTGTTTGTTTTTCCTGAAGATATGCACAGTACTAAAATAATAGGTCTTTGCTAAATGAAGTAGTCCTTTTCTACCCTTCCCTGCTGCTGACTGAATAGTCCCTGCTCCCTCTCTTGTCATCTCAGCCCTTGGTCAGCTCCAGTGCTCATCTGACTCCATAGTGAGCCAATTCAATTTGCTAATTCCAGCCAATGGAGGGAGGAAAATAGATTTTGGTTTTGACAGCACTGTGCTGTTAGGCTCAGCCGTTCCTGTGAATATTCACCTGGAAGCACAGATTACTTAATCTGACATTGCTGCCAACATCAATTCCCATCCAACAGGGACTTTGTGCAATCTTCATTTCTTAGTGCTTCTGTAATGTCGGGAATGTGTGACCATTGTCTGTGAGGCAGAAGTCCAGAGCAGCATATAAAAATCAGGTAAAACCATTATTCTGCTGTGGAGATGGTAATGATGAGAGAATGAATCATTGAATGAACACCTTTGCAAGGAAAACGGGGAGAGCTGGTGCTGTTTGCATCCCCCTCAACCTAAATGCCTTTACTCCTGGATTGTTTTTCTTACTTGTCCTGTGTTTAAGAATATTAGCATTTGAATTACCCCATGTAAGTGTTGATATCGACACCCTGTTGAAAGAAGCAAGGGAGAGGAGAGGAGACAGTATTATTGGTTTTGGTTTGGCAACTACTTTTCTAAAATGTGATTAAGAAGAGACATTCTACAGTGGATTTATGTTTCCAAACATTCTTAAGGGTATCAAGTGATAGACAAAATACATCAATTCATCTTTTTTCAAATTCCATATGAAAGTGCAATTTTTGAGGAAACAGCAAAAAAGAGGAGGAAATCTTAAAATCTCCATTTCTGCAACCTTTCCAGAATGTTTTTGTCTCAAGCTGCAGTGGCTGTGGGATGCTGTGGTGGCTGCGAGGCATGGGAGTGCTGCTGCACTCCCTAATACTCATTTTCTTGGTTTCATCCAAATAATGCATTTTAACCCCTAGCTACAGTGTTTCTCAGTGTTTATGTGACAGCCACACCTGATACAGACAGAATCCAAAAATGCACCCTTGTGTATTTGTCATGTTGGGATTCTTAAGCGGGACAGGGGCTGTCCTTGTTTTTGCTTGAAAAGCAGTTGCCAAATACAGATTTAATGTCATTAGCAGATCCTTCATCCATCATCCAGTCAGTTTTTGCTATATAGAAGAGGAAGTTCTTGCGCACATCTTCTACCTTTGCTAATAACGGTCCTCTCTATGGCCAAGCTGCGTGGAAGGCTTTTATCCTTGGTGGTATTTTTATCCCACTCTGCATGTGTTTAAACAGTGCAGGTTCAGTTATGTGGTTGCAGTGACCTATGTGACTACTGTAGCTCTTCGCATAGCTAATTCCGGTGGGTTGGAACTGGCTGCCTCATTGTGACAAAATTTTTAGTATTTTCCCTCAGTGCAGACAAGCCTTTGTTGTGCAGTGTGTGTTACTCGAGCCATGATTAAGATTTGGGATATCTTTGGTCATTGTACAGTGTTTTTTTGCACATAAACAGGTAGGAGTTGACCCAGACAGGTCCTTGCTAAGCTGGTCTCTGCTGGAAGCTGCTCTTGACATAGCCTGCAGTGCACTGTGAGCAAGTGTTAGATCTGTATGGCTTGGGGAGCTCCAAAGGGAGCTGTTGCTCCTTGGGATTCAGCCAGAAATGTATCACAAAATTCCTCTGAGGCCAAACAGGGAACATATTATTGTAGCAAAATGTCTAAACCAGTAACTCGTCGTTAATGCTTATTTTGCATTGTGTTGACGTTTGCTTTGTGATTTCTCCCTGTATTAAAATTGCTGTCTGTTTTTATGGCTTTCACCACTATACCATGTGAACCTTTCACAAATACTAGTTAATTTGCCCTCGTAATGTTTGTCTTTTGCCAATGGTTTTATTCACATCTGTGGAAAGGCAATTGAGAGACAGCGTCTAAAAAATGATAAATACAGGAACCTAGGTATTTACAGTCTCAGTCTAGATAACCACGATTTTCAGCATTTTTGACCATGCCTATGATAAGTTGCCTAGGAAGGGTTTTACAGAACTGTCTGGTTGCTTCCAGGAGAAACAGCAGTTGTGTATATATAAAAAGAAGAAATCTGATGGAGGTGGTAGACTGTACTTGTTTCTTTCCAGGCTGTCTTGCTGGAAGAGTTGGCTTGATAACCACTTGAACATTCACTTCAACATGTTCTGCAGGTGAACATGAGCAGAATTCCTGTTAATACCAAGTTCTTCTCTTATAGGCTTTAGTTCAATCATGGGATGAAAATAGCATGCACTCCTTTAGATAACAGCTTCCACCTGTTCACTGGTGAAAGAAGTGCATCTGCAACCATCCTGTACACTAATATGTGCAGCATTTGGTGTTCTTGGTTGATTGCCGTTCTTGTCACATGCACAAGCAACAGAGATTGATATAAATTGTTTGTTCTAATATGATGGCTATTTTTCCTCTCAAGTCAAAACGTGTTTTGTGTTGCTTCATCAGAAAAGACCAATATATTTTAATTTTGTCCATATTTTTCTATACTTTTGCTTCCTTTCATATTGCAAATCTTTTGACCTCAAGTTAACTAATTGCCAGTTAAGTCAAGGTGGGTAATGATTCTGCAAATGCTGAGAAAGTCACTGTTTAAATATTTTGTTCTAGAATTAAGATATCTGTTCTTTAATCTCTGAGTTTAGTGATGGAGAAAATACACTTGATTTATAGCCTGTTGTCAAAAATCTCTGGCAAAACTGAGCCTGCCTTTTTGAAGTTCTACCAGTACACAAACACCCCTCTTTTTTCTCTTTGATGTCAGAAAGACACAGAGCCAATTTCAAATTTACTTGCCACTTAGCTCAAAAGGATGCTATGAAATTTTGTTGGCGTGTGCTGCATGAGGTTGCTTGGATCCATGCACAGCTGGGAGCTGACAAAACACATTTGTGATGTTGTTCTTGTAATGGTTTAGCACAGTCTCCAGCAGCAAGGAAGCGCTCTGTTGGCAGAAGCACAGGAAGAACATTCTGCTCATGTTAGGCTCTCCTACTGTAGGAAAATACTTTGAGGTTTTCTGTTACTACAAGCATATTGAGGGGAAATTTCTCCCTTTCTTACAGCTGTCTGATCCTCAGGATGCTTTTTGTTTGCTCTCATTACTGCTGACTATGCAGATAGCTGGATCAGCAGAAAAAAAAAGAGCTATGACATCCAGTAACAAAATCCCATCATTTTTCTAATTTGAGCTAGGCTGTAGCCCATTCTGTGCCTGAATACATGGTAACCAGTTCCATCATTATCTTCAGGCATGAGTATTTCAGCTCACAATGTATGATTTCAAGCTGCTTATACCTGTGATGCTATCTTCGTGTTTTCTCCAGCCCCAAAGCTGCCCTTTCCGAGGGCCTTTTTTCCTGAAAAGACAACATGAATTTGTGCAGCCTAGGTAGAAAGCACAACATTGCTTACGCGTAGAGAGAATGGAAAATGCAAGGTAGAAGGAGTTACTGCTGTACAAAAAGAAAAGAGAAAAGATCTGATCAAGTTCTGGGAAGACCAAATTGAATCAACAATTGCAAAGATTTAAGTCTTTGAGCTGTTGTGGTCTGAATGTGGCAAGTGCAAAGGGAAAGAACTGGAGAGAAGGGGACAGGGAGGAAGCAGGGGACCTCCTTGTTCCCCTTTGGGGCAGTGATCTGCCCAGAAGCTGTAGTTAAGCCTCTGAAAGAAACTTGTGTAACAGATTTAGGAGATACAAGAAGGGACTAAGTAGGAGAAAGATTTGGTTTTTATTTTAATTGGTTAAAGTGATGTTTTAAAAGTAAGTTTATTACTTGGATGCTGTTTTTGCCATTGATTGTCTCTGTATTTCAGTTTGCTTAGTAGCTTAATCAGCAGTTCTGAAGCCAGTTATTAGCAGGAGGATGACTTGCAAACTGTGATTAGTGGACTGCAGCTGGCTGAGGGAAGGGATTGTCCCGCTCTGCTGTGGCGTGGCCTCACCTCAAGCACTGTGTGCAGGTTTGGGTGCCACAATATAAGGACATAAAACCATTCGAGAAGGTCCAAAGGAGGGCTACAAAGATGGTGAAGGGTCTAGAGGACAAGACATAGGAGGGGCAGCTGAGGTCCCTTGGTTTGTTCAGCTCAGAGCAGAGGAGGCTGAGGGGAGGCCTCATGGCGGCCTACAGCTTCCTCACGAGGGGAGCGGAGGGGCAGGGCCCGAGGGAATGGCATGGAGCTGTGTCAGGGGAGGGGCAGGTTGGATGTTAGGAAAAGGTTCTTCAACAGAAGGTTGTCAGGCCCTGGCACAGGTTGCCCAGGGCAGTGGTCATGGCCCCAAGCTGCCAGAGTTCAGGGAGCGTTTGGACAGTGCAGTCAGACAGAGGGTTTTGAGTTTTGGGTGGTCCTATGTTGTGGAGCCAGGAGCTGGGCTTGGTGATCTTTGTGGGTGTCTTCCAACTCGGGATTTCTGATTCTATGATTCAAATGCACTTATTGGGTTCTCATCCATAATATTTGGCTTCCAGTTTCCTGAATATAGCATGGATGTTGCACAACACTATATCAGAAAAAAGCAGAAAATGTAAAAATAAAAATAATAAATAAATAAAAATTAAAAGAAAAGAAAAGGAACTTTTAAGGAACTTGTAACTGAGGTACTGAGGTACATTGAACCTCTTGCCAAAACTAGGAGCCAAGTGTTTTGAAGCTACTAGGAAAGGGACAGCATCATGCTGAAGGTTAGCTGTGTAGGTGAGCATCCTAGCATCCGAAACAGTAAGTTATATTTTTTTGAGTGGGTCATTGTCTTTCCTGAGTGGGTTGATACAGTGCTTTGGGTCTAAGCATGTCCATTGGTCTGTGAATTAAAAAGGACTGAGTGCCACGCTTTGTTGGAATAAGAGTGCTACACTGTAGTTACATGTCTTGGAGCTGGTGGGAGCTGGTTTTGAGCTGTTGAATAAATGCAACTCAGTGGCTGAAAAGCCAAGGTAAATTCTTTGTCTGCCTTTGAAGTCAATGGAAAACTTGTCACTGATTTCAGAAGACCAGTATTAGTGATGGAGACTAAAAGTAAATCAATCTGTTAGACAAGCGACTACATAGCATGTCAATGAGATGGAAAATGCTTAGTACGTAAGCCTAGGAATGCTTTAATGATTAATAGAAACAGATTTTAGAGAAACATTTAATGTTTTTACATTATTGACTGTATATTCTCTTATACTTTTTTGTTAACAGAAACGTTCTGAACAAATATTTGAAATTAATTTTGGATGTACTTTCCTTTAACAGATACTGAACAGTTTCTCTTCACAGCAAATTGTAATTTACTGTCTTCTACCATGTCTGCCTTTTGAATTTTATGAATTAAGTGTGTGTGTGTATGCATAGGTTTATAGTGTACAGATGTTTTAAAGTGTGTCTCCTCACGTGCAAGTTTTAATTTTACAGACGATATCAGAAATTGCAGAAGATAATGAAGCCCTGGTAAGAACCTGATTAGATCATCACCTTGCACACTTCCTCTTCTTTTGCATGACTGAGTTCAGGCTCTTGTGCTAATCTTTGTATGTAAATACATCTGTGCATATTCATTCAGCCGATCTTCAACCTCTGTTTTCTGTTCTTTGTTACCTATTAAAAATATATGACTGAGCCTTTTTTGCTTTGCTTGTGGAATGGGTGCTTTATAACTTCTGCAGGCTCTTCTACTATTTCCTAATTAAGGTGCTTTTATTTTTTTTATTATTATTACTTGAGCAATCAAATAATTTTCCTGCTTTCTCCATGCCTCCTAAATTTGTGTGACACGTTCAATAGTAGACAATTGTAATTGTTGATATCAGTGAGATGAGAGTCATTGTGCCAGTTTGGATTCCAGTTATTTGCTGGTCCCAGTTAGTGCTGTTAATTTCAGATAGCTGCATGAAGGGAAACTGTACTATAGTAAAGGGCTTCTTATCATAAACTTCTAGGGCACGCTTGTTTGAATGCAACTCTTCTGTGTGCTTCAAGATAAGCACACGCTTATAGGCTTTAATAAATTGGGACCCCAAGGGATGTTCTACAGTATCTTGATTGGCTTCCAAATTTGTCACATCAAGTATAGCTAAAACCCAAGCAAGAAAAAGAGTAATTAATCAATTAACTGTGCATCTGTCACTCTGATGCGGTTTATCATGCAGGAAATGCAGCTCCCCATCCAAATCCATGCTGAATCATGCTTTCACAAAGCTGCTATAAACCAAGTCCTGAAATGTTTATCATTAAATCATTGCCTAATAAATTAAACAATAGGAGTAAATTTGGCAGGAAGCTTAAATTCTCCTTCTACGTTCTCTTTCTCAACCTAATATAGAATAACTTGTTTCTTAATAGAAAAGCTTAGATTCTGAGGAAAATAATTAAAATGTCATGAGGCTTTCAAAATTCTTGGCAGCATCACTCCTGCTGAGATACCTCCTATGCATTTAGATGGTGGTTTTTTTCCCTCATTGATTTGAAAGTAAAGTGGCTTTTTTGTGTGTGGAAGAGTAGTTTTATACTCCTTCGGCACCACTCTGCTTCCAAATTCTGTTATCCTCTATGCTTTTCTCATTAAATTACATGATTGTCCTCTGAACAGTCTGAAGACAGTACTGAAGTACTGACTTACAGTTGCACTATGCCCTGGTTTTAGGATTTGGTTTTGTGATGACCTGAATTAAATTGTTTTGATTTTTTTTTGGCAGAGTTTATTTGTGTTTACTCATGGGAGCAAGGCCTTACCCTCTTCAGGATATTTATTGATCAGAGTAGGTGCAGCATGTCAGTAGATACAGTAGAAAAGAATGTATATGTAACTAAAGTTTATTCTAACTCTGAATGCTAAATGGGTAAGGTTCAACTTTTATTGAGGCACACAATTTAATATTCTGATTTCCATCAGTAGTACATGAAATGACAGAATTAAAATAACAGCAGTTCTTGAGTTTGGTGCTTGTGCTAAGATATCGGGCCCACTGGGCAGGCTGTGAAACCAGCAGCTCAAACCTGGTCTGTTCATAACCTTTGAAGGTAAAGAGGCTACACTAGTGTTGTATGACTGTTGTTGTAAAACATCCTAAATACTTTTCATCCATGTTTTAAAGGGAGAGAATCAAATTAAAAAAAACTATAAAAATAATCTCAGAATGCAATATAACAAACTAAACATTAAAACTTCTCATTCTCTACCTGCTGTCTTTATTACTAGTTACTTTAAAAAAAAGAAAGGCTAGTTTAAAGAAAAAGTTACTTTTGGTTTACAGGATGAGATGTTTCATAAGGCACAAGTATTTCATGTTAGCTTGCACGTGCTAACCTGGGAAACATGACTTAATTAAAATCTGATTTTTGTAGAGAGGGCGTGTTTAACACCTTTTTCCACTGAAGGAAATTTATTCTAAAATGTGAGTTTCTTTTTGTCTGTTCTTTTAGTCTCACAGATTCCCATTATGTTTTGGGATTTTATTTATCCAGTGTTGTCTAATGCTTGGGTTAAAAAAAAATTCCTTTGAAACAGCCGTAGTCAAATTGTAGTAAGAGCGTGCTGGTTAGAGAGTGATGTTGTTCCTGTGCACATAGTTGTTTCTTCCTTTCAAGAATAGTGTATCTTTTAATGGAAATTACCATGAAATGAGCAAAAACATTAGCTTAATAGATGAGGAATAAAAGAAAAGGTAACTCTAATCACATCTTTGTGAAAAACCATTGTGTAATATCTCCTCTGGGCTACTCTTGCATGCTGACAGTTGCTTAATGTACCTAAAAGTGGCTAAGTCATATTCCATAATAAGAGCATCTTCACCTGGATTTAATCAAGAATAGTTAAAGTTCTGTTTAAAATTCAAAGCCTGTTTTTCCAACCAGAGTTAATTTACAAGCTTAGAGAGGCACTAATACCAGGGGTACAAAGCTATTTCAGTTTTTTTTTGGAATGCGGGTAATTTAAAATCAGCGGGGTTGATCCCTTGTAATGAATGTAGTGAAACTGTACCAACAAAAACTACTTCAGTGGTGCTTGGTGCGTTGCAAAAAAATAATCTGTGTCAATTGCAGTGTAGCAGTTAAGCGTGCTTTCCGTCATCACCTAAAAGAACAGGAGCAGCTACCCTGCAGGTTGTTCAGTCATTTTTGGATGTATAGAGTAAGTAGCAAGTAGGTGTGAATTGCTCCCAATTTGATGTGATGGAGACTTAGCTTCACCCTTGGAAAGGTTACTTGGAGAAGCAAGGAAGTGTGGAAGCAGTGAAGAAAAGTCATAGCAATAAAAGAGGTACTTGTTCACATTATGCTTGCAAAGCATCCTGCTGCATCATTGGGCTTCATTTTAGGCTTAGATTCTTGCTCCCATGGCTTTTCCAGATCTGTTGTCTTATGATTAGGCACATTCTGCTTCCCTCTTTAAATTTATTTATGGCCGTTTATCCCTGACAACTCTAATTTACAAAGCTGTTCTTACTCTTTGATGTTAACCTCCATGTAGTCCAGGCCCTTTCAGCTGCCCAGTGTTGGGCTGTGAGCACAGTTGCTAAATGATAAGGGATTGGAAGTTAACTGCTTCCTTAACCCCTGCAGTAGGCTGCAACTAACTCCCTTCTTACCTCCTGCCCACAGAAAGTGTTTTTCTTTGCTGCCTTCCCTCTGCACAATTAGATTTGTTTCTGTTTTGTCTGTCAAAAACATTGTGTAGATGTGTGCTGGTTTGGACTTCTAGTCCTAATGGGCTGGTAGCTGGATCCTGTTCAAAAATATCCAGAGGATTTTGGTGCTCATGTCCCATTGATTTAATTTGAGAAGAAATCCAAATTGCTGTAGGCATCTTTCCAAATATCAGACATAGTTCTATATATGTGTATATATGTATAGATGTAGGCTACATAGCACACCTGATAAAAAGATAGTTTTACATGCACAGTTGATATTACGAAGGCAGATAGAGGTGTGGTGGTCAGGGTTACATGCACGTTCCCTTTATTTTTAGGAAAGAAAATGTAATATAAAAATGTATGGAGTTATTTTCTTCAATTTCAGAAGGAAAGAATGCAGGAAGTTCTTAGGATCATAAATTAACAGCTGCTGCCCTGATCTTTGCCTAAGACGTAAAGATAAAATAGTTTGAAACACAGCTGCAGACTTACTTTTCAGCAGATTTGGCCCTGAGGTTGAGGTACACAGGCCTTGGGTCAGAGCAATGGGCATCCACGCTGGAATGGCTCACGCTGGGATGGCCCATGGCCTTACAGACCACAGCTATTTGCATCTGAGAACTTTACTGTGAGTGGCTGTGGTGTGAGGAGGTGCCTCGTGAACAGCTCACTCATACCCACAGTGGTTAGAAGAGGAGCACCAGATGGCAGAGAATGGGAAACTTCATCAGCTGTCCCTGTGGAAGCCTCTCAGCAGCCAGAGCTCTGAAGAGGGACTGTGCAAGAAGCTTGCTTGATAACACAGATCATTAAAATGTCAGCACTAGTGAGAGATGAAATTGCAATTACACAGCACATCTTTCTCATCGCTCTTGCCTCTTGCTGCGATGACATGTATTAAAGAAGCACCTTTGTCAGGAATTACTGTCAAACTATTAGGTCATTTTGCAATAGCGGCAGGGGTTTGATATTTACAGAACTCTCGTGCCTTGTGCTCTGTGTTCTTCAGAAAGATTTTGAGAAGAAATCCCTGTCATTTTTCAGACTTTAGTATGACTAAAATAGTTACTCGCTGCGATTTTGAGTTAAACAGTGCCTACCACTTATTTTTTTCTAAGATTACTACATTTTATGAACAAGCTTTGATTCCCTTGAAATTTCTCGCATCTATTCTGTCTGCTGCTCAATAGTATGAGTGTGTCTGCATGTGTGTATTGAAAAAGAAACACTTGGAGGTCTATTTCTACCTATCTGCTTGTGTTTAAACACATAACAATGAATCAACACCACTCCCTCCTGCTTTAAGCTTTATCTTGCTAGTTACTCTGGAGATTGCTTTCATCTCGAGCTGTGCTATTCCTAATGCTTATCCTGTAAGCCTGGCTTTTGGCTTTTGCAATGCCACTTAGCGTATATGTATGTGTTTGCAGGTGCATACGGATAGATAGTTATTTAAAAAAAAAATACATGCTATGTATATGTGGTGCTGCCTAATGTATGCTTGATTAGTCCCAGTGTTGCACCTCTTTGCTCTCATTAACTTGAAACAGCGTCACAGGAGTGACAACCACTGGAGCAGCCTGCCTCCCCATTTTAAGTTGGAAAGTACATCTATCACTGTCTGGATTCCAAACAGTTGTGCCATTGTCACATCTACGGAAACCAGGTTTATACATTAATACCAGTATTTTTGGCTCTGTTAGCCTAGTTTCACCTCTGAAGATGTACAGGAGGATGGATTAATTAGCTGGATTAATTAATAGCTTTGGCAAGAAGAATAAATGAGACTGCTGAAAGTAATTCTTTATGTTAAACTAAACCGAATTCCAGCCACTGCTGTTCTGAAGGAAAACAGGTATATGCAGGTTTAATGCAGTTCAAACAATCACTCTAATCTATACCCATGGTTAATTGGGGATTAACTTTCATTTACAGTTAGTTTATAGAAGAATATTTATGTACTAAATACGGGTTCGTTGACTAAATTTTTAAACAATACGTAAGAAAATCCAGGGTAGATAAAGATATCTCTCCTGGCATTAAACTGAGCAGATGATTTATCTTCTTTTATAACTTATATGACATTTTTCTTAGTAGATTTTTTTTCCTTTTTATTTGTATCTAATTTACTCTTGCTTTATAAAATCCTAGCATTCCATGGAAGTATTCTGGCATGAATATCCATGAGAATTTGGTATAAATTTTTAAAAGAAAGCTTTTTCTAAGGGATGCAGTTTTATTTAGACATTCATAAATAACCATTGTATGCAAAAGGAATGGACTGGGGAGAATTGAGAGAATTTCCTGCAGAGTTATATTGTTTTCTTTTTATGAAATACTTGGTTATTTGGAACACTGATGATGACATTCTAAGTTTAATTTAATTCCTAAAAGATTTGCAGTATTAAAAGACAAGTGAACAACAACAAAAAACAAACGACAACAACAAAAAACCCCACAGCACAAAAAACTGAAATGAAACTTCCACATCATGTATAGTTTAACAAAATATTCCTTGTAGAATTACAGTGGGTTTTTTTTTTTTTTTTTTTAAGACGTTCTTATTCTTGTTCACTCTTTAGTATAGCTTTTTCATTTTGTCATAAATAATCAAAGCCAATACAGATACCCTCACTGTGGAGGAGAAGGTACCCGGAAATGTCAAGACTGGCAAATTGCACTGGGTTTTTGCAGAATTTTGATGAAGATGAGCTGTCTTAAATGAAGGGGCCACTTCAGGGTTTTTTTGGTGGCAAGATGCATCCTTAATAGTGAAGTATACCAAATCAGTAAGCAATGCCTATCGGAACTGCTACACTGAAATTGATTTTCTGCCTTATTCCTTTGTACTGCAGTGAACACCTTCCATCTGAGTGGATGTTCACTTATTTAGGTTGGGTTGGTTCAGGATGGTAAGGGGTCAAATCACACAATAAAGACTAGCAATTGCATTCCTTAACTATGGCTTTACTACTAGACTCAGTTTTCCAACATACTGAGCATTGTAGTTCCAATCTTGCAGTTTTTAATTTTGCCTTTTATTAGGTAAGCTGCTGCATTAAAATCAGTGGGACTATTCATGCTGTTTAGCTTGATTGCATGCTTACGCTTGTTAACGGCTTAGTGGCAGAGTACCTTGCAGGCGTTTTGGTGTGCCCTTACAGGTAATACACTGCTGCTTTTTGGGCTCTGTGCGCTGCTGCTTGTGTTGAGTAGCTACCTCGCTGAATGGTTTCATTGTGGCTATGGGCTGTTGGGTACCATGAGTAT
Source organism: Penelope pileata (assembly GCA_013396635.1). Lineage (NCBI taxonomy): Eukaryota > Metazoa > Chordata > Aves > Galliformes > Cracidae > Penelope > Penelope pileata. The sequence continues at coordinate 275,267 of WBMW01000581.1, forward strand.
ACATAAAAATGAAGGTAATCTTTAAACATGGAAAATTAGTGTACAGCTGGTCAATTTAGAGCATATTCTTCATATTGAACTTAAAACTGTTTTGAACATAGTTAATGCAAAGATGCACTGAATCTCAAATGTACAGGTAATTGTGCAGCGTAGCGGCCTGCAAAACCTAAGCAATTTGAGCTATCTACTCAATACAGAGGTATCACATTGTGGTATCTTTGTGTGACGTTCAACTAGGAGCATTTCTGTAAGTTGCTAAGAAAAAAAAATCATTTCTTCTGTTCTAAAATTTTGAATTGGATAAAATAAGTTTAGTTGGACTATCTGATTTCCTCGAGCATTGCATGTGCTGTTTTCCTGGGGCTTAGTTCTTCTCTTACAAAACCGCTTTCTTTCAGGTGATTATTCTTGATGTCCATGCAAAATTGTTTTCGAGATTATTTGTTGCATGGCCTCTCTTGCCCTTTTGCTGCCTCTTAGTCCACGTTTGGCTTAGTTTTCCTGCCTTTCTAAAAGCTTCCTGCTGCTTTACTCCCTCGGTCATTGCCGTGGTGTATTACTGGTAACTGTAGTCATGACTCCTGTCTCTTGCAGCTTTGGAGATATGTTGTCCTTTACACTGACTGCATTTGTTGAGCTGATGGATCATGGGATTGTATCGTGGGATACATTCTCTGTGGCATTCATTAAAAAGGTAAATCTGTAATCAATGCTACGTGTTCTGTACAAATTTGTTTTTACACTTTTCAATTTTTGAGGTGAGTTGTGCTTTCTCTCTTTCAGGTACATTGTTTAGATGATTGCTTGGTCAAAAGGGTATGTGAAAATGAGATTAAAGGGCTATCTAAAATTACAAATACTTGTAATTGCAGGATCCAGTCCAACTTCAACTGAATTCAATGGGAGTGAAATTGGATCAACGCTGTGTTAGGGTTATTACATGGGACATTGCTCACCCAGTTACAGCGTGACCTCCTTGTGCAGATACCATCCAGCTGAAGCAGAAAATAGTGTTTAGATTTAATGTAAATTAAAATGAGTAATTATATATTTCTTGAAATAAAAACAGCACTGATATGTTTCCTTTGAGGATAGGGAAGGAAGAGAAATGAGTTAGTTTACAAATTGAAATTATGAAGCTGAAATGTACTGAGTTTATGAAGCTGAGCTCCGGCTCCCTAAATCCTGCAACTAAGGTCTAAGGTTTTGGAGGACGTTTTTCCACGATCTGCAAGATTTTTCTTCTTTTCTTACGTGTAGGAGATGCACAAAAACAGACTCTTTAAATGCAGAAATTTAATGGATCTCAGGAAAAAATTTTTGTTGTTATTGATTTAACCATTTTTGTTTGTTCTCATCTTAAATATTGGCAGGTTGAAATCGAACAAAGAGGCTCTTTTGTTTGTAATAAAGCACTTGTTTGTTTATAATGAAACTTTCCAAATATTTTTTCAAAACAGGTTGAAGTTGGAACTTGTCTTACATTAGAGAGCGTTTGTATGAGTTCAAAAGAGTTAATTCATTATAGTGGTATCAGGTGCACAAATGGGACTAATGTCACCTGTGGCAAAGATCTCTTTCCTTTAACAAAATGCGTCAGGCTCCTAGTTCAAATTTGGATGGAAAATTGCTACAACCAAAAGGAAGTAGAAATTGACTTTTGCTATCAGAAGTGAAAGAAAGAATAATGAAAAGAGGGTTAGATTTTAAAGTTCAATTTTGATTATTAAAATAAGTGATATTTGTGAGAAAAATTGATATTGATTTATGTTTTGGGCTTTGTTTGGTAACACTGAAGGCTGATGATGATCTTACCATGGCAAAGCAAACAGTACATCTGTGTTTTAACTGAATTCATGAGACAGAAGGTCGAGCCCAGAATGTCTTGTGTGCTGGGGAGCCTACTCCACACATGTTAAGAAATAGCTAAAATGACTTGAAATCAATCTACTTTGTTAGTGACACAAAATTACTTTTTTTTTTTTTTTTTAAATATTTTCAACATGTTCTGCCCTGTGAGTTGTATAGCAAAAACAGCAAGAGTTGTAAATGGCTCCTCTTTTCTGTCAGGCACTTCTATGTCCTGGACAGTGCCCTATATTAACTAGACAAGTCTAACAAAATCATTCTCTTTACGGAAGTTATCCTGGCAAGAAAAAAAACAGAAGTGAAACTGGTGGAAAACAAAAGGGTCAAAGCAAATAATGGGGAGGAGTATTAGACCAGAAAGGAAACAGAACGACAAAGGATGATGAAAATACAGGAAAGAGGCAGAGGCATGTCCTGACCTACCAAGCACTTGGCAGGCAGTGCAGCTGTGCCCTCAGTGGGGCTCTGTGGGCAAAGGGCGAGCCCATAGGAGCACTAAAGAACTGTCTTTCTCTGGTGGGAACCTGCAGCTTTATTATCCTTGGCTACTCTGAGCTTGGCTTTTTTGGCAGACCACTTGAGGTTACTGATGGGCTAGCTCAAGTGGATGGCAGGATGGATAAGAGCTGGTAAGTTTCTGTTAGCTGAAAGGAATCTCTGCAACCCTACTTCAAGTGCTTCTGCCCTTTGAAGCTGTCTTTCGTGTCAAATGGAAGCCAAACGGGAATGGGAAAGCATTAGGCTGAATGAGTAACACTTTTTCTTTTTTTTTTTTTTTTGTCTTGAATAAATAATTTCCTAACTAGAAATGTAGAAGCTGGAGGAGATCTCAAGGGAACCTCTAGCTGCTTCTAATGACTAACTAGATGGTGCTGGATGCGTTCCCTCTCCCATCCTTTGGGTGTGTTAAGATTGCTATTCCAACTACAGCAAATAAGAATTGACACCTTCAAGTAGGGCTTTGTTCCTTATCTTCAGGGGAGATATCAGAATTTGAAGAACTTTCTTATAACACACAAGAATTTCTCAAGGCTCTTTTCTTGCTCATGACAATAAAGCTTGTTTAGACTGAACTTCTGTAGTTGCCTAAAGGATTTGGCTGCCCAGTTCTTAAAATGTCATGATAATTTGATATCAAAATAAAATACAAAAATTTGGTCCTCTTCTCTTTGATCTCTACAAGAAGAGAAATAAAATAAAGGCTTGTAGTGTTTTTTGAGATATTCTTAACTATCTCGTAGAATTTCTTATGTAAGTGCTGTTTTGTAACTGTGTGATGCAGAGTCTTAACCTTGATGAATTGCTTACTCTGCCTTCCAAAATGTGCTGTGCAGGAAAAGGGGATGGCAGCAGGGACAATATGTGTCTCACAGCTGCCAGTTGTTTTTTCTGTAGTCAAGTGCAAGTCTTGTTCCTTATTTGAAAATGAGATGCATATTTGAAAACTTTACTATAGACTTCACAGAAATAAAACTGCTTCAGATTTTCCTGTTATTTCCTGTTTCCTTCACTTATTTTCCCTGTGTTTTTTTTCCCTCTTTGTTTTTTTTTTTTTTGGTTTATGTATTTGTTCTTTAATTTTTAACTTCTGAATTCTTTCCTGACTTCAGGTAATGCTTAAACAGGAAGAGAGCTCAGAACATGCAGTTTAGTTTGCTGTAGGTTTCCTGTCTGCCCTTACTCCATATGTTTAGGCCCTGTTTCAGCAGAGCACTGTCATTGAATGTGTAAAGGCAAATTCTCATTCTTAACTTCCCTTGAAGCTAGTACAAAGCTAAGCACCCAGTCACTTCTGTTGTGTGTGAATAATGCTGTGCAGACATTAAGGTTCCAGGTATTTTGTTGAACACATGGTTTTATCCTTAATGACACGCATCTGTGTGACAGGTTTTCAGAAGTGCAAAGCAATTAAGCTGCTTATTTCTGGAGGGGAGAAATACAGTATTTCTGTGAGTGTGCATCATTTTTTATCATCAGAATTTTTGATAAATGAGTGCAGGATTATTTCTGGATATTGAGAGCTCTCCTGGCACATAGTGCTCAATAAGCAGAGTTCTCCAGAGAACAGCAAATGACACAAATTTGAACTCCTCTTGATTCCTATCTGCTTTCAAGAAGAGTCTTTTTTCCACATCCAGAACTTCAAATATGGTAATATAAATTCTTTTTAATCCAATTTTGTTCCCTCTGAAAATGGCATGCCTCATTTATCAGGGTAGGTAAGCCTATTAATTCTGGCCATGTTTAATACTTCAGCAAGGTGGTTTTGAATATACATAGCTTGGCGTGGAAATTACACAGCATATGCTTTCCATGTATGTTCAATGTGAGATGTCATAGCTGTCTAAACACACGTCAGCTTCGGTAGTATCGTGGGCTTATGTTTATGGTAAAAAGACATTATGGTCCGGGATCAGAAGAATGAATGTGTCTGAGGCAGCCCTTCCTGAGGCTGAAACTGAGGTTTCAGCTATCTCTACTGTTACATTGGTGCAGGCCCGTTAGGAATGACATTACATCCCAGTGAAGCATTTACCCTGGCACTTGAACTATTAAGGGAAAGAGCTGCTGCACCAGGAATGATTCACGTCAGGGCTTCCAGAGATGGTGGTGACAATAGTCTGATCACTTGGGGCACGTTCTGGGCATATTGTATTCCTGTTGCACAATTGTGTGCCTGGTGGCTGAGGCATCTGGAGCGCATTTAGCTTGTTGTGTGAGCAGTGCAGAGCTGATCTGTGTGTGCCCACTGTCCGTGCTGTGGGACTCATGGACATCTGGCAGCCCTGCCTGCAGTGCATCAGAAAGCAACTGGATTGCCATTAAGAGAGGTAAGGTAGTACAGAGCTGCTGAGATGCAGTTTGTCACCCTAAAAAGCACAATGTGCATCACGTACTAATGTAAATAATAAGTGTGCTCGGGACATGCAGACAGCAGATCCAGAGTAGAAAAAGTCTTCCTTCCTCCTCCTCATGCATGCATGGGTTGGTTGTTTATTCTTCTGTAAATCCAGTGTCTATTTCTTGAACTGAGATATGTTCTGCATAGCATATTCTTGCTGTGGCAATGCAAAGCAAGTAGCAGAGCAACAAACAGCAATGCAATAGATTAGAAGAAAAAAAAACATCCATCCCTCTTTCTCCATAGTCTCCAACCAAAGTTATTTGGAAAAAAAAAAAAAAAAAGAGAGAGAGAGGGTAGGGATTTGCTGCTTCAGCACTACTCAGAATGTCACGAGGTCAAAACAGTGTTGTTGTCCACATGTCGATACTTAGCTGTGAATTTTGCAGTTGCCAAGGCAGCTTTTCTAAGCATCTGGCATGCCTTTCTTCCTCCAAATGGAAAATGATACCAAGGTCTAAGCGAGCTTCCAGTATCAAAACCAGTCTAATCATATTAGTGGCTTGTAGCATGACTACTAAGAAGGGCATGGACTCGAATTTTTATGGAAAGAATGCATTAAATAGACTGCAGTGACCCTGTCTCAAGTCTATTACTTGGCTGCAAAGAGTAAATAACTGGTCATGAGACATTTTTTCTGTTTATCTGTACTTCCTGGGGTACTTTTTTGCTTGTCTGTGCTGATATTGGTACATTTGAGGAAAACCCAAGCAGTTCTTGCTTCCTTTGTCAGCAGAAGGCGAGAGGCTTCCCTGGGAGCTGTGTCCACAGACTGGGAAGCGTGCAGAGGAACGCATGTTGCCACATCATGATGCACAGCTGTGCTGGCTCTGCAGATGTGAGCATGCAGCTGCTAAAAAGCATAGGTCAGACGTGTTTTCTACTAGTGTGCCATTTTTTCATAGCAGCTTTCAGTAAGAGTGACAGTAATTAATGCACAAACAGTTAGCGAGACTGGGCTGTATTTAGAGTTATGCAACCAGTTGTGCTGATAAATGGGAAATAACTTTGTAATCTGGAGAGAGCCGTTGTTGGTAACAGCAAGGAAAAATGTAGTGTATTTTGCTGGAGATGCATTTTACCAGAGAGTTAGATGTAAATTTCTCTTTTGCAACCCTTGCTTTGAGCCTAGAAACTTGTTTAGAGAGCACTGGCTGCACGAATGCTGGAGGGAACGAAAAGAATTCTTGTTATTTTTTCCAAAGATTCCCTCACAAAAAACACAGCAGCTGTAGTTTTTTAATGTTGATTTATCTTGTGCATAACTTAATACTGATGCTTATATTTTGTGGGAATTAATATTGAGATAAGTCTGTGGTGATTCATGCCAGCTGAAGAATCAGTGGCACTGTGTCCTCTGAAGGTATCTGCTGTGCCTGGCTGAGTGCTCTCAGGTATTAACTGATGCCTGGCACATAGACAAGACTACTTTAGCTCTGAAGCTTTTCTGAGTCATCTCCACGGGCTTTTTTTTCCTCTTTCCCTGGTTTTATGATAAGACACAAATTCTCCAAATGTCTTAATTTGTAGATAGCAAGCTACGTGAACAAATTTGCTTCGGACATCTCAATCTTACAACGGTCACTAGCAATCCTGGAATCGATGGTGCTCAATAGCCATGACCTGTACCAGAAAGTGGCACAGGAGATCACAATTGGACAGCTAATTCCACATCTTCAAGGGTGAGTGTCTTCAAATGCCACCTAATATGTTTTTTTTTTTTTTTTTTCCTGAATGAGTACAGTGTTTAGAAAAAGACTAGTAGTTTCCTGCTTGACTTTCACATCCATTTTGAGTGGCTGAATGACAGCCAGCCAGCCAGCCTTCTGGAGCTGCTTGATCAGAGGCTTCTAGTATTACTACTACCAATAATAATATATTTTTTTCTTGGTGTGAAGCTGCCTCTGTGGTTGGAGATGGGGAGTGAGAAAAGCACCCAGCGTTGGTAGTGGGTAAATGCTTAGCACCATTAGCATACAGATGGGATTGTTTTCCCTGTCAGCCTCTGGGAAATGTATAAGACAAAACCTGGTCAACCTTTGTTGAAGGTACATTTAGAAAGAGGGAAGCTTTTTCTTTGACAGCAATACTCTGCGATTAAATGGATGGAATCACCTCCTTTAGCACAGGGTAGTGTATTGTAAACTGGTTATGCATGCCTCCTAGCTGGAGCATTGTCTACTTACCTGAAGAGCTTTTAATATCAAGTTCTTCTCCAGAGCCCTTTAGGGTTTCCTCTTCCTACCTGTTGCTGAGGCATCTGGCAGGAGCTGGTTGTCTGGCTTCCTGCTGTAGTCAGTGGAGGGTTAATGGCACTTTGAGATTGTGATTCATTCTTGAATGCTGAGTCTTCCTCTGGAGCACCATGTTTCTCTTACGAATAACAGAGAGCACCTGGATGACTAATTATCTAACTTTTATATGGATAACACTAAGTGCTAGCAGTTGCTCAACTTCTACCAGCAGTAATGCAACTTGGAAGATCAGTTTCTACAGCTTGTGTGTATTCATGTGCTTCTCTCATGTTTCTGATTTTTTTCCAAACAGGACAGACCAAGAAATCCAGACATATACCATTGCGGTAATAAATGCACTTTTCCTTAAAGCACCAGATGACAAGAGGCAGGTAAGTTGTTTGGTTTTGTTGTACATGCCTGTAGCTGTAGGAAACATGCCATGTTCATCCCTATAGTTGTCCCAGTCACTGGTGTAATATCATTCATTTTAATGGAGTGACCTCCATCTTGTACCAGTATTAGAAGGGATTAAGCATTCTTCTGTGACTTTGTACTACCCTGTAACCTTGCATGAACCATATTGACTGTGGCTGGCTGTAGTATTTATTGTACTGAACTCTTTGCCAGCACAGCTTGTAAACCCAGACTATTTTTTGGTAAGTCGTTTCCCCCTCCAGATTTCTTAATAAAATGTGTTCCTTTTGAAAATGGGAATATCTCGGCATGTAAGCATTTCGTAACTGTCAGTATTCTATTTTAAGTTAACTTTAGGGCCAGAGATCAGAAGCTTCAAAAGGAAATACTTCAAGATTGCTATGTGTTGTTAAATGATGATTGAATGTGATGTGTTATGAAATAGAGGAGTTTTATCCATGCTTATCAAATAATTAGCCTGTGTCAAAACAGAGTTAGTCATTTATTTATTTGGTATTTTTGTCATCAGGAACAGTGATGATAATTCTTGTGGTGACCAGAACAAGGTCACTGGGAGCTGCTGCTGAGAATTTATCTTAGATTTATTTACGTTTTTAAATGCTGGAAAATGTTTAAACAAGCACCAAAGCCCTAATGGGTATTTTTTTTCCTTCAAATGTATTTTTAAAGTTGCAAATTATCTATAGTTTCTTCTATAAGCAGATGAAAGTAAAAACATGGATTGATTTCAAAAAAACATTTTTTTCCATTTCTTTTTTCTTCTTTCTCCAATACGTTTTTCACTTATTAAGGGAAGAAGGCACCTATAAATTTTATTCTAATAAAAATTGGAACAAAAGCTGTGGAATAAGAACTTGTTTGTGCAAAACCTTACTCCACAAGCAGAGCATGTGAGAAATGTCTGCAGATTGCCAGAACTTGCACAAGTTCTGGACTAGTCCTGCATCAAAACCTACATTATTTGAGGAGCTTCAGCACCCTCACTGTTGCCATGTTATGGTGTGGATGACCACCTTGCAATTAAGGAATGGATTTAAATTTGTACTGCTATCCTCCTTTTCTTTATTTTTTTTTAACCCCTCTATTTCCGTAATGCAAAAAGCCAAGAGGTTGAAGGTTTTTCTACTTCAATGCGGATTCCCTTGTTTCTTTGCTTCCTCTGCCACTGTCAAGGACTAAATCATCTAGAAAAAAAATAGGTCATTTAAAAAAGAGGAAAAAAAACCTTTATGTTAGAAAAGAGGTAGAGCAGTGAAATGATACTGTGAATGTTTGAAGCACTTTTTTTTTCCCAATTGTCTGCATTTTCACAGAGACATGTTGCTATGGGAAATGAGGTGGCAAATTTTGTCAAATAATTCTTGTTCTCATCTGTTACTACAATACTTACCTTAGCACAGACAGCTCATCAGCTGCTAATAGCCTTGCAGGTGTCTTGGAGAGGGAGTTGGGTTTGTGGTAGTAGGTTTTGTGAATGCTTGTTTCTCCTATCACAGTTTTTGGTTCAGTGACCCCGATATCCCCGTAACAGCGTTTTAACTTCCACATCTAATAATTAATTAAGTGACAGCTTGATTGTTTCCAAAAAGTAAAATAAATTTCCAATTTTTGGCTTGAATGCATTATAAAAACCTTATCTCATTCTTTAGCTGTCCGTCTTCTTGCAGGGGATATACTGTGACAAAGCCAGCCAGTCTGTTCTCTGTTACATGAGGTGTATCGTGTGCGTGGCACTCCCCCTGCAGTTCAGTTGGGCATTTTCAGAAAGGATAGAAGCATCTGTATCATTCATTCTTCAGCTGTTATGTACAATTGAAACCAGCTTTGCCAGAAAAGGCTTAAAAACTGTGGCTGAGTTTCTCTTGGCTTTGGTCCCTTCTTTCTTCCTCATTATTCTTGTGTTTTGGTGTAAAGAAAACAGTCAACATCCAGGACTGCTTTCTGTCTCAAAATTAAAATTGTTTTCTTCTTGTAAACAAATTCTCACCCTAACACTTGCTTTATTTCCATTGTTTCTGCAACCACGTTTCAGCAATCCTGTTCTTCATGTGTTTTGTGCAGTAGTTTTATTTTTACTGTTTTCTAGTTTTTCTTTCTTTTTTCCGAATATAAAGCTAACAAACTATATTACTCTAATGACTCTGTATTACTCTTCAGCTCTCACAAAGATTGACAAGACTTTTTTAGTTATTTCTCTTGAATGTGAGCAATGTTTTGATGCAGCGCCAACTGCGCAGAATGATAGCGCGTTCTAAGGATGTCCTTAAGCAAGTGTCAGCATTGATTTGCTGTGCTGTATTATGTGAGGCTGTGATACACTAGTAGATCATTGGAAATACAGCTAATAACGAACATTACCCTCATTTTGTTCATATAAGTAAGCCATATCTAAATAGCAGGGTGCAGTATATTACCCAAATTATCCAAATCCTTGAAGCATACATTTTGGGAACAGGAATTTAAAAATACTTACGTGATGATTGCTAAGTGTTAGGTGCACTGATGTATGCGATGCATACGATAGTGTGTTCCCATCCATGCACAGTCATTTCTATATTCATGAAAAACATGGAAGTTAAAAACAGAGTATGTCCTTGTCGGTGTGGTTTAGGAGACTAGGCTCTCGTGCTTCATCAGCATAATATACTCCCTCCTACATATTTTAGGGCAGCTTGCATGGACAGTCAAGGCCAGATGCCTAATAGTGGAAGTCAAAACATATCCTGGTTGATAGGGACTCGGCCGTTACTTGTAGAAGGAGAAGCTAAATGGAGGCAAAATAGTGGGCCAATGCCAGCACTGCTACCAAAATACAGGGGAGAAAAATTATTTGTTGTGAAAAAACAGTAGTGAATTGTAGACTAAAAATTAGAACATGAAAAATGAGAACTTTGAAACAGCCAAAATATTAATATAAACATGCATGTTGTTTGATATCTGATTTTAAAGGGCTGGATGACAGATTGGAAATGTTTCATGCTGTGTTGTTGAGGAGTGGGAGCTGTTAGGGGGAAATTGTTCTTGAACAGGTGCATGCAAACGCTCTCTTTAACCCGCAGAGGTCTCCTCTGAGATCTTACATTGCTGTTGTTGGATCACCAAGGTCTTCAGTTTGTGATACACTTTTCACTTTCTTTGTCCTCTTTTTCATAGCAGAGTAATCCGACTTGGTGGCACCAAAAATAACTCTTAAAATTGTAGTTGACATGCTGCTTCATTTTGCTTACAAGAAACACTGCAGGAACTTAAAATTAAAACCTTCTAAATTGATGCTTTTATAGGTATAGCACTAAAATAGCTGCTTCTAGCTAATTTTTTTTTTTTCCAAAATCAGGAAATGGCGAACATTTTAGCACAAAAGCAGCTTCGCTCCATCATCCTAACCGTAAGTATGTCATTATCATAATTACTTTTCACTAGCAGAGAGACAGGCTGGATTGCATTTTGGTGTGCATAGTTTTTATCTTCGTATATTTTAATTTCTCCTTGTATTTTGATACATTTTGAAGCCTGTAATGTACAAGATAAAGATCTGGTTATTGAGTGGGTTCAAAACTGATGATCAGAAAGGGTATTTTCCCAGCCCAATAAACTGTGATTTCTTCATGAAAATACAATACAGAACAATAAAATAATACCTCAAGGGTTTTCTTCCCGTGAAGGATGTGAACGTAGTTGTGAAGTCTAGGGAATGTCTAAGGCATTTATAGTAAGTCCTCTGTGTTAAGTTTTGGACCTAACGATGGCTATGCAAACCACACAGGGCTTTCTAGTTTGCAAAATCAGCCTCTGTGTTTTTTGGTTCCACAGGTGATTCTGTATCTTAATATCAAATTGCACACAATTTGTTGCCATTCACACAAAACAAGCATGATATGTAGCCCAGATTCAAGTTACAGAACAGACTTCAGCTGTTTTGGGAAATGATAGGGATTTTGCCATTAACCTAAGCATAGACTAGATCTTCAAGGAAATAAGGTAGAGTTCTCTTTAAAAGGGGTGAGTTCAGTATCTGTAATGAGATACTGGGCAGTGTAAAACAAAATAAAACAGCAAAAAATAAACAAACTTTGCCCTTTCTCACTCACTGTCTTTATTTTAATGATGCATATAAAAAACAAACAAACAAAAAACCCACAAAACCCAGGGAATTTATTTCATTAAGACATGTTTTTGCATTGCTTGTGTTCATAAGAAATTTGGTAGAAGCGTATGGATAATATTCTTAAATGTTCATTTACTGTCATAAAATGCTGCTCCAGTACCTTTTGGCAGACAGATTCTTTTTTCTCTGGAGCTGTACGATATCTGTTCTTGTACTCGTCTCCTACATTACTCTTTCGTTATATATTCCATGCTGTGTTTAATAATGTGGGTCTGTTTCCCCTGTAGACATTCGGTGATTTTAGACACGACTGGGGTTTTTAAATTGTCCACCAGTTTGGTAACTGCTTTGTGAGTGGGGTAATTCTGTATTCTATGTGTAGGGTGTTGTATGCTAACGCATTTCTAAGCCGTCTTACTCACGCAGAACACAGTTGTTTGGTAGAGACAGAGTTGCCATGTGATATTAACTGCCCCAGCAGCAGTAGTACTGTTGTATCACTGTATCTGCTGGTTGTGTTGGCATCTCAAATACTTTTCTGCTCAGGAAGCTACTCTCTTGAACATTTTCTGAATACACTCACTCTTTTTTTATATACAGATCTCTATTGCTCTTAGTAAGGAGTTAATTTTTCTACAGAGTGACTCTCTACTATTTTTTGTTTTGTTTTGTTTTTGCCACTTCTCACATATGCGCATGCTCTATCTAGTGGCTAAAAGGAGAAAGCTTCAGTGCATTGTTATTGTAAAGTTCTGTCTCTTAAAATTTCTTATGAATCCTATAGCTCATCTGAATATCTAAATTGGTAGCATAAGTCTTGATTTAATTTTTTTCTGGAGTATGCATGTGCCTTTTCATATCAACACATACTTATAGAAATGGAAACACTTGAGTCCACCTGATGTGATTTTCTGATACAGTGGCATTCACTGAGTCTTTCTTTCTTTTATAGAACGTTGTAAGGGCACAGAGGGCCATCAATAATGAAATGGCGCATCAGCTTTATGTTCTCCAAGTACTTACCTTTAACCTTCTGGAAGACAGAATGATGACAAAAATGGATCCACAGGATCAGGTAAGTATCTGACATGATCTTATCAGAACAGGAAGAGGACAACTACTCATTGCTGTACCTAAAGCTCTTTATGGAGGAAAAGACACTGCCAGGAATGCTTACACATCTCTCTGTCTTTTGGGGTATGAAGCTGTGTTGTGTTTTTTGGCTGTTGAAAGACGAGCTGGCGATTGCATTCCATGTACAACAGTACAGTAAAATTACCAGGCCTTTCTCCCTAGCATGTAGTTTCTTGAACTGATTTTGTTGTCATCCTGATCTAACGCTGTGTAGCCAGCAGTCCAAACTTTTATTTTCTGTATTTTCCAGAACCATCAGAGATGCATAGTCCTTGCTAAAAGTGCTCCAGTGGAGCTAAAATGAATATTTAAATGAAAACTATGTAACTTTCTAGAGTTGAACTTAATTGATTTTACAAGCAAAATCATTTTTTGTGCTGTGAACCTGTACAGTGGTTGTTCATCTTATTGCTCATTGTGTCCAGATACCAGTTTTAATACTATTCATTGTGGAAAAAGAGATACTCCCCTAAGAGGTTCATGTTTTAGTGTATAATCAATGAGAAGTAGAGGAGATTAGTTTCATTTTTAGTGTTTCTTTTTTCAGGCTCTGTACAAAGGAGAACATGATTTCATTTTTAGGAGAGAGTTGTGTTAAAACACGCTGATGATTGGAAGAAAAGGAGATGGGAGGGCTATAGATGGTCATAAATTTAAATAATGTCATAGTAAAGGATTTTGCTCTTCCTGTTTCTTCAGTTTGAGACAGGAAAGTTTGACTTTCAGGAGAATGTAAATGTAGTTACCAAGTGCATATCTCCATAGAGGGATTGAGACAGCGTTGTTTGTATTGATGTAGGGTGGTTATCACTGTCTTGAGGCATTTCTGGTGATGCGTAACGGCAGCAAGTCCTCTCTTGCTCATTCGCTTGCCAACAGAAATGGACGGTCACCAAAAGCATCACAGCGTGCTAAGCCATTTTGATTTAAGTCATTAAAGTGCCTAAGTATCAGCTTAATTTGGAATGTTGGTGACCTCTTGGTTTCTGTGGTTTCATGATTGTGGTTAAAATTGTGTAGTTAGTGGCCTTGCTAACATGGTTCCAGCTTCTGGAAGTCAATCCTTAAGCTTCTCTGCATGTGAACCCTACAAACGTGAGACCTTTGGAATATGACAACTACAAAGTTGTTCTTGCTAACAGTCTTTGAGTAACAAGCAGAGAATTCAGATAAAGGTTGGGCTGTTTTGAAACAGCCTTTGTGATACTGTTTATTAAAATGAGAGTTATTTTAACCATTGTTTTTAACATTTGTTTTGATTCAGGCTCAACGGGATATCATATTTGAACTCCGAAGAATTGCATTCGATGCAGAATCTGAACCTAACAACAGTAGTGGCAGTATTGAGAAACGCAAGTCTATGTATACTCGAGACTATAAAAAGCTTGGATTTATTGTGAGTATTTTTATATGGAGTGGTCATACAATGAAAATGGCTGAATGCATCTGTTGCATACGTTTTCTAATCAGTCACCTCTCTTACTTGATCTTCTGGCTGTTACCAACAGGAGAATAGCATAATTTCTTCGTCTTTTTGCAAATCTCATTAAGCCCAAATGATTGCTTACCAGAAGTTAGGGTTAATTGGAAGAAATAACAATCTGAGTTTGAAGCACAGTTTTGCATGTCATGTCATAATTAATTTAACTTAATGGAATCTTTGATGAACAAGCGTTGTCTAATGGATCTGTGGCAGACCTATAAAGCTATTGTGCTCCTACTAATAATGTGGATTGATGAGCACAATAAATCAAAGGTAGGACTCTTTTATGGTACTTGCTTGTATGATCTTGTGTTTTGCTTGCTTGAATTCCTTTCATCTGAGAGTAGGGTTATGATTAGTATGCAATTTTCTTTCTCCTTAGATAAAATTGTATGCTTCACATCTTGCATGATTCATTACTCCACCGTTGGCATGACAAATATGCACTTAATATAGTACAGTAGCCACAGTTATAGACAGGGTAGTTTTAAACGCTGATACAAGCTCACTGTTCTGTTTGACTGCTTTGCTCAGTTCTGTGGCCTAGGGCTCAGTATTACCCAGTTCCCTTGTGGTTTTGGGAGGAGGAGTTCTGGGTTCTGATAGTTGTTTTTGTTACTGATGAACGAGGAAAAAATACTGCTGTATCAGTGCTATTGCATCTGTAAGCAATCTGAAGTAGAGGGGGAGAAGGGAACTTGGCATTTTAGAGTTGTGTGCATGGTAGTAAAATCATTGCTTTGAAGAAGCTTTTGAATCTCAATATGTTTTTTTTGTTGTTATTGTCAATGAATCTGTTCTCAGCACCTGTGTTATAGACAACCATTTCTATCTCAGCTTCTAAGCAACTCATGTGTGAGATGAGCAGAGGACTTTGGGCCCTCATGGCCTAAAGGAAAATGCAGGCCTTGTTTTAGAGATCAATGGGCTGAGTGTAGACCTTCTGGCTTGTGATGAATGAGAACAGAAATGGGACCACACAGATCTCCTGTCATACGTAGTGGAAAAGGGGTCACTGGCAAAGAAAGAAATGGTGATAAATATAGGTCAGGGCATGGGACAAGAGGGAATGATGAGGTGTGGTAAAGTCATGATGGAGCTACACAAGCAGGCATTATGGCATGTAGAAGAATAAAATAAGTCAAATGTAAAACAAGCATTCTCTAATTATGTCTGATCACTTTTGGATATCTGTTGTGCACTCAAGTTTTATGAGATGTTGAAGATACTCAGCTCCCAGTGTTGTCACTGGTATCTCTCTCTAAATGTCTAGCACCCCTGGAAGTCTTATCTTGTCTTGTTACGGTTGGAGCTGGAAAACTAAGTATGTAACAAAACATCCAATATAAGCTGAACCAGGACTAGCACACGGATCTTTGGAATTCTGGTCTTGTTTTTCTACTGCTTAACAAGGACTAAAGATCAATAGGATTGCAGACAGGCGCTTGTTCTTCCAATGCTTTTGTTTGTCCCGCAGGATATTCTACAGAGCTGAAGTCATCATTAACAACAGTGTATTTGAACTGATAGCATTTTGAGGGAGGCAGTCAGTGTGAACCAAAATGTGTTACTGCCTTGTCCGAGTTTGCAGGAACTCTTGTTGTGCCTGTGCAGCAGAGACTTAACCATCATCTTCATTACTCTCATTTGGGCTGTTCATTAGGAAGCCTACAGAGGGTAACAACAGCAGTGTTTGCTATGTAACTCTGATAGCTATCTAATAGGGAACAGGGATCAAAGTCTAGGAGAGAATGGGAACTGGAATGAGAGCAATGAAGAAAATGTGGAAGAATAAATAGAGGGAAAGTGTAATGAGAGATAGGAAATATCAAAAAGTGAGCTTTTCAGAGCACCACGGCAAGGATCCCAATGGGAAGCAGGTTATCTCACTAACAGAGTAATGAGGCAATGCACAAATAATGAATATTAATTGTAAAGTGTCAGGGTAGTTACTCTGCTCTTGTACAGAATTTTCACTTTGAACTGAGAGTATAGGTGACCCTACATATACGACTTTTCCTGTAGCTGAAAAGGAATTGACCTTCCTTGCAGAGTTGGTGAAGAAGGGCTTGTTGTGGAGCTCAGGCTGTGGGTCTGACAGCACCACACATGGGCTGAGTCTGACTGGCCTCCAGTTAGCCTGGCTGCCTTCCTTCTTCTTTTAACTCCATCATTGAAGTGACTTCAATGCTTTTGAAAACGCAGGTAAAAGGATACATTAGCAGACTGAACTATGCTGTGAATGCCAAGAGATTTCTCTTCCCCTGGTTTTGGCTGTTTAACGCAAGAAGAAACCCAACCAAATGAGTGGCTGCCTTTGAATGCTGTCTTCATTTGTTCCACTGGTGGCAGTGATCAGGATGCTAATTTCTTGAACTGATTAAACATTCTTCCCGAGAGGGAGAGCAAAACCATGTCTAGCCATCCGGCTGTTCCTGGACTGTTTGTTCTCTTTCCGTATGGAAAGTGCAAGAATTTTATCCGTTTCTCTTGGCCACATCAAAAAGCTTTGCCACACTGCAAATGTAATGTCAACAAATGAGAAAGTCCACATTTGGTTTCAGAAGTTTACAATACTATTTGTAAAACGACATAGTTAGGAACCTATATTCAGTTAAAGAAACCACAAGGCCATTCCAGAGGCCATTCCAGATGGTTGTGATGACCTGCGTGAAGTGTATTATGGGCACCGAGATTTTCAACTGAGACATTCTTGAGGAGATTTACCATAACGCTGACGAATACAACGAAAGATGACTCCATTAGGAGATGTAAGATACTCTCCACCCTGTTGAACTATTTTTCTGAGTAAACTACAAATTAAATAGCCTGAATTCCTTTTTCTTCCCTTATCTTAAAATCTCTTTTGGCAGGGGAATCCCAACCAATGTTTATCTGTGGCAATTCTTGTAGTAGAAGTAGAGTTTTGTAGACTTAAAAATAACAATGTAATTTCATGTTAGAGATATCTAAAAGATAAAGCCACATGTGCTGGTAATGATAAAATTAGTCCTGAAGTTCCAGAGCTGTTCAAATGGTTCTTTGGTAGAATTGTTGCATGTGAAGCTTCAAGAAACTTCTTGCATTTGAATAAACTTTACTCCTATAAGGGCAGAAAATAGATGTACACGATATCAGTTTCTTGATTTATGTTTTCTCTTAATTCTGTAAGCATCACTAACTGTCAGTGAGAAATTGCAGTGAATGTTTTTAAAGTTAGAGGCAGATCTGACCGAATTCTAAGAAATTTAAAAAGTTAAGAAAAACTATTTAAGTTTCTTTTCCCAAGTTTGAAGTGTGTAGAGCTTTTTTGCTTTTTTTTT
>WBMW01000581.1:292784-537193 GCA_013396635.1 Penelope pileata
TTTTTTTTTTTTTTGTGGGTTTCTCTTCTTGTTTGTTTGGGCTTCAGTAACATGTAAGTTGTTTGTGTGCATGCAGAATGTCAAGATGGAAAATAATTTCTTAGTTCTGCTATGTGCTGTGCTGGAGTGAATTAGTGTAGAAAAATATATTGAGTGTTAGTACAGGAGAGAGGAAGCCAGTGTGGCAAAAAGATGATAATTAAAAGGAAAGTTTAGAATGATCTGAAGTTCTTTTAAAGACAGATATGGGCAAGGACACCTCCCAGTAGACCAGGTTGCCCAAAGCCCCGTCCAGCCTGGCTTTGAATACTTCCAGGGAGGGGGCATCAACGACTTCTCTGGGCAACCTGTTCCAGTGTCTCACCACCCTCACAGTGAAGAATTTCTTCCTTATATCTAGTCTAAATCTACCCTCTTCCAGTTTATAACCATTACCCCTTGTCCTGTCATTATCTATCCTTGTAAAAAGTCCCTCCCCAGCTTTCCTGTAGGCAGGATATATGATAGCATCGTATGCTGATGAAATCTTTTGATGAAGCAAATCCGGGAGACATCAATGAAAGAATCACCATGTTGTACACAGATTAGATGACCTTTTGGATCAGAACAATAGAAATGTAATTTTATTCAGTAATACGAAGTAAAAAGGTATTAATTTAGGACTACTAACAAGAATTTATTTGGCAAGCAATTATCTATTGTAAAAGGCAAAGATAAGAGAGATTGTGCACCATAGCTACAAAAAACGTCAAATGTTAGTCTACAGTATATCTGGAAATGTAATTTCAAAGATGCTAAACTTTTAGGGACATTTTCTATGTTTTAGAGACATCATCTAGAATACTTTTAATTACCTATGCAGTGGCTTTTGGCCAGATTGAATGTGGGACGAGTGCAGAGGGAAAGACATGCGCAGTGATTAGAGAGATGTCTCACAAGAGGTGACTTCAAAAGGCTGGCTTGTTTAGCCCACCAGGCTGAAGGCTCTGCAAATATCACATGCACAAATGCTGAGAGGGAAGAAGCCATAGGTAAACTAAAATGCAGTAATGACAAGGAATTTAAGGAAAAGGGATAGGGACAAATTTCATTACTATTTTAAAGATGGAGGTTGATCCTTTATGAAAAGGATTATATACTGTGCTTGACAGTGGTGGATCTGGGAAAAAAAGCATAGGAGGACAATGTAGGAGGAAAAAAGGGTTTCTTACAGAGATTTGAAGGGAAACATGAATAATAGAACAAATAATGTTTTATATGGCAGCATAGCTGATCTGTTAGACATTACAAAAACTTTCTAGTATAAGGAAGAAGGTTTGTCTTGCAGAGATGTTTAGAAAAAAAATTCAACAAGTAGTTGAGGGTAACTAAAGCATACTTGATCCTTTTGTAGGCAGATTTTAGGCCAGATGAACTTCTGAGATTTCTTTCAGGCTTGATCTTTTTTCCCCTCATGGTCTTGTCCCAGATGAGTAGCTACTTTGTTTTTACTTTTGATCTCATTGTTCAGAAAACCTTTATTTCACAGCGCAATATACAAATAGTGCTCTGAAGATTGAAAACTGCTAAGTTTAACTACTACGTGGGTCTCGTGGTGCTCCTCTCTTCGAACAGTTCATTAACTGAAGCCCAGAGATACTGCTGCCCAGTTAGAGATAGAGGCAAGGCTTTTCTCCTTGAGTTTTCTGGCTGGGAAAGGATGCTCAAGACTTCATTTTTCAGAACACTTTCTTCTTTCCTCAGTGCACGGTTTCTTTTACATGCGTATTACATTCTGTAGAGCAGAGCTGTGTGTATCGGATCAGACATTTGCAAAATAAAGAATGTACAGTAAGTGGCTGAATTAGCCTGTTTAAGGTTGCTTTGTCTCTAGATACAGTTTTCTCACCTGGCCAAGACTCTGTGACTTGGGGTTTAAAGTCTCTGTTCTTGTACTCGTTCTCTGTACTTGTTCAGGACGTTGCCTTTGCAAGCACGAGCCATCTATCTGTCAGACAGTAATTGTAGTGAATCAGGTTTTTTTTTTCCCTGAGCAGATTAGACTTCACTAGATCTGAAAGGTCTTGAATAGCCAGCCATTTGTGACTGTTCTGTTCTTAGCTCTCTAGTATTTTCTCCAGTTGGTGACGTTGCACAGTGACAAGAAGTATTGCATTGTTTACCCTTTTGAGAAGCTTTAACTATGACAAAAGTAATGCTTTCTTACATTCAGATCTTTTTGTTGGCTTTGGTAATGGTGGATGAATGTCTTCAGAACTTGAAATTGATGAGCTTGTAATTGGTGGATCAGTGAGAGAATGGCGTAAGTGGCAGGTTGTCTGCACTCCTGAAAATGATTTATAGTTTTCTATCGTCTTCTATTCTCTGTATCTCCAAAATCTCTCTCCCTATCTACTATTTCAAAACTTATCAAATAATTTACTGCTGGAAAAATAATCAGTTTAAGAAAAATTCCTTTTACTGAGCTCTTTAGATGTGCAGTAGCTGAGGCTGCTTTGCCCTGAGAAGTGCCTGACTCTCAGTTCAGTAACTGTATTTCTGTCTGTAACAGTGACCCCCTCTAAAGTAAAATCCTTTGTCCTTAATTAGCGGCAGCTAGTACTTAAGCATCATATAGCAATGCAGAAACAAGGTCTAACAGAACTTCACCAGAAAGGAATTTTCTTCTTCTCACCTTTCATTGTAGTAAATGGTTCATAGATTTGTGTCCCTTTATCTAACAGAATTAAATTTTTGGATAGGAGTGTGTGACTAGAAAAAATACATGGTCTGCCCTTTTGCTACTGAAATTCACCTAAATATTGAACCAGCAGAGTAAGATAAGAATGTACATATAGCATTCATTCATTTTTCACCCTTGTGACCACTAGAGGGTGATATTTTCTCCATTGTTTGCAAACTTCGCTCTGAATTCCATGATTCAGTTTTGAACTTGACATTTTTCAGTGGGTATTTCAGAAGTAAGTCATTACTGTTTTATTCCTCAAGGTAAGTTCTAAAAGATGAAGGTGTATCATACATCTTTACCTCTAGGTGTCGTGGGAGCATATATTCGTATAGTGACTATTACTTTCAGTATCTGATCAACTTCTAAGTAGAGAGACAGAAACTTCTATTACTGTATTTGCTTTCTTAAACACTATATGGAAGAGTATGAGACAAAAACAAACACAAACAAACAACAACTTGAGGATCAGTTCCATTATTCCTCTTTTCGGAGAGTAGCATTTATCTGTATAATCCTGTTGCTGTATATAGGAATACCACATGAACAAGATCCAGTCACTGGGAATAACAGCCCAGGACCTCAAATAACATTGATCTCGAACAGACAAAAACATCTAAACTGATGCAAATGTTTTAAATGTGTATGTATTTTATTAATATTGTCTGCATCAGTAGTGCAACATCACCACCTCGTACTAAAAGAGCAGCAAAGCTTTTCTGTCCTGGCTTCTGCCAAGACTTTCTCCTGTTTTTCTGTCTTGACTTCTGCCCTACCACTCTTGCACTCCTCCTTCCTCCAAGCTTTCCCAAATGCCTGGCTTTGACACTTTCCTCACACCGTTAATATGTGTCCCTCTACTTAGCTTCTTTTCACTCAACTCCTGGCTTCTAATTATAGCTTTTTCTCTAAGCCATGAAGATGCAGCCAGGAAAAGCCTAGGACAGGCAGCATCTTCAGAGGAAAAAAAAAACCAAGAAAACAAAAAACCGACCAAACCTTTGTGCTCCAAACAGACTCATGAAGTTGAGCTTATCCTGAGTTTTTAAAATGTGGCTAAATGTAGCCTACATTCCAGAGGAATTTCAAGACTGGCACATGAAAGAGCCTTTCACTAAACCAGAAGTTTTTCTTACAGAGCTTGAGTGGGCTGGAGTTTTTCAACAAAACAATTGTGTAAAAAATTTTAATAAGAATAATGCAGCATTTAATAAAGCATCCTTGAAAATTACCAAAGAATTTGATAAAACTTCTTAAAGAATTTGAACCTAAGGGAGACGCTAGGCATTCAGTCCAAACAATTAAAGTAGTTGTAAAGTGTTGGAAGCAAAAGAAAGTGAGAAAATGGGAAGTGTCAGACAACCTGAGCTGCAGGTGGCACAGACAGTTTTATGTGTAATTAAACATCTTTCTGAAATTTCGATCTGCTTTTGATGCCGTGCTTTCTTACTGATTTTTGCTGCTGCATCGACTTTCTGGGATGATGAAGAGCTTGCTGACGTTATTTCCCACTTGAGTGTTGAGATTCCCAAATAAACCTCCTCCCCATCAGAACACTGCCCATTTTCTGTGGAGGCTTTTATAGGAAAATCACGCTGTTGTTTCTGTCTGTCTCTAGTGCTTTAGGGAATGTGATGAAATATTTTATACCATTGATCATGCTTCTCACTTTCTTCCAGCCAGAGAGGTAAAGGATTGCATCTGCAAAAGCCTCCTCGAGTAACTTTAGCTGTGACGTCATTTAGGTTTTACCAATATAGCTTTGGTTCTGAGAGGTCATTGTGGTGTGGTGGGTTTTTTGTTTTGTTTTGTTTTGTGTGTGTGAGTTGTGGGTGGTTTTTTTGTTGCTGTTTTTTTTAAGTCAAAATAGAGATGCAGATAGTAGTTTTAGTAGTAGCTCATAACAACAGCGGTGGCAGATGTTAAACATTACTGAAAGATGTGAATGCCAGGAGAGGGTGCTTGGAGACTTTAGCATTTTCCAGTCAAGTTGTTCATGGGCTGTTTAATATCTGACTTTGAAGTTGTCTGGCCAAATCTGTGCATTTCTTCAATAGAAGAAGGAGCACTGAAAGGTAGAGAGGAAAAGTTGTAGACTGTTCTTGTCCTCTTTGAGAATTTAAACGTGCATTGGTTAGTTATTTTCAGAAGTGACTAGTGTGTTACTTCATCTTTCTTGGTAGGTTTCTAGAGTAAGGTACCTCACAGATGAGGGTTTCTGTGAACATTGCTGCTTGATTCATCCCCAGCTGAGCAAACACAAATAGGGGTACTAAAACCTGTACTAGAAAGGTAAACAAGCAAAGTACAAGGAAGAGAAAAGGAAATGTAAGTGAATGGTTGATGATTCCAAGCATGTAACTAAGGGTTTTACTACTCTGTACTGGCACTTGGATGAGCTACAATCAGTAAGCCTAGTTGTTAATTTTACAGCTAAATTTCCTAAATCTTTGTGGAGGTGATTCAGTCTGAAAAGGAATTTTTTTTTCTTACTTAGAAAAAAACAGAAACCAAAGATGCCTCCATTACACTTACAGAAAAACATCAGGAGTTTTAATTTTATTAATTTAACATTTTAGATTATTGTACAGTATGCAGCACTGCATTGTAATATCACAGAACATTTTCAGAGTGAAGTCTTAGATCTTTTTACAGTAATGCTGACTGTGTGTCAGTATTGTTTTTCTTTAGTATGTTGATACTATACACTCACCTGAGGATATAAGTCCTTCATTTACTGTATTTATACGACTGCATTATTTGGAATATGCTGAACTTTGTTTTAAAGCTGCTTCCTAATTTGTAGTATCACACAGCAGAGGGCACTAGCATCCCACCAAATGCAGGTTGATCACTGAGGTTGTTGAACAGCTCACTTTATGGCATCCCTAAGAGAATCATTTTCACTTTAAAAATACTAGGACCTACAGTTTTGTGCTGTAAATTCCCATTTCTGAGTTGAATGTTAGCAACTGTTTCCTGTTTAGGCTAAATGATATCTCTTGGGGGGAATAAATTTTCTTAATTTGGCTTGCATGTTACAGTTTCTTGTAAAACTCGAAGCACATTTTCTTTTTGGTCTGCCACTTACTGATGGGATATTTTTTCCCTCTGAAGTACTGGTTTGTTCCTGTGTCTTAGAGTCTATGCAAGAATGCTAAGCACCAAGACAGGGGTGCTTTCTTGCAATCCAGGTTAGCTTTTTCAACAGTCTCTGCAAATCTGTAAAATATGAGATTGTGAACATAGCTAAAGAGCTAGTAAGAAAAACTAAGGTTTGATTTGTAGAACGTGGCCTGAGCTGGCACTAGGAGCAGCACAGCAAAGCATCACTCTGTCCTAAAATCTGAGAGGCAGAAATAGGAAGATCTTTGAGATGCCAAACACACTCTTACAGCTACCCTGTGCTCAGTGCTGATGGGAGCCCATAGGTGTGTGACTGACTGCATTCTTTCCCATAGGCTTGGTTTTAAGTTTCCTGTTTACCATGAAACAAGCATTCTATGATTTCATGTCATGCTGTGTATTTAGTACTAGCCTGCAGAAACATGAGACTGATGGAATAGGTTTGCTGCATGTTTGTTGTTGTTTGAATGAAGTGCAGAAGGCATGCTGAAAATCCACTTTCTGCATTGACGTCTACATTTGCTGAGTACTTCGAGATTAATGTGTGGCTGTGGAAGATACCTTCCTGCTGTAACTCAGAGCAGGGTAGCCCCCAGGGCTGCTGTTTGATCCACAGCACTCTTCTGTGTTACCCTTCCCTGGGGAGGGGGTGCAGCCCCTGAGGGAGCTGGGTGATTGGCTCTGGCTGCAAGGAGCAGATGCCATTCTGGACTCAAGTGATTGCAGTGTTATGTGTGTCATGGAAAATGACCAAAAAATGAGTTGTCCAATGTAAGCTGTGAGCTGATCAGTAAATCTGGAGGAACATATTTTTCTTCAGAACCAGCCTTTGGAATCAGACTGTTCTCTGCTGACCCTATGTACTAAAACAGGGATGCAAGAGATTTACTGCTGCTATTTGGATTCATGAAACTTTAAACAGAGAGAAATAGAGAATAGAGAGAGAAAACCAGAAAACTTTTTTGTTTGTTTGTTTTAAATCAAAAATTACTCAGTTTTCTAACCCGGAAAGTCTGACCTTATGACATGCACAATAGCTGATATCTATGTTAGAGGAGCTACTGAGACTATATGAATGTGGTACTGTTGATCTGAGCCAGTAATTGCACAGAAAGGGGTGCCTGGGTCAGATGCGCTGTTACAGTGACCGAGGGCTGGGGCGAGCAAATCCATATGTTTAAACCATTGTTCTTGTTTACTATGCAGCTGCACGTAATTTACCAGAATTGTTGGTCAGAGGCTATGGGCATCTAACAATCTGCACATTGTTAGCATGGATAATCCAGCCTTTTACCACATACTGCTGAATTCTCCTTAGCTTCAGTTCTTCCAGAAGAGAACAGATTCAAAAAAATAAGAAAATAAAATCATTTTGATGGGCTGCCAGTCTGCTTTGACCTTTCTTATTATCACTGTAAGGATGAAGTTAAAACTAATCAGAATGAAGCATCTATATTTTTGTGTCTACGTGAATGAATGGAGTCTGTATGATCAGTCTTTTGAATTTTAAAAAAAATTTAATACTTTTTGGATCATTTTATACTTAAAACAAATATTAGTTAGAGGAATCATCCTTTAAATCAGCTTTTTAAAGACAGAGGGAGTGTAAAAGTTTTAAAAAATATTTTTATAACTTCCCAGTATTTTTAGTTGTGAAGTTGTAGAATAGGGTCTCAAAATGCTTAAAGAGTATACCTGTTCTGAAGGAAAAATATTTAAAAATATACGTGTCTTAATGTAAAATTAGCGTCAACAGAGTATTACATTTCTTGCATATGTTTTTTATATACTGTTTCTGATTTCACCATATTGTGAAAACTTGTTTGCTGCTCACTCACTGCGTGCATCGCAGTTATAAACTCCTGGGGGCAGGCAAGCTCCGTGCATTTGGATGTGGTAGAGCTGAGGAGTTTGAGTGGCTTGTCTGTGTACCATCATAGAAGAGCTGACTTACTGCTAATGTTTTCAAATCCCTCCTATTAGTGGTGGATCTTGTACTTCTTTTTCTTGATGCTGTGTACCACACATCCCTCAGAATTTGCAAACAAAAGAAACGAGGTGAAGAAACAGGCCTTCAAAAACTGATCAGACATAACAAAATCTTTTCTCTTTTGCATTATGGGCTTTGTCTGATTTGCTAAGGTAGCTGATTGTGCACCAAACCCTTGCTCAGAAATAAAGTAATTTTAGTTTTCTGAAACACTGTAAATTCACTTTAATGTTCCTTATTACTTATGCTCGTTTTTCTTTAATACTATGCAGTTTTCCACTGTATGCATACATGCATACAAACACATACGTTACTTATGCGTACATACAGCTTTAGTCCTCCCTCATCTCATTCCTCATGCTTTCTTGCCTGTTGTAAAGTTCAAGGGATACTGAACAGCAGAGCACACAAAGTATTTGGATTTTGTTCAGTTACAAAGAATTGCAGTCTGGATAAGAGATTCTGTGTAAATATGCACTTTCGTGAACTCAGGCCTGTAAATGAATTAAGAGATGGTGGAGAGAAGAGCAACTCATTTGGGAATATTGGAATATTTTTTTCCCCCAAATTTGGATTAAAAACACCTCCATATCTGAATTCTGAATCTTTTGGTTGTTTGGGATAGTGTGCTTGTTACATAGTCCCTACACAAAATGCAATTATGTATTGCTTTAAAAACTCCTTCATTCTTTTAATCTTCCTCCATTTTGGTGCAATTTCTTTCTCTTTCTGATGTTGACCTCTGCAGGAAGCCATAAGTATAGCATAAAGATGCTCAGGCCAGGCAAAATGCATATACATTTTGCAAAGTGCAGCTCCAGCTTTTCACATTTCACATTCTTGTAGAGTGAGACAAAGGAAAATGGAAGTGAACTGAAATTCTGCAACAAATGGATTTACTCTTTTTTTTTTTTTTTTTAAATTGCCTTGCTATTGAGGGCAAATGATATATGATACAGTATGGGCATAGAATAATGTTGTTTTAAGACAGAATCGTGGACTCAAAGAGGGATCAGTCCTGTTTTCCAAACCCTTCTCTTTGGCTTCTACAAAGCCCAGCTGTTTGTACTTAAGCAGTAGGAAAATATGGCTGTAGAATGTCATTTTACATATGGGGACTTAGGACCAAAGGCAGCTATGGATATACATATTTTTATATATGTATGGATATATAATATTTTTATTGTAGATGTTGATGGTTTCTTTTACTATAGATTAATTTTCAGCTTGTCTTCTGTAGTTACTGAATGTTTGATCTGCTCACAGATAATGAAAGAAGGGTCTGTGGGATCCATGGAGCTCTGTAACAGCAGCAGTCTCTTTAACTTGTAGGACTGTGGGTCCGTGTGCCTAGCCACTGATGATGTTTCGGCTCAATTTCCTGGTGTTCAAATTTTGACAGCTGCCGTATCTGGCTGCCAGGCTGTCAATAAATTCACATGGTTGATTCATTTGGAGGCGGAGTTTTCTCAGACATAGGACTGGTTGCCTTATCTCTCTACCCTTATTTGAACTAAATAGCCTGGCCCTTTCCCTTTCGCATGACAACAATTTTAGCTGGCTTGCTTGAAGAAGAAAAATCTGAAACCCTTCTACTGAAACCTGCAAAAGGAGAGCAAGATCTATCCCAGCTTTATTCTGAGATACTTGGCACTGGGTTTAGGTTCCTGTCAAAGCACACCATTCTCAAAGCACCACAGCATGTCAGGATGCAGTGATGTCCTTGGCATTGTCATTAAGTCCTATAGGAGGTGTAATTCACTGTTCAAATGCAGCACCTATCTTTTTGTTCTGCAGTTGTGCCATTCCTCCCATATAAAGCATCATATCCTTCACTGGAGCTGATCATTTTTGCAGTAGGAAGGATCCCATTCGGGGTTTCATTCATGTCTTCTGAGTGATGATGTATGGGAGAGGCAACTGCAGCAATTAAATCAGCTGCTTCCCGTGTGGGTTTTCTCTAGATACACATCCTCAGGAAAATAGTAATGATTATTTTTACCCTGATTTTACTCAAATCCTTATAATTTAGGTAATTTTTCTTTCTCTTTTGAGGAAACCAAGGCTGAAAGATGTTTCAATTAATGTGCCTTAATTATAGAGGCAAATGTTATGTCAAAGAGGTTAGATTTAGATAAAATTACCTGAAGCATAACTAAATCAAAAAGATGCTCTTGTCTTAGTCTTATTCTTAGAAGACTCTGACTTGAGAAGCCCAAGATTTGGCAGAACTTGGTTTTGAATCTTCTGTTTTATTTTATAAAATGGCCTGAAGATCTTTTTTTCTTATTGGTAGGCTATGCAACTTGCTTGTTTTGGCCATAAGGTAAAATAAATATTTATGTACACTTGTTAAACATTTGTATCATTTCATTAACTTTTAGACAAAATGCCTGTTAAAAAGCTTTGGATCGCTTCTTACTTAGTAGCCTTTGAATCATCAGCCAGCACCATTAATGCTTGTACACCACTTATATGAACAGTGCCAACCATTGTATTAAATAATAGAAGTCACAATGTATCTTACACATAGGACATAAAGCTTACCTGAACTCAAAAAACACTTTTCTTGCCTAAATTGGTCTAGGAACATGAAGTTTAACTAAACTACACGTAGCATTTGCGTAGAGACAGAATTACTCAGCTAGATTTTGATTGTGCTGCATTTGGCTTCTAAATATCTGAAAGCATTTTGACCTATGGTTATTTTTAACAGTCAAGTTTAGATGGTTTATTATCATTATTTGCTTACTGTTCCTAATAGAAGTGTTCACAATGTTTTCTCATGTGACTGTCCTCTTACTAACTTCATAGTTGTTCTCCTGGTCAGGAAGAGAATTCATGCCTTCAATCCTTGCTATATAGAAAGAGCAAACTATTTTAATGATGCTGGTAAAATTAATGCAGTCAACCTCCTTTAAAACGTTCCAGGGTCATGAAAAGATGTACATTAATAGCACCATTTCTGTTTATAGATGGGGGATACTCCATGCCAGTTTATCTCAGTGTGCTTCTTGACTGCTGTAGTTTGAACAACACAAAAATTGTTTGCTGGCCAGGACATAGGTAATATGTTTACATTGTGATTTTTGGAAGAGCTGAAGCTGTCTGAAAAGTTGCTGTTCTTGGTTGCTCTCCATCTGCCTGTGCTGTAGGAAAATGTGCTTTGCACCCTTTCAGATAAGTCGCCAGAAAGTCTCTTGAGAACAGTCTCAAATTCACTTCAGTCAGAGCTGACTGTATTAGCTCCTGCCATGTCCAACAGCGGTTCCATGTGAATTGGACCGCCTTTGCCCAGATTAATGGGACAGGAAATCTCGCAGTGCCCGCTCAGTGGGCTATTAAATGCACTGATAATCTCAAACGTAGAGTAGCAACAAGCTACTGTGGCTTTTAACTTCTCAACCTTGTCTAGTTAGATCTGCAGGTGGGTGTTTGACTAAGTTTTCAGTTCTCCTGTAAACGTAGAGGATGCTGAGAGATGATTTGGTGGTAATTTCCCACACTGAAAAAAATGCAATTAAAATGACCAGATCCCTCTGATTAATTTTAAACATCCCTGAGAGAGCGCATGGCCTGTTATCACTTGATAGCTTCATTTACCCAGAAATTGTTAACGAGTCAGTCTTTGGAGTGCAGAACATCTGTCCAATATTAAGTGCATCAGTGTTAACTAAGATGAAACCTAAAAGGAGGTTCACAGCTGTCCTGAATTGGACTAGATGTCATCAGTCAATGTCATATCATTCATTTCAAATTCTTTGAGGCTTTCAAAGTATTTAAACCCTATTCTCCATAGGGCTTAAGATCTTGGAATCCAAAGTGTTAGCTCAATGTAACTGTAAAGCTGCTATGTAGGTACTTATAAAATACAAAGGACAATGCAAGAACTTTGTCTTGCTTATGACATGTAATTTATTCACATCTGAAAATGTGCAGTACATGTCTTTTCCTATGCTCTGTTATGTATTACCAGATGATTTTAGCAGGCTTTAGTTATGCCTCCATAACATTCAGATTTTGTTAATTCTGACCGCCGCAGGCTCAGTTCATGACTGGGACAGGCTTCTAGGGGTGACCTATGTGGAGCAGTGGTGTTTTACAATAGATTACATAGTAGCTTAGTGAAACAAGGGAATGCAGTTGTCAAATTTTGAAATGTTTTGTTTACAGGACAAATGATGTGCAGATTGCGCTTAGGTTTCTCTGCTGTTGAGTAGGTCAGTTTTGTATTGGTGAGTTCAAGCTTGATCCTGACAAACTTGCTTTGTAAGTCTTGTGAAAATATATCCAGTAGAAATATGCTGACGTTCTTTCAGTGTGGAGAGGGGTGGGATTGATGTATGATTTAAATAAGTCACACTGGAATTATCTTAAAAGATTTTCTGCATATTCTTTAAAAGATGCAACAATTGCTGAGAAAACAGACATCTGACTTGAGGTATACAGTTTTTAATATACTTTTTTTTTTTTTTTTAATTCAGGGATCATTCAGATAAAAAATAATGTTATCCTGGAGTTGTGTTGGAAAATTAAATAAGTTAGCAAAGAAAAAAAGTATATTTGCATATTTAAATAGCTATCAAGGGAAAAACAAATCTGTTTGTTAGTTCTTGCTTTCCCTGAATGCATAGAGGTTGAAAATGCCCAAGTCACTGTTAGATCTCATTAAACTGAATGATGGAAGTCGCGTGCATCATCTCTTTGAATATAGTGCTGTTAAATAAATTGAGAAGACTAGTTTCTCGTTAAGAATTTTAGCTGACTAACTCTTCACATTTTTTTATGTAGTATTTTTTCATATTTTTAATTCTTCTGTAAATGAACAGATGGGAACACTTTGTGTGGAAAACTTCAGGAGCATTTAGGGAAGGGGTAAATGATGAGGCTGTGTGCTTACTGATTCTAACAAGTTTATCAGTGTTTATCACATTTCACTGAAGATATCGTGTAAAACATTCCTTCCCTCCTAGTTCTGATTTCATATTGAGCAAACATCCACATCTGTGTTGCTGTAATTTACTCACGTGAACTAAGGGAGGTTTTAGCGTAGATACTCCAGTGGTGTAGATCAACGTGATTGCTTTCCTTCTTACCCAAAGAACAGTCGTTTAGATTTGAAAGAAAGAGGAAAATGTGTAAATGCAAGCAATTCAAGATGAGAGAAGGTGATTACTGTCTTTTGCATGATCTTTGTATAAAGATTTTCCCTTCTTCTATAGAAAAAAATATGATCAATTTTGAGGGGAATTGTTTTAAATTGAGCTCTTCCTCTTCAGGTATTTTGAAGTTCTTTTATTACTGGTGTTTCTACAATCCTAATTCCTCCCTGGGGACTTCTGTATTGTTTTTGTCATACAAGCCTATGGAAGGGAGATGCGCAGAATAACATTGCACCTGAGCTACTTTGAGGTTGGGAAACCAAAAGTTTGCCCTTGTTTTGCCCCAGAAGTTTGCCATAAAGAACGGTGATTACTGAGTCTAGCAGTGGCTGCAAGCAGCATTCAGGACTACTTAGCATAACCTGACAACTAATTTACATACCCGAACATACATAGCATTGATGAAGAATCTCTGATAGGCTGTCAGTGTCTGTCAAGACAGAAATAAAAAGTTTATACATTTAGTAGATTGTGTATGCAGGTAAAGAGATGGTTTCTGTGCCTCAGCATATAAACGTGGAAGATGCTGTTAGGTTTAACACGAGGAACTAGGGGAGCTTATTCCATTAGCAGTTATCTACAGGCAGTACACCGTTACTATGATTAAGCATCTCAGTGTGAGGACAGATTCTTACAATTGAAATCTATACATCCCTCAGAGATTGCCTTGCAAGCCAAGAGTAAGACAGTGAAGCCATTCAGGATAGAGAGAGAGGGAAGCTTTATGCAGCCAGGACTGTGTGATAATACTAGTCTGATTATAATTCCTACACCGGAATTTATCTAGAATAGCTGTAATCTTGTGAAATATGCTGCATGTTTTCCTTTTAATTTATTTTTTAATGGCATAAGCAGACATGATTTTAGATTTGTATCTTTTCCAGAAGACTGAATTTTCATTTCCATGATACTCTGCTAAGCTGGCTAACAAATTCGTGGTGGTTTTGGTATGTTAACATGCTCAGTATAAGAGAATAAGCTGTTAAATACTACTCAGACCCTGAAGCTGAAAGATAAATAGATAGTATTCAGCCTAATGAAAAAAAAATAAAAATGACCTGAAAAATTGTAGGTGACAAATCTGTTCACTTTGTATTTCTTGGCTTTTTATAAAGAGACAAATGCAATAGACTTTATACTAAACAGATGTAGCTAATTTGCCTGAAGTGTTGTTCTCCGTATATTTAATAAATTATGTTGTAGGTGGGGGTGTTTGCACACTTCTAAATTATTCACTACAGCATTTTAGATAATTTAGCTTTATATCTCGTTTCTAAACCCACTCTCAATCAGTTAACATTTCAACCACAAGCATTCAATGTGTTAAGGAAAGGATGATCTTAGGAGGGAAGAAGAAGGAAAGGATGATTTTAGGAGGGACGGAGAAGCTTGCGTTCATTTTGGTTTTGAAGAATAGTTGAGGATAATGTATTGTTTTACACATGCCAGAACTGTGGATCCTCAGCTATTGTCAGCTGGCGTATCTCCAATCATTTGACTTTATAGAGTTGAAGATCAAACCCTAGTTATCCTGGGATCCAAAGTGGCAGAAACTTTTGAAACAACTGAAAATAGCTGGATAGAGGCTTGACTCAGGAAAAAGCAATGTGATAGAGATGGCTTTTCTGATTGAACAGATAAAACTAATGGCAATGATAAGAGACCAAATGAGCCCTTGTTACTGGATGCCATGAGATTTCTCTTGCCTCCATTTGTTTTTGTGAACGTTTCTACATAATTTCAGGTGCTAGAATGGGATGAAGCAAAGAGCTATTCAGGCAACACTGGGTGTTGTGATTTGACTTCTGTTCTAGCTGAAAATAAGACACTGAGTCAGCCTTTTTTTTTTCAGTATCCTGCTTTTATTTCAGCATCGTTTGTAAATACCAGTAAAATTAGCGCTGATATTCTAATAGCTGCAGAGAGGTAGCTTGGTCTTGATACTCTATGAAAACATCAGGAAGGAAAGCTTTCTTCTCCCAGAGG
Source organism: Penelope pileata (assembly GCA_013396635.1). Classification (NCBI taxonomy): domain Eukaryota; kingdom Metazoa; phylum Chordata; class Aves; order Galliformes; family Cracidae; genus Penelope; species Penelope pileata. The sequence goes on from WBMW01000581.1 coordinate 307,774, forward strand.
CTGAAGTCTGTTGTGCTTGTCATCTGTGAGAAACAGTCTTGTACTGATTGTAAAGGTGTTCCAGCTGATAAATGTATCATGCGAAAAATGGAAAGTTGAGTTGGGGAAATAGCCATAAAGGACTTCTGTTCATCTGAATGATGAACAGACACAAGTTTAAAGAAAAAAATGTTGATGAACTTTTGGGAAATGCAATCAACTCAGTAACCATTTATTTTCTAAGCTAGATTTGCTTTTCAACTGCACAGAGTTCCCCATAAAAATCTAGGACTTCAGACATCTTGATTCTCCATTACAAAGTAGTGAGCTTGTGATTGTATTGCTTGTCCTGCTTCAATGAACTGGTGTACATGTAAAATTAATAGACTGCACACACTATCCTGATCCCCAAATCTTGGTCTGCTTTTAAAGTGACAGCAGCCATCTTAATGCATAATTTTTGCTAATATTTGTGATCTTTTATGTGACTATGAATTATTGACTGGCTAAAACCAACCCAACATCTACAGGTAAGATAAACGAGAGTAGAATCCCATGTTTCTACAACTTCATGGTCTGACAGAATCAGCAGGAGGAAAAGTAGTCAACCTGTGCTTTTGTTGGTGAGGAAGGCGGATCAGACCTCGAGTACACTGCAGAAACAGATTGACAGAAGAAGAAATCAGTGCTGATCTTTACCACTGTTACACAGTCAGTTTTCTGATAGCAAATGCACTTTTAAAGTCTCTTGCAGCTGAGTCTTGCAGAACAGAAATACCATCACAGAGCGACTAGGGAGATCTTTCTGTGTCAGAATGAGTGGAGCTGAAGACACTGAAAAGGTGATAGTGATAAAAAAAAAGACTAGCAGAAGATAAGCATTTTTGATGGAGACATACCCTTGGGTCTTTGTTTTTTTGAGCAGTTCTGTGTTCTTTAAGAGCCTGTCTATAGCCAGGGAAATGTTCGGATCTAAATTGTGAACTACATGAAACTTATTCAAGTGTACTTTTAATTCCATCCCTTCAAAAGATTGGTGGTGTTCATATTTTGAGGAAATGTGTTTTTGTATGTAACGTGTTAAAGTGAACATTTGAAACTTGTAGATTCATGTGGAATCTGACAAGCTTGGGTTATATATTGTATTTTCATTCATTAGTTTCATAATTTCTCTTCATAGATTCAGAATGTAACACAAATTTACCTGAATTCCACACATTGAACTTATTTAATTTCATATGCTTTTGTTTGAGGCCCTTTGTGTTTATGACTCTACAACATCCAGTAGACTTTATATGGCTTTTGAATTTGGTAACTTTTTCTTCTTTTTATGGTCTATTTGAAATAGTCCCATAGCATTTGTATAAATAGGTGTTGTGGTGGCTGTTCACGTGTATATCTGCATTTTCATGTAATTAGTACTTCTAGTCTCTAGTACCACTGAGGAGAAAGACTTGGTTGAGTGCCTTAGAAACACGAATCTTCTTTTGGGAACTGCATTGCATAGTTACAGAAGTGGACGACTGATAAGCCAGTCTCACAGTGTTTGCATTTGGATTTAAAGTTCTTTGAGGCATGGACTGTTTCCTTGTTAAAATTTTTCTGCTCAACAAAAAAGTCTGTGTTGCTGGACTCTGGCACAGCATGGTAACATGGTGCACATCATAAATCACAAGGGAGCAAGTAGTTTATGGAAGGATGTTGATAGAATGATCTTGTTATCTTTTTTGCAGAATCATGTAAACCCAGCAATGGATTTTACGCAGACTCCTCCAGGAATGCTAGCCCTTGACAACATGCTGTACTTCGCTAAACATCACCAGGATGCTTATATACGGGTAAGGCTTCTTCTCCTCTTTACTTACGATACTTACTAGTCCCTGTTCACACTGATTGTGTCCTGCTTATGATTCACTTTGAAGGGAAGGCTCAGAATCCCAAAACTGTTAACAGCAACTACCTCTAGGAGGGCAAACCATGTAACACTGAAACGTCTCATGTCTGTAAAAGTTCAGTCAGGCAATGCCTTTTGCAACTGTAGTTTTTGTTTAGGCCTGCAAAGAGGAGGGAGACTTGTGTGTTTTTTGAATGCGTGATGGATGTCCATAAGCTCAGAAATAAGTATTTGCACAGAATTCTCTGCTGTGTCTACCAAAACTGACTGGGTTTTCTGTGGAAAGGAGGTTTTGACTAACAGATGCTCTGATAACTGGCTAAGTTGACAGTGTCTTGAGAGTTAAGGTGTTCCCACTAAAACTACTGCTCCAGGTGAGGTAATGCTTATAGAAAAATAGGTAAAAGGCATCATGATTCATTTGCACAACCTGTTCCTGCCCCCTGCCCACTCTACTTCCTACATTTGTTATTTCAAGGTTAGTTAAATCAAGCTATATGTTGCATCCTCATGTGAAGAGGATACAGCAGAAGAATATCTGCATCTGCACAGAACAATTCTTGCTGACCTGTATTGGATTTGAATATTTGTCATGAGCAAACCTATTTAGCACAGAATGGAGTTGAAAATGGTTAAAAATCCCCCAAGAAAGTATGCACAGACCTGTGTGAGGAAGGTTGTGTATAGAGACAGGAGATGCCTCTGTTTCTATTAAATAATGAAGAGTGAGCTTTTAATCAGCACTATCACCTTGTTTTTGCTCAAATTAGAATAGTGTCAAGGCTGTAATAGGTTTATAAAGGATGCACTGATGTTCAGGCCAGAATGATCTGTGGACAAAATAGAAGATCACAAGATTGTCTGTTTTGTTCTGCAAGTATATGTTTCTGCTTCAGTCTTAATGTAACTGTTAAAAGAAACTGTGGCAGCATGCAATAAAGCAATAGCTCTACCAACCCCTGAAATTAAGGGTTATTTCACATACTAAGCAGTGAGTATATTTTCTGGATAAACTAAGCTGAATTGTGATTTTCTTTATAAAAATCTATTTGGTTATATTTTCTCGTTAAATTTTGGCTTTCTCATTTTAAATTTGGATAAGATCTAGACGGTGTTACTTCATAGGCTTCTTTTGAAAATTCTGACTTTAGAGAACATGCTTAGTATGGGTAGCCAGTGCTCTTAAATGAGACACACGTGTACTTTGAAGAAGTCTGAAAGAAGAATTTAAAGAAGACAGAGACTCTGAAAAGGAGCTTTCACTGACCTCTGATTTTTTTTTTCTTGTTTTTCATTTTCATATTGCAGATACTGTTTTAAAAATTGGGTTCAGTGTAGCATGTAATTAGCCAGTTTTTAGAAGGGACTTGGGTGCTGGCTCAGTCTTGTTGATGTAATGCAGTATTTTTGCTGCTGCATTACTGAGAATTTGTGGTGTTATTTTGAGATGCCTGTCTTTATTCTTGTGTGGTTTCTGTTAGAAGAGCGTCTAAGTGTGCCTTATGTATTTCCCACCATAGAAAGAGCACATGTACGCTAGAAATGCCATACTGAGGCACACTGAGATAAAATTGCTTTGCTCAAAGTTGCTTTGGGCGCTGCTGACATACCTTGGGAGTATGTTTGCCTGCCTGTCATTTCAGAGCCCCTGTTAGGGCTCACGCCAGCATTGCTGGCTTGGTAGCTCCCTCCCTGCAGTGATCCGCTGTGCCATGCTAGCAGCATGCTGAACACATCTGAGATGAAGGGCGATGTGCAGCTCCTGCAGCGCAGAAGGCACCTACTTTCTCTCTTTTCATCTGCTTGACTTACTGCCTGGTGAATGCTGATTCTCTGTGCACTCTGATCTGCCTGTTTCCTTGTTTTGAATTCCTTTTCACACCTAACGTTATTTACTTTTTCTTCATGTCTTTTGGCTTCCAAAGCTCGCATACTACCAATTTGCCCTACTTGTACAGACTGCTGACCTCACTTAATGTTTTTCAGACACGTTTATATTCCTGAATCCTAGCAAAAATACTCTCTGCACTCAAGGTGAAATTTCCACAATAATCGTTAGCCATACAGACAAATAATACTTGCATACTGAAAAACTTCCTTATCAAAATCTCTTCTCTTTTTTTCATTATCGATACTAGGAAGCAATTTGTTTCCCAGGAAGAGAGATTATTTCCAACTTGGCCTTTTGCAATACCATTAATTGCTGTACCATGGGTCAATTCCTAAGTCCCAAAATGAGATAATATCTGTACTGTGAGGTAATTAAAATTGAGATTGGAAACCAGCATTGGTTTAAAATGAACTTGGAAAATACTGAGTTTCTCCTGACAGAATATTGTCTATTAAATGAAGACACTATCAGAAAATTGTGATGACTTCACTGAATCCATCACCAGTGCTTCATTTTAATGGGCAGCACAAATCACTGCAGTCAGACCTCCTAGTTTCTTAAGATGCCCCAACTTCATGGCCCTTAGTAAGGTATCTTCCTGTATTACTGAAAAAAAAAATGGCTATGGAGAGATTAGAAGGCAGTCAGTAAGTAACCTCTTCTCTTTTCATTTTCTTATTCTGCCTCTCATAACTGACTCTGTTTATAGATAATTTGCATAATAAATGGATTAGTTAGGTGAGAAGGGTGTTTGAAACTGAAGTGCCCTTCAGCAAGAGAAGGCAGTGGGGCTTTCCAGACCAGTACCAAACAGAAGTACTCATAGTGTCAGTAAATAGGATTTGTGACATGTTGAAGAACGTGGGTATGAAGGCAGTGGAGCAGATGGGTAACTCTGCATCTTGAAAGTAGAAAGCATTTCAGGGTGAAAACACAGGGATCACATAGTGAAAAACAAAACAAAAACAAGCAAACTTTCTTTTTCAAAAATTTTCATTCTTACTTCCCAACAATTTATTTCTCTTCTTGTTGTACATTTATTATTGAAACTACAGTAATAAGTTGGTTTGTTGGCTTTTTTCTGCTTAGTGTCTTTCTTCAAATAAACCAAGTTGTCTTACTTTATTTAGACTTCTTGTAGTTTTTTCATATCGCTTTGTCTACTATATAATATGCCTCGAGAAGAAAGGTTTTTCTAGTGGAGAGGAAAAATACAACGTTTTCTTTGATAGTATGGTGTCCTTAGCTGTCACGTGGATTTTTCCTTTTTAAATTCATGTTGAATTCATTTCTTATTGAGTTAGCTTTTCTGTCTTTCTTTTTTATTAAATGTTTGGTGCTATCAGTGACTTCAGTAAAGTGCACTGCACTTTTTTCATGTTCCATTTAAATAATCAATTGCTGTCATTAGAGGCTTTGCTTTTAAAAGGTGGTGACATATGCTATATGGAATGCATTGATGGAAGTAATGTTGAATCTCTGCAAGAATATAAAAGTTTTCACAGGAAAAAATTGGCAGCTTCCCAAGCTACATAATTATAGGACAGTAAGAGTGTATAATTAAAGTTAACAGTGAAGAAAATGATTGGAATAAAGCTTTGTGACAGATAATCTTTCTTTGTTCTTTTGGAGCAGACGCTTCTCCCCCCCCATCCCCATCCAGTTCCAATTTGCTCATTTCCAAAACTACTTCAGTTTCAAGTTCTACTAATTTTAAAAATAAAATTATAAGTTACCATTTAAAACAGACTGTATTCAGTGTAGACACCTTGAGAATTTTCTTGCTGGTAACTTGTAGCAGTGTGCCTTCGAAACTTTCCTGAGTTATAAAATGGAGTCTGAGGAAAAATCTTTCCCCAGAAATGCTATTATGCCATCACTGCTATGAGTATCTCAATTTATTGGTGTTGTGTTGTTGATTCTTTTGGGAACTCATGATGCGAGACTATTCAGATTCATTTTGTTTTCAAGATACAATGAGAAGAAAGGTATAAAGATATGAGACTAAAATATTTTCTGTGTGTTTGTGGGTATATATTCATTTGCCTGATTTTTATTTTACTTTTTCACAGAATCACAGAATGGTTCAGGTTGGAAGGGACCTTAAAGCCCATCCAGTTCTAGCCACCCCTGCCATGGGCAGGCTTGTCACCCACTGGATGAGGCTGCCTAGGAACCCATCTGACCTGGCCTTAAATGCCTCCAGGGATAGGGCATCCACAGCTTCTCTGGGCAATCTGTGCCAGGGCCTCACCACCCTCTGAGTAAAGAATTTCTGCTAACATCTAATGTAAATCTCCCCTCTTTCACTTTAAAGCCATTCCTGCTTGTGTGTCACTATCAGACCACGTAGAAAGTCAGTTTCCCCCTTGTTCATAGGTTCCCTTCAAGTACTAGTGTGCTTCTGCAGATATAGTAAACAACTAAACATACCAACTCCAGGTCTGAGCACTGGCTATCCATCTACTTGGATTCTGCTCAATGGACTACCCAAGTTTGCACCCCATTCTTTGCCATTTAGTAGATGAGTAGGCTCTTCATACATTCAGCATGAAAAATGAGTGTTCCATGGAAAGAGATCATCTGACTGTAGCCTGAAATTCAAATGCTGCATCTGTACAGGAAGTCTCTCCCTTTTTCCCAACAATTGTATCTATTTCATGGAGATATTTGATAGAGATTACATGTAAAATTGGCAGTATAAAATATTGTCAACTGAATTGGAAACCAATATTGAAATCCGTTCTGTAGAGTTGGGTTCATTGATCCCATGGTATGTTTTATAATGGATCCATTGCCATTATATGTTTGTGAATGATGTGCAAGATACTTAGTTGTGTGTTACTAAATTTTCTGTTCTTGTATTTAAAACAACTTTTGGAGCTGATAGTTATTTTGATTATTTAAAAATTAGAAATTGAGCTGGTTTAGGGTCAGAAATAGAAAATTCCCTTTCTTTTGCACTTGCTGAGCTGGAAAATCAGTTATTCATGCAGCTGTGATGTGGAGACGCTTCTCCCCCAGCAACTACTTGAGCTGCTGCTTTTGGGGGGGTTGAGGGAGTTCTCTTCCCTTGAAGCCTTCAGAAGTCACATTGAAGGAGCAGGTGCTGTTTGTGAGCCCCTGTGAGGCAGGCAGGAAGGTTACCGGCGTGCTGCAGAGACCTTTTGGAACTTTAATGGGTTGAGTCACAGGCAGGCTGCGTGCCGTATACTTTCTAACCCATGCAGTTGTTGTATAGGAGGCTGCCTACACATCCTTCCGCCAATTCACAAAGTCTCTTCATGCCTACTCATTCTAGCCTGTTCAGATATGAGTAGTCCAACATATAATTTCAGCATTTTCTGAAATAAAACTGAGCCTGATTTCTGCCATGCTATTTTTTTTTTTTCCAGAAATGACTGGAAAGGGATGTAATTTATTTCTGCTAAAGGCAGTGAGAAAAGCAGGCTTTGTTCCATGTGTCTTCCTGGTGTGTCTCATGAGACAATGCAATTTTCCACACAAGGCCTAATTGTCTGTGCCAGGTGGTTCCCAGCTTGGTGATGTGCTCTTCTCTTTTCTCTGCCATACCTGGGGAGAGAAGATGAGTAGCTGTGGAGTTGCACAGATTTTTCCTGTTTGCCCTGTTTGAAGCTCTTGTGATGCTGCCAATCTTGTTGACGTGAGACAAAGTTTGAAGCTTTTCATGTGTGTCCATAACAAAATAACGGAGCACTAGTAGGGCTTTTCTCCCATTGTGGGAAAAAAAGGAAAATTCAAAAACTTGCTACATGAGGCAGATACTGTAGGTTCTTGAGAAAGGAGAGGACTAAGAAAATGTTGTCCTTTCACATTTGCATGGGGCATGGAGGCAGGAGGAATGCTCACCCTGTAACGTCAAGCCTGGGCCTGTGGGATGTGAAGAGCCGACCCTGGTGCTGTTTCTGAAGGCAACATGGCAGCTGGGCCTTCTCATCTTCCTTGAGTCTTGCCACCAAGTTCTGCTGTGATCTGGTTGTCTTAGCAGGGCATGGCAAAAACTAACAACGAGACTGCAATACTTGAAGACGTGTATGTTTAGCTGTTTATAGAAAATAAAGACAATATGATTGTGCTTTATGTTAAGGTGTTTATGGTGGTACGGAGCAAAGGCTCCTCGGAGAACTAACAACGAGACATTTTTGATCTCTTGTTAGCAAGTATTCTTTATTAGCGTGTGCGTCATGCCGGGGATCGGTTCCACCTAGGCATTCCCGAAATAGTCCAGCAAGCATGCTGATTATATTACAGTAGATATTATATATTCACTATACTCCATTACATATTCATTATATCACGTGCATATTCATACAGTCCTTCCTTCAGGTGAGCCTTCTTCCATTTTTGGCTGTCGTCTTTGACTCTCCTCCAATCAGCAGCCAGCCTTGTTTTTCTGTGTCTTCATCTTCAAGTTAAGGGTACATTCTATCTTTTTCCCTTGGGGCCCATGCTGATAAGCTCTGCTAGCTGGGGCAAACATCCTGCCTATCCAGCCGGCTCTTTCTTGTCTCCCTGTAGGTCCTATACACATGCAGATGTGAAAATTGTCGGGCCTTTAGTTCCCTTTGTTGTTGTACAGTTCAAAGCTCTGCTCCCCCTCCTGCCACCTGTTCTCTATCAATGGGAGAAGCAAAATTTTTTCCTAGGTGGAGCTGATCATGTGGAGCAACTGCAGGACCACCAGATTTCACTTTTAATAGTTCAGCACTAACTTTTGGTTTGCTTTAAAAGGGAGGAAAACACCATGATATTCTAAAAAAAAAACAGTTGTTGGCAGTAGCCATCTGTGCTAGAAGTGCTTAATGGCTGCACAGTCCAACATTGGCTGTAATGTTACCATATTTAAATTCACCCTGATGCCTATATATTGTTATACAATGGTGGACTTGGATTCTTTTCTTTTCCCCATTCCCCGCTCCCAGTAGGTCTTTGCTCGTCTCACAAATCCTGGCTTAACAAATGGCAATTCTAGTGCCTACCTGAGGAAGGCAGACAAAATTGTTGCTTTGTTTTAGTTTTGCCATGAGGGATTTCTGATGTCCCTCAGGAATCTGAAAGAAGGCTGAGATAAGGGGGAGAGGAGACAGGGAAAATTGAAAATAAAATAACGAAGATAACAGGGGAGGTTAGAGGGAACAGTGTTGAGCAAAGGATCTCGAAAGAATGCTGATGCTAAAGTTGAGGAAAATGACCAGCTACCTTAGGAAGAAAGCAAAATGGAGAAGAGGATAAATGGAAACTGAATCTGCCTGTAGCAGTCTCTTATCCTCAAGAAGCATAACCTTGGGATTTGCTTCCTAGAGTTACTTAAGGTATCTGAATGAAACAGGAACGATGAAGCCTGCCACATGTGATAAGGAAGCTTAGAAGAAGGAAAAGCAGAGTCAAAAAAACAAAAAAAAAAAAAAAAGGAAGAGCATCCATGCAATTTTTTGGATATTAAAATGCTGCCAGATATTTCATTTTGAGTCTAGGTAGGGTGTTACCGTATTTACTAAGCAGCTGTCTGAACCTCTGGATACTAACCTACAGCAGGCTGCTAGCAAACTTGGTCTCTTAATGCAGGATCATTTTAGACAGTGCAATGATACAGGTCTGGGTAAATGCTCCTTTCTAACAGTGCAACAATGCTTGCTGAACCGTCAGCTGTGGGATTTATTAAAAGTATTGCTGCAGCTATAGTGGATCTTCTTGTCTTTCACTCTCTGTGTTTACTTCTCGGTCATAATGAATCTCTATTCTATTGCCGTGCTCTGAGGTTAGTTCAGGAATCTAAGTATTACTTCTGCAGTTGCTGTGGGCAGTATATTCTGAGCCAATTTCATCTTTAATGCGAGAGATTAAGGTATTGGCTAAGTTGATATTCCCTGCGAAGGCGCAATATTTATGCCTGCTGGCTTCATCCTCCTGAATTTTGATAAGGAAACTTTTGATTGTGATACCTGCCCTTAAAACTTTGTTTTTTTCATCAGTCATTAACTCTTAGTTGCAGGGATAAGCTTCGTTGTTGAAGCTGATGCAGATTTTTAAGCTTATGGTAGTCAAGTATGGAAAATTCTTCATTTAGTGCATTGCCTCCCTGAGGGGTCTGTTTTGTGCTCATGAGGAAGTGAGGGACTCAATGAATAATTCAATGGAAGATCATAGAGGAAACAATGCAAAGCTTCCTGCTGTAAAGTGAGAACTTTTGATTCTGTTTCTTTCTGCTTCTGGAGATTTTGCACTATTACTCTGCTATGTTGGCATGACGTTTGAATTTCTTTTATGTTATTGCCCATGCCATTAGTACATACCTTGTGAAGGTAGGTGAGCTTTCTTTGAGTGATGCTGAGCACCAGTAATTATAATACAAGGGGAAGAACAAAAAATTTGCATTTTAAAAACAAGAACCAAACATACTCTCTAAGGAGGAATACTCTTTATCTTTCTAAATGTTTTGTTGGGCAATTGGATGCTGGAAGGCTGCCTTCCACTTCTTGAAAAGACTTTTGGCTTCAGAGGAAACAGGGTACTTCAGGCAATTCATATGGCTAAATCCCAGAAGAAATTCAGCTGTCAGCAGTTGCTAACCAGCACGGTCTGAACTGTCTACCTTGGAAACAATACTAAGCCTTCCTTTCTCTTTCTGATCACTTTGTTGTTATTTGTGTGCATGTGGTCTGTTTGTTTTGTTTTGTTTTTGTTCTGTTTTGTTTTTTCTTCAGAAATGTTTCCCTTCCATTTACAACAGGAATTTGTGAATGAGAGAAGTACATTACTAACCTAAAAATAGTAAAAACTGTACAGACTTGTATTCTGCTATAGCTGTTTTCAAATTCCTGTGCTTTAACTGGCGACAGAGTTTCAATTGTAAAAATGCCAAGAAAATGGATACCACTGGCCTTCCTAAAAATTTCAGCTCCTTGCATTTAACACAGCTTTTTCCCCTTCTGCTAGTCAATTCATCTCATTATTCTTCTGATGTAGTTTTGTTCTCTGTTCTCATTCTATGCATTGCTCATTCTTTCTTATTCCTTTTTTTCTGAGCTGCATCTTTGTGTTCTTTTTTTAAATTAGTTCATTTACTTTTCTTTTTCCAAGTACTTCTCCTGTCTTGCTCCTTAGTATCTTTTCCTCATTCAAACTTTCCCTGGCTGCCCTCTCTAGGTAATATTTTTCCCTTCTGTTTTCCTTTACTTGAGATTCGTGACTGAATTTTTTCTGTTGTTCCCTAAAGAAAATCGTGGCTTTTTTTTTTTCCTGTTAGACATCATATTTTTTTTCTGCTTTGCCTTACTGTAACAGGCAGTATAGCTTAAAGGAACACAGAAAATGACCTGTGGCATTCAGTACTCCTGACTTGTGAGGCAGTTTTAAATTTTGTTTGTATAACATCTAGTGTATTAAAAGTCATATTTCCATGTTGCCTCTTCCCAAGGAAGGAGGGAAGGAAACTGGCAGAAGTAGATGCCTAATATCGAGGTAAAGAGCAGGGTCAAGGTAGGATTGAGGGAATATGGTCAGGGTGCTGAGAGTTCTCCTGCAATGTCCATGGTTTCCGCCTTTAGAGATTTTCTTCCCCCAGAGCAAAATTTAGCAATTGTACTTGTCGATTGTGAAGTGCCTGGTGGATCTGCAGCTTGCTGTGGTGGATTTGTGAGGTGAGGAGGGGGAGGAAGATAATAGGGTACAGACACTTCATGAGCATTAATGATAGACCTCCATTTGAACAAAGGTTATGTGGGCTTGGTGAATTCCTCGCTACTTTTCTTTCCTTGTTAAAATAACTACCGTGATAGAAATGTGTACTGATGGCTTGATTCACAAGTATTTCCAATCTAGAACTTTGTTATGTTTTTCCCTGCTACAATTTTCACCAGTATATGGAGCAAACATGTCAATTCCCTGCTTATTTCTCCTCCATAACCAGATTGATAAAGGAAGTAAGCTTAAAATCATGCCATTATCAGCTATATTTATAACATTTTGCTTTGGAGCAGGATACGAGTCGTGAAGTTGTGAGAGGAGTATTACAAATATCTTAATGAATGTTGTAAATCTGTTGCCAAGATTGGGAATGGTTTCTCTTTGGTTATTTATATGAATCTCTTTCTCCCCCGCCCCCTTTCACCATGGCTGTGCCCTATAGAAGATCCGTATCTGTCAAATTTACCTACAGATGTAGTAAAGGGCCTTTCGTCTTACTTTCCTGCAGCAATGTAGCATGTCAGCTCCGCTTTATTTTGCACAACAAATTCTAAAAGATGATGCTTGCAGAGGGTGTGAGTGAGGATCATTTCAAAGCTGCTTTACATACTCAAATTGCCATTTAATTTGCTGTATCGCAATATGCAGTTCCTTAACTATTTCTCTGGCATTCTTATTGATTGCTGTAATTCTGCCTTACATTATATGCATATATGGTGTCACCATTAAATATTTATGTGCTCATGAAATGTTAATGTGTCGGGTTAATGTGAAACTCAACAAAATGCATTTGCCAGAAGCCAGCAGGCATGCTGATCTGAGTGCATCCCTTCCCCTCCCCCTTACCCTTTCATTTTGCCTCTTCATTGGTTTTATTACCAGTGTTTCTCTGCTGTATCTAAATCTGTGTCAAAACAGCCCCCTGCTTCAGTATGCAGATTTTATGTTTTATTATGTGAGGGATAAAATGCATAATAATAAAACAGGAGACGTGATCCCAGGGAGATGGTGAGACACAGCCTTGTACTGTGCATGTGCCAATCTGTCATTGCTCCTGCATTTGAGTTTGGAAATGTAGCACTGTCCTCCATGAAAGAGACTGGAGCACGATGACTCATCCAGAATGCAGTCATGTTCCTTGAACGGTGGCTGCAGCAACATGAAACAAAAACTGCAGAGGTGATTCTTTGATTTCGTACAGCTGTTACCCAGATGTGACATAGAACAATTAGATGCCATTGGAACCAAAACTTTTGCAAGGAAAAGTAGGTCCTCTTGGCAGAGTGCTGAGCATGATTCTGATATGATTCCTGTTGGAAAAGTCCAGCAAAAACTGGCTGGGTCAAGTATTTATGAAATCCCATATAACTTTCTAAGTGTCTGTGGGAAGTCTAGGTGATAAAAAGGCAAAGAACGTTGAAAAACAAAACAAAGCAATCATCCACTTTCGTAACACGGAGAGCAGCCATCCTTTTACATCTCTGGGGGATGTGTTAGGAGCAGAGTAATAGCAAGAGGCTGCCCTTTGTACAGTAGGACTAAAATAGATGCCTCTGGATGAAGAGGTTTTGGCATGCTATCTGAAGCAGATAACTTTCCTAGTGGCTTTTGGCTTTTCTCTTTTCCACACTTTCACTAACTGCCTGAGAGCGAAGGCTTCTGCACATGAGAAGGCCTGGATACCTGACAGTCACAACTAAGGCCTGGGGGAGAGGGGAGAGGCTTTGCTGGCATCCAGTGATGCATCGGTCCTTCTTTCTACCACCACGTTGTTTTGGGAAGGGTTCCAGCCTTGGAGCCTTTTACAAGTCAGGATTTAAGCAGGGCTCCAGGATTTCTAGAATGGAGCTCAACATTTTCTGTCATGTTGGAAAGCAGTGTTGTTTTAGTTGTGGAAGCTTTCCTTGCTGACAAAGTTGAAAGATTAAAATATAAAAAAATACATGAAGATAGGAGCTAAGGAGGCAGGAGGAATGCAAATCAGAGAACAATGTCTAAACATTTGTTTGGGAATAAAATTTAGAGAGCCTCTGAGGTTCTTCGGTGCTTGGCAATATCTCTTACCTTTGAAATTCATATTTTTCCCCTCTCCCTCACTCCCAAGCTGTGCAGCAGCTGTTTAGGTTGTATTTTTTTCCTTTTTTGAAGCTGGTGACAAAGTTTGTTACTGCAAAGACAATTCTTATTGCAAATCTGTTTTGATCATTTCTCTTTTTTTTTTTCCTCCAGTCCCTATTTTGCTCTTTTCAGGTTCACACCTGCAATGAAATCTGTAGTATTTTCATAATTCATCTTTCACCTACAGCGTGGCCTCTTTTTTAGTTGTAGTGCTGAGAAAAGCTTTATTCCAGATATCTGATAGAGCAGAACTTAATGATGCAAAAATGTCCAAGAAATTCTTTTCTCCCATTTGCTTTGCATTGTCATTCAGCTGAGAACAAGAGTTTCCTTGAGTTGTTTTTGCAGTATTCATAGGCTTGATGCAAGAGTGATAGTTTGCTGACATGATTTGCACACAAGTGCAAGTTTCTTCTGTAATGGGGAAACCGAACACGTGGGCTTGAGTTTGATTTTTGTCACTTGGATCTTTTGTGGAGCCTGAATCCAGCTATGCAACTTTTGTCATATTATTTTTATAGTTTCTTCTGGATGCATTCATGTCTATAAATCATTATATCTGATTTCCGTTGACCTGTATGTTTGATATCAAATTATTTCTTTCTCTTTGGCTTCTGCTGCAGTTTCTCCATGCCAAGGCTGATGCAGAACAACAGTGTTGCACAGGAATGGCAAAGCATCTGAGTCAGTCCTGGAATGGCACTGCTTCTGTGTCACTGCTTTGTGCATAGTGAGGCAACTGTTCTCCTTTATGATTTTTTTTTCGTGTTAGCTCATTTCTCCTGCCAATGCCATTAACTGGGGGAAAGATTAAAATGTATGAAAAATTTACTAAATTTAGCCTGGTATGTATTGCAAACGTTGGATATGGAGGACAATACTTCAGCCCATGGATTCTTCAAACTGATTATTTTCCGTTTTGATTCCTACTTCAGATTGTCCTGGAGAACAGTAGTCGAGAAGACAAGCATGAGTGCCCGTTCGGCCGAAGTAGCATTGAGCTGACAAAGATGCTGTGTGAAATACTGAAAGTAGGAGAGCTACGTAAGTTGGCCCATTTATTTGACCTCTAAGAACCACGGAGTGAGTTCAGTGATAACTGGAGTTTATTTCAGTGCAAGAATTTTATTCTTCTCAGTATGGTTATGTATTGAATGCTGGCACTCAAAATGACTACGCCTGTTTTTCTGTGCCTGATACTTTGCAGACATTCCAGGGATGAGGGGTGGAGTAGGGGAAACTCTGTGATTCTGTGAAATGGGCATCCGATCTTTGAATTTCTTCTGTATGAAGCAGGGCAGTCACTTAATTTCCAGAGTGTTCAGTTCATGTCCCACCCAGTGATGTGGTTATCCTCTGTATAGGAGACTTCTTTCTCTTGCCATTCCACAGGCTTATCTTTAGGTTGGTTTTATGAATAGTACAATCTTTCACTGTGAGCTTGCTCATCTAATCTGATACATCCTGTTTCCTCTTAGATACGTAAGGCTCTGTCTAGGTACCAGATATTACGTGTATCATTTACTCTAGCACTGTGAAATGAAATATTGTATTTTAATACAGAGTAAACAAGCTTCTAACTTCTGAAGATACAAGCTTTCATGTTTTTAAGCTCTTCGTTATCAGACCTTTTCAAGTAGAGAGTGTGAACTTTAAATAAAAAAAAGGGGAGGGGGGAGCTCAGTTATCATATAAAGAAAATATGAAAGTTATTTTTGCTATCTTAATTTTAGAAGGGAAATTATTTGTCATATCTTTTTTTAGAGTAGCTTTACAGTTCCAAAGCATAAGGGTAGCAAGAAAACTAAAAATTTCCCCAGGAATAGCTCAGTCTCTGGCTGAGGGAAGTTACTTTTAGATATCTTAATGCCATTTCCTTTGGTGTTGTTAAAGCTGAAAGTCAGTGAATGATGAGTGTGCTCATTCACAGCAGGCTCCCATGGTGCCCTTTCATAGCTCTGTGAAGTAATACAGACAGGTTTGATGTTGAGAAATTCTCTGGTGCTTCTGTTGATAGAAACCAGCTGTAGCACCACTGGCTTCTGTGTAGTCACACTAATCTGTACCCCCAGAGCATCTGTCTCTGGATGTGGCAGTCAGGTTGCATTGTAGCCTTATACTCACAGGGGAGAGAGCTAAGGTTACCTCTAATTCATCTTGATGCTTCACCTGTTCACCAGTACACTTCTTTAATGATTTTGTTTATGTGGAACTCTGTTACTTACGAAGGCTGTAATAAAATACACACAATAATATAGAGAAGACAGATTTCTTGAAAATTACTATCACAGATGTGCATCCTAAGTGACCTGTGATCAGTAGTATATTTTGTTGAGAAGTGCAAACTAGAATTGATAACTTAGGAAAACGTACGTTCACATTTATTCTTCGTTTGAAAATAAATACTGTATTGCTGAATAGGATTGGACATCTTAAAAATCATTAGCTACAGTCTAGGGCTAAGGTGTCTCTGGTAGTTTGTATGTGTTGTGTTTCAAAACATGCATTTAAAGCTTCCGGTGTTTCTTTAGAAATTAATAACTGGTCATTGTTGCAAAGGGATATAGAACATTTTTCTAATAGTTTCTGAAGTCTATAATTTAAAAGCCACAATAAGTTACCTTTTACTCATGAAATATTCAGCAGTAAAAACTTCCTTGAAATGCAGAGTAGATAAAAGCTGCTAGACTGTCCATTATTTATGAAGAACACTTTAATGCTGATTATATTGCCATTGCTCCATTGCATTAAATACCTTTAGGCAATAGGAAGATATCTTACCTTTTTTTCTTTTTGGTCCTTTCAAGCACTGCATTCATCGTAACAAAGAATTCCCAAGAAAACGTGAAAGGCTTTTCACCCCTCCAGCTTTTGCATTTCCCCAAATCCAAGCACCAGACTTCATTCTTTGACTTTTGGTTCCAACATGTTCATGACTGGAAAGTTCATCTACTTTTCAGCAAAGCTCGTAAGCCTATGTTTGAGTCTTGTGTAAGTAAAGAATGTTCACGTACAAGCTGTGAACTGAGGCTATGCTAACTGCTTTATTGAGGTGGACCTGTGGAGCAGAAGAGCTAAAAACTTAAGAGAAAGGTTGGTGTAGTGTTTAAGTAACGTGGAAGTTAGTGAAACATGCATAAGCCTCCTCAGTGAAGTCTTTAATCATGGAAAAGTGAAATATTTGACTGAAATCTTTTGATCTTATGCTACTGTTGTTAAAAAAGCATTGAAGAGAATGGCTTTACTGAGTACTTGCCAAGATGCTCATCTTGGCAAACAATACGATCATTCTAATTACTTCAGTAATAGTTTCTTTGGTACAGCTTGTCTAACAAGATGCTATGCTTCTTATCCTCTGTCTTGGAGCTGGCATCAGACAGTAACATTCTCACCCCAGCAGTCGCACTCATCCATCTCCTACAGGGTTTGCTTTGACAATTCACAACACTGTTACACTGGCAAATTTACCACGAATGGATAAAACAAGGCCATTGGTATTTCCTCCTTAGTAGCTATGAAAAATAAAGTAACCTTCATCTACCCCAGCTTTTGGTACATGACATGCGTGCTTCAGAGGAGGAGGAACACCTCCTTAACAGACTCTTGGCTTTGCAGACAGACAGTAGCACTGCAGATAAATAATAACAAAAAAAAAAACAAAAAAAAAAACCTACCAGCTTGAAGCTGATAAATGAACAGTAGATGTGTGCAAACAGACAGCTTTCCTCAGTGCTGCTGCTGTTACAGTATGAAGATGTTCATAAGCCAATATTATTGCATGCCTGAAGTTATTCTGTAGTTAAGGCACGTCAGACTGAGCATTTTTACTGTATTTTTGAGCAGGACACAGATGTTGAACTGCAAATGTTCCCATGTGATTGTTTTGATGGGTAGTGTTTAGGGGCTTTTGCAAAAATCTGCACTAAGACTTTATGACAGACTGCAGGTGTTTACGCCACATGTCAGAGATATATTCTAAAGATTCTATCAGATAAGTTCTTCACTGGGTTTTCTTGCTTCTGTTACACTCGATCCATTTATAGGGTTTTTTTTTCTTTAAAAAAAAAAAAAATCTAAATACCAATGCATTATAATTCCTTTTATGCTGTTCATACATGTTCTCGCTATGGGTTTCATTGCAATTATTGCCCAGACTGCAGAATTGAAATGATCCAGAAATTCTCATGTTACTGTCCCTTTGTCAAATAGAACATGCTGGGTACTTAGTAGGTATATCGTGATGTTCATGGTTGTGCCTGCTGAGATGAAGGTAATCAAATCTCATGCTTCAAGGAGTAAGCTGATTGCTGCAAGGGTCAGGAAGCTTTTTTTTTTTCCTTTTTGCACAATCCACATTGTGCAGTGTAGGGTTTTTTTTCTTTTCTTTCCCTGAAACCATATTGGTCACTGCAGGATCAGCATTCTAGACTTGAGGGCTTGCCTGGTTTGATTTTTCATCTCGCTACAGCAAATCCAGTATTTTTATAACTGAATGTCATATTTAAATTTTTTTCCCTTACTTGAAAGCTAATTGCCTTTTCACCCTCCTCCTCCTCCTCCTCCTCTTAAATTTAAATAGAATAAAGGCCCAGAAATAGTAAATAAAATTAGATAAGGGAATTTTTAATGTTCTCATGTTTCTTCTTGCTATTTCATCTTCTGGAGACAGAAGAGACAGAAGCATTTTATGAGTTGGGAAATGTTTGTTAGGAAGCTGAAAAACTTTTCTCACCAAGGAGGTATTTAGTGAAAGGTAGCAATTCTTCATCATGAACTTTTAATCTTGTCCTTAATATAGAATAAAATAGTTGAGAAGAAATTCTAACCTTCCTTATCGTAGCTTTTTAGCACAGTCATTCTTATGTATACAGCTCTTCTTCATCCTTCTGCCCAAACCATCACCATATCAGATGACTCCCAGTTGTAGCAAAAATTCAGCAGGTCTTGATTGAAGGCCACAAGGTAAACACCATTCAGCCAGCTTTGAAAACAATTTCAGTGAAGAGGGAAAAAGAAAATCTAAAATCCTTATTGATCTTGAGTTTTAAGGGTTACTTTGGAAACATGACGAGCAAATTCCATTCCCAGCTGTAGGGTCATTAAATAACCTCATCCTTCCTAATGCAATGTCAATAACTTGTGGATTCATCTGAATTGTACTTTTTTATGCTTTTTTTTATGCACTTTATGATTCCTCCCTTTCTGTGTGGTGGCACCCTTCCTCAGCAAAGAGAGAATTAAACTCTTTTCATTGGGATATTCTCTTTTTTTTTTTTTTTAATCTTTTCTTAATCTAAAAAGTCATAATCTTGTCATGTTTATGGTAAACTTTGATGTTCCTGAAAAACATCCAGTGTAATTCTTGAGAACATGAGCAAAGCAGCTCCAGGCACCTTTTGAGCAAGATCATTCATTGTTACCTCTGTCCTGAGGGACGGTGAGACAGATGTTGGAACCTTACTTTCTGCACATGGCACTGTTGGCTTCAAAGTTAACAAAGTTGGCTTTTGGGTTGGTCAGCAAGGCACCCCACTCATGCTTTTTCCTATGGTTTACAGCCATGTCTGCTGTTGTAAGTCTTTGATCTCTTTGGAGGAAGGATTATAAACTGATTTGTATGTGCAAAGTGCTTTACCTTCTCATGTCCCGGATGCAGGACTCCTTAGTTCCTTTAAAATTACATTTACTCAATTTTCAATAATATTATTCATAATAATAAGCATGGTGAGTGGAAAAGAACTCAACACTTAAGGGCAAGAAAGATGTGTGGATGTAAGGGAATTTCTAGAAATTAATTTCTCCAAAGACAACAAAGAAGTAACTTGATTTAGGCGTGAAGAGCTCTTTCATCTGGTAATGAAAAGGACAGCAAGAATCAAGAGCTGGAAGTTAAAGCCTGATAAATTAAAATTGGGAGTAAGGTACAGACGTTATCAGTGAGGATGCTGAACTAGGGAATTAGCAGAACAAAGCCAAAGAATGATGAAGAGGAAAAAAAACAACTCTGCTGATTTCATGTGATTAGCGAAAGCTAAGGCTTTGGCAAATGTGATATCATGGTAGAATAAAATCTGTAATTTGTTTTAATGTCGTCACTGGAACCAAACTATTGGATTTTTTTCTTTCTTTATTTTTTTTTAAGGCTATAATGGATGATGTAGTATAGAAGTCTGGGCAGGTGTATGACAGCAAACTAGATGACTTGGATAAATAGATTGAATTATTGCCAAAGGCAAAACTGATTGATTAAATACAATCTTCAAAATCTGTCTCATTTTGAAAACTCTGCATCTCTTCTGAGTATTGGAGATCTGTTCAGGCTTTTGAAGTTCCTGCCTGCAGGTTTGCAAGTTCCTTCAGACAGCTGAGATGCAGCCAAACATTTGTTTCTTACCTGGAACAATTTCTGGACATTCTGAGGGTTGCTCACTGTTCAGTGACAGATTAATGCTGAGCAATTTGAATTTAAAAGTAAAATCATCTTTCAATCCATTCTGGGCCTCCTTATTTCACTTTGTGCTATTATTTGATAAATACAGATAAGTTAAAAGTAGAGAAAGTCTTCTGGACAAGATCTGCACTAACATCTCATGGTGTCACAGCACTTAGGTGCAGCAGACTGGAAATTTTGCAACTGCTCCGTTAAAAAGAGACATATAGTTGCTAAATTGATTGTCCATAGAATCCAGCAATGTGTGAATACTCAATGTGGTTTTAACAGCAACTTTCAGTGTATTTTTTGTGCTGCTTTGTATACTTCAGAAATGTTTATGTAGGCAACGTTAAAGGGTTTTCAGGGTGGAAGTTTCGAAGGTGAAAAAGAGGGACTTGAGGTTTTGGTATCTGGAAAAGCGAGAATGATTTTGAGGTTTGAGGATGAACCCATTAGCAGGTTGTCTGCTAAAATGAAAACCAGCTTTAACTGGTTCCTGTAGTTCCTGTGGCAAGACTGGGCTAGCAAAGCCTAGAAAATGCAGAATTCTGGGAAACATAAGATTTTGCAAACAACATCTCTTTTCTTGAGCAAGTGAATATCCCTGTAACAACCCCTGCTGATCAGACTCTGAGGTAGTGGATGTATCACTAGTTGTTTCAGGTGCTTGTTTCATGAGGAAGGATCCAAAAAGTTTGTACAGCCACCCTTAAAATGGTCCATTTAGCTGTACTTATCTACTCTGTATGTGGCATTCTCCGTACCTGGATTAGGAGAAACTTTGTTGCAACTGTTTAAAAGTGGTGATTGCATTTTGAGGGTATATGTCTTCATATAGGTCAAGGAATTGAATTGTTTTGTAACATTTCTGATCAATTTGAGCTGAAGTTTTTTCATAGCCATCTTGTATGAACTGAAAAATAATTTCAGTGTAATTCCTTAATATAGAGATGTAGTAGCTGGTAGTGAGTGAAGGGAAGGGCAATTTGGAAATTTGGGAGAGGAATTCCAAACCACCTGGAGAGTTGACTTATGATAATGACACAAATATAAATGTGGTGCAGTGTCGTGGAATGGAGCTGGCAGGTGAATCCTGACCTCCTCGAGATGGGCTTGCATTTCCTCAGTTATTTACAACCTCTGTATCCACTGTCCCTGTTCTCCACAGACTTAAAGCCTTTCATTTTATAGTTAGCATAGCTATAACTTTATTATTTTGTGATAGTTCTGATGGAGGATGGCCCTAGTTCTTCTCAAGGGTGTCTAATTTCTGTCATGTTTCTTTCCGTCAGTGCTCTCGTAGGACCATCCACACTCTCAGGATTGGCCCTCAGATGCAGCAGTCTGCTCTAATTCCTTCTCACCAGTTCTCGTGAGAAGTAGAGCTGTGCTCTTCATAAGCACTAGTTGTGTGGCTGTATAGGCTGATAAATCATTAGAGGAATGCAATTACGTGCTGCCTACTCCAGGAGCCTGTCACAGGAGGCAATTTGTTAACAGGGAGGTGTGCATGCATGTACCCATACAGACTCTTGGTCTTTGTCTCTGAAACCAGATTGTCATATGAATTTAAACTGACGTAATTATTTTGTATATTGGGGATATCAGAACAAAATGGAACTCTCTGTGGGAAGTTATTAGATATGCAAATGATTTTTGGAACAGTTGTTACTTGCCTCCTAATATCTTTCAATGTATTGTACTCCTTTGGTGTGGAGAGCTCTAACTTTTTCCTGGATCTTTCCAAGAAAAAATTCATGGCTCAAGTTAGAGCTGTTTTTTTTTTCCTCAAGTCCTGTTCATTACAGATGTATGTACACAGGCTTTATTCTTACAGTTTCAAATTCTGAGTCTTAGCATGCTTCTGGCCTCCAGCAGGTCTAGGTCTTAACTCTTCCATGACAACGCTATTTGCTTGCTTTTCCTGGGCCTTTGTATTTTGTATGTACACAGCTTGCTAAGCTACTTGCTAATAATGCCCCAAAGTGGCTGGTGGGCTTTTTTTTCCTTCCCTAATTATCGCTACGGAGTATCAGTTTAATTATTCAATTGAACATCTAAGGAAGGACCCATTAGTCCTCTCTTCACATCAAAGACCCATTTGATGACAGACACTTGAAAAAAAAAAAGCATGATTATGCTTTGTATTAGCTATAAGCATGTATGAAGTGACTGATAAAGAGCTAAGGAAAATTGTTGGAATCGTCGTTCATCTGAAGTAGGTTATCCAGACTCAAAATATAATTGGTTGTTTGTATACATGTGAGTATTAAAGAGATTGTTGGCATGATATTGACTTTCATAAGCTCTTGCAATAAACCCTGTGGATAATGAGTTCTTTGGTTGATTGGTTGCTCTTCAACTGGATGCCTTTCACTTTTAAGTTTATAGCATCTCAGCACAGAATATAGCTGATATTTGCATAGTAAAATTAAAAAATAACCTCTGATAATTTGTTTTTTGGGCCTCTGTAAGCAAGCACTCAATGAGAATTAAGCATCAAACAGCAAATCAGAAAACAGAGGTGATCACCTTATAACCATACATTTCACATGTGGTCATCTTCTAACTGAGAATATTTTGTCCTCTGTGTGTTCAGCTGTCCACGGTTTTCAGTATATAAAGTAGAATACAACTTATTCGTCTACACTGGAGATAGGGCATCATTAGCTGAACACAGCAGAGTTCAGTGTAGGCTTATCACAAGTGGACCAGAGTTCACAGGACAGTAAGCTCTCATTTTCTTAGTTGTAAGTTGCACAGCATCTTGTTGAACAACTCAGTTGCTGTATTTTTTTTTTTTTTTTAAGAGTAGATGGCACATTAGACTTCAAAGAGGTTTCAGAGATTACACCTAAGCAGAAAAAGTTACCTTCAGTCTTAAATGGGAGAAAGATTGGCTCAGCCATAACAAGAGTATTAGTGCTAAATGAGTTTTGCTAAAAGCAGAGCCTGTTACCAAAATAGATGAAACCATTTTGGAGGAGGAAAAAAATATGGAGCCGGTGCCAATGAAAATAAACTATAAGAAGGTTAATGTTTTTTTACAGAAAAAAAGTTTGAATGCATCTATATAATCCCCAAAGTAATTTATTACTTAGTTTTGATGTAAGCTTTTGATTTTTCTCCTCTCCAATAGAAAAAAAGATGTTTATTTTGAACCTTTTTAATAAAAATCTTTGACCAGACCTAGTAGGTAAAATTGGAATTAAAACTGGAAAATGTACGATCTTTCTTCCTTTCCCTTTTTTTTTTTTTTTTTTTTTTAATAAAACATAGACACTTGGGATTTCAGAGATGACAGTACTGCAGGAATTGAACGGAAAAAAAAAAAAGACAAGCTTTGTGTGGTGCCATGGTGCAATCTGACCATTATTGTGAAAAATGGTGAATCTTGCATTCTACAAGGACAGAAAATTCTAAAGGTGGTTTAGTCCTCAGCTTTTTACTTCTATTGCCTTTTTTTGCCCAAGTCACTATTTTTCAGATATGTTCTATGAGGAGCTTGTAATCAGCCTGAAGGAATTCATACAGGGACCGGCTGAAGGTGCTGTGCGATCTCATTGGTAATGGGATGGATATTGGCTGAAGGATTAGATGGTGATACTCTATCCTAATTTAGTGCTGTACAGTCTGATGTTCTTTCAGTCCGGAAAGTTCACTGCCCTGTCATATAATAATCCATGATCAGGTTTTGTCATGAGGCTGTCATCTAGAAGGCACAGAGGATCACCAATCTACAATAATATTGTACTGATGTGCTGCTGTATTTAAAGGCATTGCAAGTCTTGAGGATTATTTGTGAGGTGGTATTGTGCTTCACAGGCAGATGTTTGGAGGTGTGTCCTGGAATGTGTGGCCATCAGCTGTCTCTTCCATTTCATTTCCCCTGTGTATTGTGAAGAATAGATCTAATAATTCTTTCCTTGCATTTGAAAATTATACATTTTACTTTTTGTGAGCACCTGGAACATCTGCAGGAATTTCAGTGCTGCTGGTCTAGAACTCGACTTGCTGTATTCTCTGTCTGTACTTTATTTGTGCAATGCTGATATGCCATTTAATTTTTTTCTCTGTGTTTAAATAGCATACCATCATGTTTTAGGAACGTTTTGAGTTGCATTTTCAATCTTTACTCTTAATATTTGCATATTAATAAGTCATTGAAAAACATTATGTAAATTTTATATCACGGTGAATACATTATCAAATCAGATGGCCTTTAAGGGTAATTATAGAAAGCTACTATCAACTAAGAAGATGAAATTTGACCGTGATTAACTTTTCTCCTATATAGTTAAGTTCCAAAGCCTTGGAACTGACGTAAGCATTTCAGAAACGCCACTAAGATGCTGGACAGTGACCCTTCCCCTTACTTTCTCTGTTTTGCCTTAAATGTCTGGTTTGTTTGCTCAAGTTGGGAATGTGAAGCTATTTCAGTCTCTGCATCTACAATCTAAAACCAAAAAGAAAAAAATTGTACGTGAAAAGTATTCTCTTACCAGAGCAATTCAGAGCAAATGGAAGGGGCACTCTTCCTGCAGCATTTTTAAATAAGGAATGGACATCCCAAGACTGATTTAAAAATCATGCCATCTCTCTTCTTTGGCCCTTTTTTGAGATACCTTTCTCTACATGTTTTAGAGTGAGTTTAGGAATGTAGAGTAGATGTACGATTCTCAAATGTTCTTTTGACTGCAAATAGGTTGGATGGAGTTTCAAGGCAACACCGAATACAGTGTGACATCAGGAAAGCTGTATTTATTTGTAACTTCTGGATTAGGCATATGGAGGACTAGGTAATGATGAAGATGTTCAGCTGAAATCTTCAGATGTCTCCATGAGACTTAAGGTTTAAAATCTCACTGAATTTATATTCTTTAAACTTTCCAGTCAGCTGCAGTAACAGCATCATATTGCATTACTTAGCTCTGAAAAAGCTGAGCTGACCCTCAGACAGAAAATTTGCACATCATCTCAGCACACTGGAATAGCTATTTCTGTCTCTGCTCACTGACAATGAACAAATAACCAAGCATTTCCATCATCAGCACTTTCTTTCCTCCTCTTTTCCACCTCCAGATTCCAGGGGTGGGTGGTGACAACTTGAAGCAATTAGATATATTTTCAGATATCTATTCATTTTGAAAATTAATGGGGAAAAAAAAAAGGTTTCTCCTTGTCACTGGTAAATTATGAATTTTTAAATGTTTTTATAGATGCTTTGGTAAAGCTGCCACGGTTATTGTTGAACAGAAACAAGCAAATTCAGAGAAAAAAAAATCTATTATTCTCTCCTGTTTAAAACTTCCTCTGCAGTATAAGTGTTCCTTTTGTTTTCCCATTAAATGAACTTCTGCAAAATCCAATATTACTGTACAAGTATTAATGGAAAGCAAATCTTCACATGCATGGACAGTCACACCACAAGTGATGTGCTTTATTGGAGATTGGATTTCACTTAATACAGCGGGGGCCAGTACTCCTCAAATGCCTTGCTGGAGCATTGGCACAGAGGCAATTGCAAAGGATGGACAAAGAGCTTGATGTCTCCCTCAGCAGTAGGTTATACTCAGAACATTTGTGTACACAGAACGTGCTATTGCATAATTGCTAATTTACTCAGGTATTAATTCTCATTTCCCTAAGAAATTCAAAGTTGCAGTAATCTTTTGCAGGATTTCTTGCTGATTTATAAAACCTAGGTTTATCCATTCACAAAAGAGAAGCAGTACCATATGATTTGCATAAGCAGTTGAATTGCAGTGTATGTGTCATGTGAGAAGTATTTATGATCCCACCACGATGAAGCAAAACCTGGGTATTAGTTTTGAAGAACAAGATACAGTTTATTTTTGTCTAGATTTTCTCCTTCCTCATGGGAAGGAATTAAAAAATAAAGGCTGAGTTAACCTGGATTCGTGTACAAACAAAAACGGAAACATTTTGAGGTATACAGCTAAATTTCCCCTGTATTCTTTTGATATGGGCACAGTTATGTGAATATTGATGTATTTTTCACTACTGTGGCTCATTCTCAATAGGCTAAGCAGCCCCAGTGGAGGAAGCCTTTCTGTTGGTATAATGAGTTCAGAATTGCTGTGTTGTACTAGGTCCAAGAGTCTGTTTTCACCTTCTTTGTGTCTAAATGCTCTTGACCCTCAGCAAAGACAGCTTCGTACAGATGTGTCTATAATATTATAAGTTTTCACAGCTAAATTAAAAGCTTGTAGTTTAGCTCTATCAGCTTCCAAACTTGCTGTCAATAGTGAAGAGCTGTGTGAAGGTCTGTTGTCCTGCATGTTCTTCCAGTATCAGTGCCACAGAAAAAAACATGTTAACAAACGAGGTTAAAAGCTAGATAGTTAATCTACATTTCTTCCAGCTGAAGTAAAGATTAAGCAAAGGTGACATTATGTGCTTTGAGGTTTAATACAAATGCCATCTGAGAAAAGGCAGGTTCCCCGTACTTTTTGGAGGATTTTTCTTTGTACTTAGGTGAGATGTGATTCCAGCTTCATTTCTAGCTTTTTGCATGATTCTAGTTTCCCTATATCCCCATAGAATGATGCTTCTTGGTAGCAATTAACAATTATATTCCCATCAAGAACAACAAAATGCATTGGAAAGCAGAAGAGGCCAGAACTGTGCCCTGTGCCTTACCACATCTGGTATAACAATGTTTATTTTTTTAAAAAAAAAAAAAAGAGCAACAACAATCTAGTTGTATTGGGAAAAACATGCATGTAGAGCAAGCCTATTTTATTTCTTTTTTATCAGACGTTCATTTTGAAGGGTATGCTTCTGTAAATCATCTCATTAGTGGGAACCCATCTGCTCACTTTTCTTCCAAGTTAGGCTAACTTTAGCACGTGCTTGCATACAGACAACACACAGAATTCCAGTTCCACTCAGTGTTGACTCTCAGTAGACTTCAGGCAGGAGGAGAAAGATTAATGATCTGGGAAAGGAGAGAAAGTTGCATGCACTTGAAAACTTGCATGGAGTGGTCTTTCTCCTTCAAATGCCAGACGTGTACAAGTAATGAGAAATTTGCTCTGTTAACCTATGGTAACGATGCTTCTTATTGATTGTACCTGGCTTCCAGTGTTGAAGCAAAGCAAGGTTTGTTTTTTGTGTGCTTATATATCACAGACTTCTTCACCCTGTTTTCAAGCTATGCCCTGCTCAACATGATGTGAAACCCTCCATACAGAGTGTTTCAAAGAAAACTTGTTCTGCTGTCTTGAGTCTTCCAGCATTTCCATCCTGATAAGCTGTGTTACAGGACCTCTTGTGGCAGTGTCTTATTTTATTGCAATGGGAATATCTGTCCAAGATGAGAGGGAAGGAGTATTTCACTCCTGTCTCAGAATTTAAAAGAATCACACAGCAGCAGGACTTTTGTTTTCTGGATTCCTTTTTATTACTTAGACATTTCTGAGCTGATGTGAGCTATGACTTGAGAATTCCCAGGAGCAAGACTACAGCTTTTTTCCCTTTACCACCTGCGTTTCTCAAGTGCCAAAGGCTTTTATTACATCCTGATAGGAAATCTCAGGAGCACCATTCACGTGGAACAGATTGATGGTGTTCTAAATCTTGTGGTCTTACAAATGTATATTTAATCTTATTTTGGTGCATGTATAAAAAGCTGATCGTGGTTTAAGACACAAAAGAATCTATTTAGTGACAAATTTTTAATGCTGATAGACTACTTGCATTTCTCACAGATGTATTATCTTTTCATTAAAACCTCTTTATTATTCATTACACCTGGAATTTCTAAGGTCAGATCAAGGACGTGCTTAGTGTTCATTGATACTATTGAGACCTAAGGGGGAGAAAATAAAGGAAAGTATGGCATATATGGGACCAATTTCTTCAAAAAATTTATCTATCTTCTGCCTGTCTCGTGTGTCAGAAATCAGAATTATGACTGTCATTCCTTTTCTAGCTGATTTCTGTTTGTATCGTGTTAGCAGCAGCTCTGCAGCGGGTTACACAAGGCTTTCTTGAGAAGATTTCATCTGCAGTTGCATGCACTGGAAACTATGTTTATTTTTTAAATCAGAGATAAAAGCGGCATACACTAGGACACGGGTGTCCCGCTTTTTGGCTTACCTAGGCTGCACTGAATGAAAAGGAGTTGTCTTGGGCCACATATAAAATATATAATATAGTTAATGTGTATAACTAACAAAACTTAAAAAAAAAATTTTTATTAAAACATAAAAAAGAACAATAAAAACTTAAAACTAGTGGGATATTTGACCTTGTTTTTGTGAAACTAATGCATCAGTCTGGCTCAATGGAAGTGGTTGCAATTCTTAGCAAGCTCTCAAGGTGCTCATCAGAGATTTTTGATGAAATTTTACTCTTCCTATGCTTCATCCTTGAAAATAGTTGTTCTCATCCTTGAAAATAGTTGTTCACAACTGTACGTACTGCCTAAAAGCGATGACATGACAAAGGCATGATCATGAAGTGAGGGATATTTTTCTCTGGTAAGATAGGTCTTATAAAAGTCTAGTAGAGAGACATGATCAGATTTTTCTTTGAGTTGAATGTCTGATTGCAACTATATACATTCCATTTGAAAATTCACGGGTAATGTATTTATGTTGACTGAAAATGGAGTTGCAAATATACCAATAAAAATGGTGATTTTTTTCAACAATCTTGAAACTTATTTTCAAATTCCTTTATCAAAACAGAAAGCAAGGCTGCACATCTCTTGCCGTTCACAGGACTGTTTAGCCAATGTATCAAAATACATAACATTATTTGCATAACTTGAGTTAGCAGAGCACTGCACGCTCCCCTTGTCCTCGCTTCAGCTCACATGATGGCATCTGCTATGTGAAGGGTGTGTGCCTGGAGCCAGACTGGCTCAGGCCACCGGATGGGGAAGAGCTGCCACCATGATGACTCGGCTGCTGGGTGTGGGCCTCATTATAAGCTGTGCTGGGCCACATGCATCCTGTGGGCCACGGTTGGGACATGCCTGCATTGGGGGACACCTTTTAAGTATAGTTGGTGTGGCCACATCACAGCAAAACTAACTGGGAATTAGGCAGTGGCTGAGGCTTTGTCCGAAGGTGGCTGGTAGCTTTGAGCTTGAAGTCCACAGGGCTCCATTTTCCGAGTGCTGAATCACCTTGTCAGAAAGCAAGACCCTTGCTGCTCTTTGCCACTCAGAAGTAGAAGCCCCAGAAATCAACTTCTGAAAGCCAAGATTAATGCAGTCAGTAGAGATTTTTCAGTTTTTGAGACATTGACAGTCTTTTGAAATACATTGTTTGAGTGCAAATCTATTCATCTAGGAAAAGTGTAACACTGGCGATATTAAGTATGATGGAGTTGTTACTTCTGCAGGTGTAATATCAATGTTATACCAAATTGAAAACGTTGTGCTGAGACGTTGTTTTCCAGGAAAATGCATGACCTGTCAGTATCTTGTTTCATCTTGGTGAGCAGAGAATGCAGTCCCCCGGAACAGAGAGGAATATCCCAAGTAACCATATAAGCGATGAATTATGAGGGAAAGGATTGCAGCAAGTGGAGGGTGTTAGGTGCACGATGTCAGCAGTGATACTGACTGCATGTAACAGCAAGAAGTCATTTTTCCATGAAATTTAGGTTTTTCTGTCCTTCCTTCCTGTCTCCTATATTTATTGTCATCCTGTTTCAAAATGGTCAGTTGGCGTGCAGCTATTGATTTCTGGCAAGCCAGTTTAGCTTTTGTGTTGAATGAAGATGGATTTGAATAGGTACATGGGGCTAGGAGAAGAAAGAACTGATTGATTTTTTGATGGCAGGAGCAGAAATCAGGTTCTTCTGTGCCACTCAGAGTAACAGAGATGAGCAGGTGTTACAGTGGCACAGCTGGATGAGTAATTAATGCAAATATGGCTAAAATGGCCAAGTGGAAGAGCTATATTGTATGGAAATGGGTTGAGTCTTTGTAATGTTGGATGCTTGTGGGCTCTCACTGATATATTAAATGATGTAGATTTGCCAGCTTGAGCTCACGAATTCCTTTCCACTAATGAAATTTAATTTTTCGGTGCGTGACTTGTAATTGGCAGGTTTATAGCTTGCGTGCAATTGGCACTCGGTGGCAGGAGCCAGATGTTGATAAGGCAGGTGTTGCAAAAGATTCTTTAAATTAAATCTTGGTTGTTGGGGTCCTGCTTCTAGTTCAGCTTTCACTCAGTGGAGGCGCATTTAAGAGAGGTGCAATGAAGGTTATGTTTGCCTAACTGTTGTTGTAATAACTCTTCCATCTTTTTGGAAGCTTTAAACTTTTGATGAGAAATTTTTCAGATGACTAATCAGTGGAGAGGTTTTGTTTGTTTGTATTTTTGGGGTTGTTTTTTTCTTTTTAGTCTTCTTTCTTAGGGCTTTTATTAAGACATATGTTAATCTCATCTAGCCAGTTACTCTGGACTAACTCAGGGCCAGGACATTAACTCTCCCAACATCCTATCGATTGCCAGTGCCAAGGGAGATGAGGCCACGGTTGGGTACAGAACTAGATAGTGTTGTTTAAACAAAGCTTGGCAGCCCCAGGAAAGGATTGATGTTGTCAATGTAAATACTGGAGAGTGGCTTTGTGCATATCACAGAATGGTGTTAGCATGTGCTGGGTGGTGCCATCTGGCTGCTGGGCTGGAAGACTCAGTCACCATCCCAAACAACTGCAGCACATTTTCCTTTCAGATCTTGCAAGTGACCAGTGATGTTTCTTCACAGTTGTCATTTCTGAGGTGAAAATACATTGGCTGAGTATGTTTAAGGTTTTCATTTGTTTTTCAGTTAAAATCTGGATTGTGTGTGTAAAATTTTCTATTCTCATCCAATTCTTTTTCTTAGGTTAGATAAATCAAGTTACCATGAACAGGACTGTATTGAGATAATTTACTGTAATAATGGTCATTGGTATTACAGCTATAACATTGTGTAGTACTTCATATCAGTAAATTTCAAAGCTTTATATAAAGAAGGGGTCATTATTAATGTGATTTGTAGGTCACTCTGTTGGACATAATAAAACTAATAATTATGTCTGGGCAATAGCCTTTGAATACAGCCACTGTCACTACAGTCTTAATGGATTGCAGTGTGCCTAGGGTTTATGATGATGCACGTGGAACGGGAGCTCACAGGTGCTTTTGTCTGCTCTTGGGACCCTGGTTCTGGATGGAATTAGATGACCTACCTTTAAGGTCCTTTCCAACCCAAACCATTCTGTGACTTTATCGTTAGACTCACAACTGGTAAAACATAGGAGATGTGCTGTTTATGGTGGTTTGTTGTTGTTTTTCCTTTTTTTTGTTTTTCTCCTTTCCATGACTTAATACAGCTCTGTGGTGAGATAAGAGGAGGATTTGGAAATAAAACTATGTTATGAAAAGGTCTTGTTTGGCTACAGTTTGTAAGTGTGCGTGGAATGCAAAATTTTTTTTTTTTTTGACATCTTGCAAGGGAAATAATAGTGATTGGCTCTCTGTCTGGTGATACTACTCTAAGTGATATATTTGAACCTGTAGCTGGA
The DNA here is from genome assembly GCA_013396635.1 of Penelope pileata. Classification (NCBI taxonomy): domain Eukaryota; kingdom Metazoa; phylum Chordata; class Aves; order Galliformes; family Cracidae; genus Penelope; species Penelope pileata. Next base: position 339,356 of record WBMW01000581.1, read on the forward strand.
AAGGAGTGAAAAAATGCAAATGCAATTTGCATTTTTAAGGACAGGAAAAGAGGGAATTTTTTTCCTGATGTTTAGGGGGGGTGGGAAAATGCAAATGCAATTTGCATTTTTAAGGACAGGAAAAGAGGGAATTTTTTTCCTGATGTTTAGGGGGGGTGGGAAAAGGAAAAAAGAAAGGTGGATTATGCTTTGATACATCTGCTTTTCTTGTAGAGGCTGGGTAATCCAAGCACTATCCTAACTACTTAATGATGGCAAATTCCCTGAAAGTGATGTATTTGTGCTGTGTTTGCTTTCTGGTATGAATGTGGAAAGCTTCTCTTTTAATCTGCCCTGCTAAAAGAAACTTGAAAGCACTGATTCAGCAAAGGCAGTTTGCCTCACTGTCCAACTGAGCTCAGGAGGACTGTTTCTTAAGCAAATGCATGATTAGAGTCTATTCTCCTATCAATTCTCCTATGCAAATCAATACTAGCTTACATTTTTGAAATAATGTAAAACATAATTACCTACAATACGCCGAACTTAGCACCTGCCTGACACGCAAATGTCATGCACCTTCCAATTGTTTCATTAACCAGTAGTCACTGTCATAACCTTAATAGAACATGCAGGTTCTTTGAAAGGCCTCCAAGGAGAACTTCCACCTCTTTAACTCAGGCTCTGAAGTGAGGCAGGCATGCTTAACCCTCTGGGAAACAAAGGCACCAGTTCATCTTTTGATCTAGACTCAAAGAGAGCATATCGAATTATTTTAGTAGGACCGGTTCATTAAGCACAAAAAATGTAGGTGCAAGTCAGACACTGAAGTTAAATAATTGAATCCACTGATACTCTTCAAACTTGATTGTTGGTTTTGTTTTGTCTTGTTTTCCTTTTCTCTAGCATGGCTGCTTCTGTATTCTGTAACTTTCCAGGAAAATGCTACTTAAGAGCTGTCACTGCAGTGCCTTTTCTGCTTTGCTCAAAGACGTGGTCTGTGTGGACACGTGCAACTCTAGCAGAGGCCAATTGCCATAGTACCCAGGTCAGAGCCATCATCTTAATCGCTGGACAGAGTTGAGTTCAGATGGAGATGCCCTTAAAATTGCTCCTCTTTCATTAATAATCTGATGATCAAATTTTATTGAGGGGATCTGATTCACTGTTATGAAGTTGAGCAGTGCTGGCATACAGGGATGTGCAAAATTGTCCATGTATCGATAACTAGAGGGGAAAAAAATGGTTACAAATCTAGTGGTTCTCCAGATGGTTTAGAAAATGTAGAGGAAAATGGTGACTAATGCAACCATCAGTTCCAATGAAATCACTGTCCGCTTGAGTTTACTCTCTTGGCTGCTTATTAGAAGTGCTTTTGGGAGGCAACATTACATCAGTGATAATGGCTTATCGCAGTTGAGAAAATGCTAAACTGCAGCAACAGGCCATGAACTCATGGGTATTCTGTGCTCAGAACACTTGTAAGATAGTCCCATGGGCTGCATCATTAAATTTGACTTGAGGTATTTAATTTCATCTTAGCTTTTGTAGGAGAGCTTGACAGAGCATAATGTATTATTATATTGCATGGCTATTAGACTGCAATATATCTTCTATAATGCTCGTATATTGCATACAATTTAATCACCTGGCTTGCTGATATCCCTTTAGTAAAAGCATCAAGATAATTTAGGGGAAACTGTTCTATTTTGGTCTTTAGAGCTTGCTACTGGCTCTAACAAACTCTTTTCCACTTTAATATGTTAGATGTTATGTTTCAGAGGTGTAGAAAGAAATGAAGAAAATCTCTCTCAAACCAAGGCATGTCCAGCCCAACATAAAACGCTACAGGCCAGATTCTGCCACTCGTTAGTGTTCAGGGTTACTGTGATGCACAGCTCTGGGTATTGTCTTTATTGTGACCTAAAATAGGTGGTGATGCAGACAAAAAAGAATGTTCAGGTCAATGCTTAACGACAAGGGAATCAGGGCAACTTACACATCACATTCAGGAAAGGTGACATAGAGCTTAACTGTCCTGTACAGCTTCTTTCCAGCAATGAAGTCAGGAGTGCTGTTCTTCAGCCACTGTAAGAAAACGTGTTGATCTGAAATAATTCTCTGTAGAGCAGTAACAGATGGGGCTCAGAAGTTGATGCCTCTCATTTGTACATCTGCACAGTCAGGATGGCACTGCCTTGTCCTGAATGCAGGCTTAGGACACAGCCATGAGAAAGCTCAAGAGAAGGTACTGTTTAAGCATTGGAGTTTGAAATATAATCCTTCCTTACTCCCTCGTATACAAATACCCTGCTGCTACCAAAGCTTGCTATCTTTCCCCCACAGGAAAAATTTTTTCACTCTGTAAAATTAGTAATGATGTGTGTAGACTGTCGTAACTTGCACACAAACAGAAGTAAAGAATGAAGAGTGTGAATGGAGACAGTATAGAACACTGTGTTTCCTACATATGTTGGGAGGCTTTGCATTGGGTGAGTAATGCAGAAACCTGGATGCCTAGGTATGAATACGGCAACTAAGGAAGATTTGAATAGGAGTTGAGAATGAACATAAGCAGTGAATTAGACAAACATTTTAGTTCATTGAACTTCTGTCTTCATTAAATTTGTAGTTCATTGCTTATACTTCTGACAGGGAAGCGTGGATGTATACAGCCTACTTTTGATAAGTGCTTTTGTGTGTTAACCTTTTGCCAAATAGCTATTACTATTTTAAAATATTCATTTCAAAAGTGGTTCGTGTCTTTTTTGGGCTTGTTCAAATGAGTCAACTCAGACATTTTATAGCTGCTCCCAAGTTATGTTGCAGTTTTAATTGTCTGCTTATAAGAAATGAAAATGAAGCTAGCAACTGAATTGTTTAAATTTGTAGGTAGTGGAGATACAAATATGGAAAGTGAGTAGGATGCTAGTAATTTATTTGGGATTTTGTGCAACTTCAGTGCATTTTAATGAATTGATGCTTCTCACTTTTGATATGAGGGTCTGAGCAAAGGAAAGGTCAAATGTGTATCTCATTGTTACACTGTTGTTAAGTATTTAATATTCAGGCTACATCCTGAGGCACTGGCAAGGCTCAGACTTTTTTTTGAATTTTTTGCAAAATAACACTTAAAAACGATGAGTGCTTTAAAGGCAACATGGCTGAACATTTTAGAATTTGTGCTATGTTTTAAAACTGGTGTATGAAACGTTCCTTGGAATCTGTTTTGTGTTGCCCCATATCTTACAAAAGGAAAACACATAGAGACTGCAGGATTTTGTTTTACAGGATTGGAAAAAGAGGTGCCATACAGACCTCAATTTCTTGCAGCCTTTAAAAACTTAAGGACTTATTTCCTGATTTAGGGTTTGATTTAGTGTTTGACTTTGAGACATCTGGGATGGGGTATCTGAATTATGCAAAAGACAGCCCTATTTAATGCTGTAAAATATATTTAACCCATTTGAATTTGCATGTGAAATTCACCCATTGTCTCAATGGAGATTACTTTCTGCTTACTCTTATGTTTGCTAAATGTCTTACTATGTCTGAAATAAAAACAGACATAAAAGTCTCTATCGAAAGAATATCCTGCTGACATTAGATCAGGGAAGACCTGCAATAACACAAGGCTGCTTTTTTCCATCAGTGTATGGAAGAATCTTCTTTGCAGTTAGTCAACTGAAGGTGTAAGACTATTTTTCAATCTTGTTATATCATCTCAGTTTTGCTATATCTTAAATAGATTATGAAATTTAAAAAATAATCTGGACAGACTGGGGACTCCCAGCTGTTCAGGATGTTGTTTAATACCTCAGTGAGCATATATATAAAGTCATCTGTTTTTACCTTTCAGAGCAAGAGCTTTCACTGCCATCTGCAAGTTAAAAATAACCTTTTCCTTCTGGAGTAAAGAGACAGTGGTGCCTTACTAAAGGTATAAGATAGGAGGTGGCGTGAACTGTGAGGGAATCAGCACTCAGTAAACTAAGATTCTTACAGGTGAAGAAATAAACCAGAATATGGGACACTTGTGTTTGTTTGTTTGTTGTTTTTGTTTGTTTGTTTTTAAACTGGGAATTTGTTTCCGTTGTTTTTCATTGTACATAGTCAAGAGTTTTGTTGCATTCACCAGCTTCTCTCTGACAACCCATGGAGACATCTCCATGAGTTTGATTGATGATTTACATCAGATGACTGAGTCTGCTCCATTGGCATATACTAATCAACTTCACCTCATATTACAGTATTTTAGATATTTAGCAAAACACAAACTCATGTCTCCCGCTACTTTTGTTTGCTTTAAGTAATAAGGCAACTTTAAGCCCATTGTAGTTGGATATATTTCTTTGTGTTAGCATTAGGTATTAGCTTTTCTTTAGTTTCTTGCCTTCTTGTGTTTCAGCCTTTGAAGTTCCTATTTTTAATTTTTATTCCTCACTTAAAAAGGCTTTTTTTTTTTGATTATTTTTAGTCTGTTTTCTTAAGAAAATGAAGCAAATGTGATCAGATTGTCTGTGTACCTGTCCCTGTCCTCAATAATTTGGGCATGAGTCATTTTCAACACAATTTGACAATGTGTGTATGAAGTTCTGAAATATTTGGAAGAATAAAGCTTTCTGAATACCCTGTTTTTCTTCACTGTGTTCTCCTCGCTGTGAGGAGAATCCTTGCAGTGATCTCACGCTTCATTAGATAACAGCAGATCCTTGTTGGATGTTGTGGATCTAAGTGGAGACCTAAATGCACAGGAAGATAATTCTCACTGATGCCACTTTTCACTGGAAAAATAAAGAATAACTTCCACAATGGTATTTTTTCTTATGCCATTGACTTTCAATTTGGGGCTTCAGGTGAAATCTTAGTGTTGCTGGCATCACACACCAAAGAGAACTGCTGGTGTTTTTTAGATAAATGGTCAGAGCAGGTGATGGGAATTACTCTGTCACAGGCACAAAGCATGTGTGAGGGCAGGAAACTTGGTATCCCAAGTGGAGTTCTTTCCACTTACCATACACCTTGTCTATGGGTTCGACTCCATGAGCCTCCAGGTCTAATGGGCATGGTTTCCGACAAAAAAGAAGACGGAGAGCAGAGTACCTGAGGTGGAGAATGTGACTGCTGGTCCTCTGTGTGGAAAGCAATGGAAATGAGAGGTGTCCTGAAGTGGAGGCTATTGAGACATAGGGTCAGCAGAGTTAGTGTTAACTGCCAGAGTTATTAAATGCTGACATAGGATAATGGTCTCCCACTGGCATATCAATGTGAAGATATTTATGGGCAATTAATGTCAAAGCCAGGCAGAGATGTTTGTGCTTGAAGGAGATATTGATCCTCTGGGTACTGTACCAGCATACAACGATTTTATTTCCCTTGCATCAATTGATTGAGGTGCTATCAAGTATTTTATCTGATGGGTGTTGGTGCAATTAAGTGACAGTTGCTTTCTATAACATTATTAAGTTGCTTACTTTAACATTATTGATCATCTCAATTGGTTTAGACCTACTCTACGTTATAGCCAGTCATGGACTGCCACATCTAAAATGTGCAATTTTTATTACAAGAAGTTAAAAGTAATCCTACACAGAAGAAGACCTATCTGAACACTTGATGACAGGAAATGCTTGTGCTTCTGGAAGTTGCTTCTGCTGTGAAATGGTTAAATATAGATGACACCTTAGAGAAATCTGTTTTCGTATGGTGGAGTGCAAAAGGCAAGATTCCACTCTTGTGTTTGGTGCAATGCAGAGGAAAGTGCACGTTCCCTTGGGAAAATCATGGAGTCCAGCCTGACTTGCATCCATAGAAAATTATTGATCTAGGGGCACAGGAATACAACGCCCTTGTAAGTTTGAACTGACAAAGTGATTGATGACAGAGCTTGCAAATAGTGTTAGAACCCTGGGCAAAACTTGATAAAGCAAAGTCTGGTTGGTCTGGAAGAATTAAGCTGCTGGGCACTTTCCTTTGATGGTGAGGTACCAGCTGAACCCCATTTAGACTCCAAAGATCTGCACTCCTGCAAAAGGTGGTTCAACCTTTAAGGAAGTGTGAAGGGCAGCAGACCTTCTAGGAGAAGTACACGTTCTGGAAATGAGATCTAGAGAGCAGGTCTCCCAACTACACGTTTATGATAGATCCTGAATTCACACATGTAAAGCGTACTTTTTAATGTCCCCTTTTTATGGCAGGCATACTTACGAAAGCCTTCTAGGCCAAGTCAATCTGTGATAAATAAGGTTTTCACAAAGCTCAAGCTTATGGCTACGTATTGACAAATTACCCTCATCAGCTTTTGTGTTTTTGTCTTCCTCTCTGACACAGACAAGGTCAGAGATTTTTCGCATCCTTTCTTCCTTCACTGGGTGCTGTTAGGATCTTTTTGACAGTCCCTGCCATCATGTCAAACTTCTATTTCCAGAAGAAAATCTGCCCCTTTTCTGTTTTTAAACAGATAAACAAACAAAATAAGCAATGCAGAAATGTATGGTCTTAAGCAGATGGTAATTAAGTAATTAAAGTTAATTCAAAATATGTTTCACTTGCTTTCATTCTGTGAAAAAAACCCTCCCTTTTTTCTCCACATTCAAATGTTTTAACTTAAATATCATGGTGACATTTATATTAACTATTTCAGAAAGTTCACCATCATATATAGGTTATGTTGACCATTAAAAATGGGTAGGTAATTTTTGTTCAGTTAAATCTGCTCTGCTCTTTCTTCCCCTTGATAAGACCTAAAAAAAAAAAAACTAAGAAAAGCTTAGAAAAATGAACCAATTTTCATTTATGATAATAGAAGAAATAATTCATGGAAAATTAAAAAGTAAATCCAAGTAATTCTTCCCCTGAAAATGGTATCCTTGCCAATTTTTCTCAGATCATAACCTGAGGCATTCTCAGAAATTATTCTTTAATCTTCTTTCATGTATCAACTAAGATACTACTTACTGAGTATTGGTTTGGAAGACTTTTCTGTATATCATTTCATCCTTTCTCAGCAGACCAGATCATGAAACTTCCCTTTCATCATTTTTAGTGAAACTTATTCCTCCATGAATAAGTGAGTCAAAATCTAGGCCTGTACAATTTGATTTGTATTGCTACAATTAGTCCCACACATTTAAGAAAGATACTATAATAAATAGAGGGCCTTTAAAATATCTGACTGCTGCCTGTGCAAGAGTTATTCATCTTGTTCTCTGAGTATTCAGAGAGGAAAAATCCAGTACATAAAGCAAGGTTTTAATGCAGTTCTTCAAACTCTATTTCCAAAAGGCTTCTTGACACTTGTCTGTTTGAATATATGTGCAAGAACAAAGTTTTTATGTGAATAGTCTCTTTGGCTTATGATGCTAGCTCTCTGAATTAATCAGAAGAAATTTCCTCTGGAAATATTTGCAGGATATACTCTATCTTGAGATTTATTAATGCTAATAGAACTAGAGAAACTATGTAGGTTGATCCAAAAGTAATGCCTCCTATGTATTTCCCTAGAAACTTCAACAGATACAAAGAGCACAATAATGCAGTTTGATAGAACAAATTCTCAGCTAGAAAACATTATTTTTCAGCATAGTCACCACAATTAGCTGTGCATTTTCACTAGCGATGAATACAAGCCTGCATGCGATGCTCATAAAAATATGCACCAGCAGAGGTGACCCACTGTTTCACAGCTGCTATGATGGCATCATTGCTAGGAAAATGTTGTCCACACAGTCCATCTTTCATCAACTGGAACAGATGGAAGTCAGAAAGAGCCAACTCTGGACTATATGGGGGGGTGTATTAGGGCAGTCCAGCCAAAATTGGCCATGTGCTCCACAGTCTTCAAACTGGTATGGGGCCTGGGCTTATCGTGTTGCAAGAGAAAGGTTGTCTTCTTCTCCGGCCTGACTCTGAAAGTTCATGGCTTCAGCTTAGTCAGCATCATGATGTGGTGGTCAGAGTTGATGGTATGTCCAAGCTTCAGGAAATCCAGAAGGATCACCCATTTTGTATCCCAAAAGACAGTGCACATCGCTTTACCCACTGAGGGCTGCATCTTGAACTTTATCGTCAATGGGGAATTCACATGTCACCATTCTGTGGACTGCCGTTCTGACTCCAGCTCCTAGTGGTATCAGCACATCTCATCACTATTAGTGATACAATCGTGGAAACCATCACCTTCAGCCTCGTATTGGTTCATTAGGACCTGGAGCACTGGAACAAGTTGTCCAGAGAGGTTGTGGTCTCTTTCTCTGAAGATGCTCAAAACCCACCTGGATGCCTTCCTGTGCAACCTACTCTAGGCAACCTGTTTTAGCAGGAGGGTTGGACTAGATGATCTCCATAGGTCCCTTCCAACCCCTACAGTTCTGTGACTCTGACAAATTTGCATTCAGTGTTCTTTCTGTTTCTGTGTGAGTATTCATGGGACATACCTGATGCAAATTTTGGGATATTCCAATGTTGCAGCCATCATTTCTAACACATTGAAACTGATACTCAGCTCTGTACACAGTTCTCTCGTCATAATCAGCCGTTTCCCATGGATGAGCTGATGGAGATGCTCTTCATTTTGTGGTGTGACAACTGAGCAGGGCTGTCTGGAACGTGGCTTGTCTTTCACGTCACTGTCTCCACTGCTGAAATGCACCACCACCTCACTGTGCTCGCATGCAGTGTTTGGGTGCCATGAACATTCAGCAAGTGTCAATGAATGTCAATGGGTGCCATTTTTTCCACATGGAGGAGTTCAGTTACACCCCTTTGCTTTATACACATTTCCATGTCGGATGCCATTTTGTCAGGCTGCCCCTCTGCTGCCATCTGTTGCATGGCAACAACATGGAATGGAATATTGGTGGGAAGGTTCAACCTCTGCTGCCATGCCACCAACATCCGCCTCTGATGTCGAGGGCCAACATAACAAAATAGGAGGCATTACTTTCGGAGCAGCTCTCATCTTTCTCACTCTTCCTTTGCCTTGTGTTGTATTATCGTTAAAATGGTTTGTTTTGATGTTTCAGGTCCCTGACCATAAATGCTTGCCTGTTTTTCATTTCTGGTTTTATAAAGCTACTTGCTGTGATAATTCAGCTCAAATGCAGCTCAGACTTCTTTAGGACTCAAACTGTTTTTTTCCTTCTGCTCCTGAAATGGCTACAGTTAGCATAACTCAGCAGGCTGAAAATAAGGTGATGTTTGGGTAACTCACAGCTTTGGTTGATGGGAGTTTTAGGGAAACTGGAGATGCTCAGCAGCAGCACTTTTTAAGGGGGAAGAGGGTGGTTGTAAGCAGTAAACAATATATTTATAGAGCAATGAAAGAGTCCTGCTTGTGGTAGATTCAGCACAAGATAGGGCCGTTGCCATCATTGTGCGGTGCCTGGCTGGAATTAACTCGTATTTTGTTAATTTACAGATTTACTTTCAAAAATAAAACACTGACTTTCAAAATCCAGTATTTAAATATGAGAGGTGACTATTGAGACTTTCTGCAGTGATTTATCAGAGAGGTAATCTCTTTAATAAGAAAATCTCGATCATCTATTTGGTAATACTGAGTAATCTGTTTAATAATAAAAACGTTGTGCCTCATTTCTAAGGCCTGTTCTTTTTCTGTCTGTGAGAGTCTAAGATGTCATTGACTTCGCACCATCCTGCTGGAGCAATGGAGAGCCTATTTGTTAGAGTAGCTGAGTGTGCCTCCTCCAGTCAAAGCCGGATTGAATTATGGGTGCCCACAGCAAAGTTGTTTCTAGTGTAATGTTAGATTTATTGTGAAAAATGAAACATTTTAGAGCTTCTAAACAATCACTCTCAGGGGAGGAAAAGAAGTACTGTCATTATAATATACTCAAGGAAACTGAATCCCTGGGAAACTGAGTTTTGTGGGATTGCTCTTGTGCTAAGAAAAGGAGCTTGCTCAGTTCAGTCCTCATTGATATATCCTAGTTCGTAGTTTATGAGCAAAGCTTGCTGAAGACGCTTCTATTTTTGGTCCAGCCCTACAGCGATTGCATTGTAGAGTGAGCATGGGCTTTGCAACAATGCCCATTAGCCTATGGCAGGTCTGCCTGGAATCCCAGACTCTTCAGCTGAGAGCACAGCACAGACTTCTAGAAATATGCAGTCTTTACATATTGGCAATTTCCTTGACGCGTGTGTGAAAAAAAATAATTGAAATTGGGAAATGTGAAAAAGTAACACTGTGATGTTTGTAATCATTATGGAACCATTGGAAAGTATGTTTGTATGAGCACATATCTCTTAGTTTATTTCCCATTCTATGCATTTCTATGTGTAAGCAATTATCATTCATTAAGATAGCCATGTCATAATGATTGTTGAAATATTTTGAACCATCCCTGACATCTCTCCTGCTTGTTCTGACCAGCGATGTAACACCATCGTTAGTGCACTGCATAGTTTCCAGTAAAGAATTACAAAGCTGCAAGTAAAAAAGCCTTCTGGTGTTCTGCAGAATGAGCAACTTGCATTTCCTGAAAGGCAGAGTTTTTTCATGTAAATATTCTTCCTGTAAATTTTCTTACTATATTTTCAATAACTCAATATTATTCAAGATAAAAATAAATAAATAAATAAATGCAGTTGTTCCATAACAGCCAGTCACTGCAGGGTAGCTAGCCTAGGCTTAATGATGTAAATGCAGAGAGCAGTACCACTGCAGAGCTGCAAATGAGGGCTTAAACTGGATCATTGGCCTTTGCAGGTAGCCAAATCATATATTCCCATTCATGGATTTATTGAACTCAATCCTTACGCTAATTACTGCTCTTCTCATGTGTGCAGGGGTTGGAAACCTATTAATTTCCAGCCTCAATATATTCAGCATGATTTTCTACCTGTTTATCTTTGTGCCACCTTTGTTCTATGTTTTAATAGCTCTCTTCTTTCTGTTTCTCTCCCCTCCCCCACATATTGACATTATTTCATTTCAGCCTCCATCCTGCTAGATTAAATGAGAGTCATTTCAGCCCATTAAAATATCCTTCTCTGCTTGCTGACTGTTCTAGGAGCCCTTCCTTGCTCTTTGTTCTCTGTTAAGTCCCATATCGTGTGTACAGGTGACAAGAACTGCAGGCGTTATTGCAGATTATATTCTACCTGTGCCTCACATCATGGTGCTGTTGCTTCAATACCTGTGTTAGACCTGTCTCAATTGCCATGTTTTAAGATTGCCACTGGTTTTCTTGGGATTTTTGTCCAGGCTGTGGCTCTGTGTACAAGGTGCTTTTTCTCTGCTGTTTTTTGTAACTGGCGAGTCTCAGAGCATAGCAGAAATCATTTTTGTTGCTCAAAATCATTCATCTGGTTCTATTCAGTTTGGTACCATTCCAATTTCTCCGGGTCTCAAAGGCCTTCCTTTATGGCACACAATCAGCAATGTCACCAGCTTTGAGCTCCAGGAAATTTTGTGGAGGCACCTCCTGCATTTTGTGTCACTGTCTTTAATGAAAGTATGTCTAAGAAGAGTCCAAGAGTAACATTTGAGAAATCCCAGTAACACTACTCTTAGCTTGATACCCCCCCACACACCTCTTTTTCTCTTTTAATTTCCGTATTTGGCCAGCATTTCACCCACCTCACCGTTTCTTGTATCAAATCCCTTTTTCTCCAGATGAACTAATGATTTTCTGTCAGGCACGGAGTGTTATATCAAAATATTTTTTTGAAACAAGTCAGGTGCAGAAATAGTCTGTCTGCAGAACAGATGAAGTCCACCACATTTCAGTCCTGAGAAACAGTAGCTATTTTGTCAAAGACTAGATGAGTCAGATTTGATCTCTTAGTACACCTGTGCAATATTCATTATGGTCTCTGTCCACCTCAGTTTTTTTTATTTACTTTCTTTCAAAATGTGTTCTGAAGCTTTGCCCGCTTTGAGAATAGCTCTGACAATAACCAATTTCACCTTTCTGCCTCCCCTCTTCCTTTTTTTTTTCTTTTCTTTTTTCGAGGTGTAAACCTTGTGTTTACTTTCCTATTCACAAAACATCCTCACACAAGAAATACATTAAAAATCTGCCCATACATACAAGACCCTACGCAGGACAGCAGGGAAGGACTTCATGAGACGGAGGTTCGCCATTCCTTCCCTCTGTGTTGAGCACAAGGAGCCCTGTATATCTTGCTTATTTCAGATAAAGCTGTGTCAGTGCTGTTCTTTTCACCCCGTCAGAGCCATCCAGGCTTTGCACCCATGACCAGTACTACCAGCTCTTGTGAAAGCCCTGGCAGTGGGGTATGGTAAAGGGGATATTTAAGGTAAAGCAGAATCTCCTGCATCTTGTATAGAAGTTTAATGCATAATTGGATGCCTTCACATGGGTAGCTGTGAAAACTTAAGCATCTTTAAGACAAAGTTGTTACAGAAGTACAATGGAACAGTGGTTATTTACACATTTAAACACCTTTAAAAATTTAGTTTGAACTATCAGCAGGACATGAGAGGCCCATTGCTTGTGGGCAAAGGGTGAGCTGTGTAGGCTGTGAGCCAAGGATGTGCCAGAAAGCAGAAACCAGAGCTATGTCCTGCCAGTGCCCACAAGGTGCTGTTGACTGCTGGTCTCCTCCAGCCAGGGATAAAAGCTTGTGCTGGCTGGATTTTAGTTCCTCATGCTCAAGACATCCCAACTGGAGACAGGCAGGATCCGTTTTCAGTTGACCTGTTACTCTGAGCTGCTAGTAGCAATACACCTCTGAAGTCTGTGCCCATCTGGGCTCAGCAGAAGTTTCTGAGTCATGAACCAGGTTGAGATTCAATTTGGAAAAAAATAGAATAATGTTCAGAATGCTTCAATTCAGACTCTCCTTGATGCCTTGCTGGGGAGAATTTCTTGCTGCTGAATTTTCATCTGCCATAAGAAAAGCTTCTACTACTTCTCCAAGCTGAAATGGGGAGGAATTCATGTTTTATTTTTCTCATAAAGCCCATCTGATGCTCTGTTTGCCTTAGCGGTTTTGAAACCAACATTTCTAATCTTGTTGGTGGTGGAGAAACTAAACCATTTCTCCCAAAAAGTGTTTGAAATCCCAATTGTTTCTTATTGGTTTCTTTGGAAATGTTATTTCTGTAACTTGCCACAGCAGATTAGCAAACACTTTGCTTTTCCAGATGTGTTATTTTGCAGTTTGTTAACGGATGCAAATAACCTGTATATACAGATGTCAGAGCTGATCAGATTCATTCCAGAGAGAATTGAAGAATCCTTTCTGAGGGCATGATGATGATTTTTGGAATGAATTGGTATTGAGCTTGTGCTGTGAGCCAGTTTATTTTAACAAAAGCAAGGCTAGTGCACTTGGCTCTTAGGCAATGTCTCTTGAGACGCGACTGGGATAACGCTTTGTAAAAAACCAGCCAAGCAATAATCCTAAATTTTGAGAACTAATTTTAAACTAGAATGCAGAAGCAAAGAGAAGTCTTGTCTGAGATTATTTTCATTTCTCGTGTCTGCAATGGGAGTAATAGGAGAGAATTTCTAAGCAGCTTATCTTAGTTCTGTTTTCAAGAACAGCCACAGTCCAACAGAGAAATTTCAGCTGAAGGTTTTTGCTTGTATTTTCTTGGTTCTGAAAATCACTGTTTTCATCTTTATAAGTCTATGATCCTAATGCACACAGACATATTTCTAGAATGAGTAATAATACGCTTGGGAAAATAAGACCCTCAAGGAAAAATTAAGACAATTACTCATGGTCAGGATATAACAAAGTGATAGAGAAGATATAACTGTCTTCAGAAACCTCAAGGCATGATGTAAAAATTACTTTATTCAGTTCTTGTAGTCAACAATGACAAAACAAATAACAGATTTACAATACAAAAGAGAAAATGTATATCAAATAACAATGACAACAAAGCCTGAGACTAGATAAGTAATAGAACAAGCTTCAGGGGAATACTGTGCAGTTATTAACACCAGGGATCTTCTGCTTTAGAACAAATTTCCTCCTTATTAAACTAATTCTGATAGTTTACAAAGATGTGACCTCTGCAAGTCTTACAGCATTTTCTGGGCCTCTTTCCCAGTCTTCCCCACATTCACTTAATTCATACTCAAAGACTTATGCCAAGCATAACAAGAAGAAAACCTTCACTCCTTCATTTATTCCTGAATGAGGTGATTCTCTAAGCTCCTTTATAATCCAAAAGGTTTGAGGTTATAATGAATTATGTCTTAATATTGAATGCTAATGCCCCAGGATATAGAACAGGAATGACTTCTCATGCTTGCTCTTTCCAAAATACATCTAAGCAAGAGAGATGTTTCCCAGACTAAAATTCAATGTTTTAACATCTTTTTTTACCCTAGTATGACTGAAATGCTGATTTTATGTTTCAGCCTATAAAGAAGAGCAATAAAATAAAGCAGGGTGATGTTATAGCCTAATTAAACATTTCTAAAATACAATTTTTGATGATAGTAGTTTTACCTATTTGAAACTATGCCCCGGCAGCTGCGGGATCAAACAGCCACATTTGTGCTTGTGAGGGAAGTGAAAAACTCCATTAGAATAGCTTAGGAGCTGAACGTGCCATTTGGAATTGTGTTGTTTAAATAGCTTCTCTTGCAGCTAAACCTGTGGTCTAACTAACTTCATTTTGTGCGTGTCTTTCAAGAGTTTAACTGTGACATATGAAGTGTTAATGTTAACAAGTGTCCTTCTGGACATTGGTTAGTGTTCACAAGGCCATTTGAAGATGCTCAGCACTTATGCAATGCATTATGGTGATGATCTCCAGTAAATACACTATGAAATACTGAGGTTCAATGTTTCCTGAGCAGCTTGCACCCTACCAGATGATTAGTTTTGGGGTTTTGTTGTGTAAGTTGTAATAACTCAGTTTGGTCTATGTTACAAGAATATACTTCAGCAGTTTTATTTTCAGGAATACAGTTCAGATAGTTAAAAACATAATTCACAGATTAAGACACATTGTAGGGGGAGAAAACAATTTAGGCGGTTGTGGCTAGATGCAGTTTTCACAGTGAATTAATGACCTTCACCTCAAGCAGACCAACTGGCTTCAAATAAAGACTGAGTTCACGGGGAGAGGCCAGGTTTGCATTTCCCTACGGGCCTCTAGATTGTCACTGCCTCACCTAGCACTGCTGGCTGCCTGTGGCAGGCCAAGAATGGAATGGCAGGTGGGCTACAGGCCATGAGATGCGCCTGTACTAGTTCTCTCTGACTTTTTTGAAAATACATGCAGTACCAGTACTAGGTTGTTGCAGCCTCGCTTAGCACTCTTAGGGTTTTGTCAGCCTGGAGTAAATTTCACAGGATTTTCCTGTGCAAACGGGTATCCAATGATTGTTTTCTCTTCCACATTTCACTCTTACAAAAGGGAAAAAAAGAATTATTTCGCAGTTTGCCGCACTTGTGTATAAACATACAGAATCATAGAATCATTTTGCTTGGACAAGACCTTCAAGATCATCAGGTCCAATCATCCATATATTTTAAAGGAGGTGCACAGTTTGTGGGGATGTAGAGGGGGAGGGCAGAGAGATAATATTGCTAAGGTGAAGTTGTCCTAAATGGGGCTGAAGTAGTGGTTGTGCTGCACATACTTTTAAAGAAGTCGAGGAGAGCTTGTAGGGGTGCATCACCTGGTACTTGTGCAAGCAATTTAGTTTCAGCATGGTTCAGAACTAGATCTGACATGAAAGATGAGTTGCTATTGCTCTAGGATGTGTGCACTACAGCACAGTGCACTTCCCTCACCTTAATCACAGCAATCTTTTTTTTTTTTCTATACTGATGTCATCTTTCCCTGTGTCTCATTCTGTTACCTTGTCTGGCGGTTTGTGTATAGCCAGGTTTGATTCAAAGCAAATGGTTGAATTCAGAGTGTTTTGATCGCCTTTGCTGAGGTGGCAGAGGAAGTAGCCTAAGTTTAGCTCTTTTACTTGTTTACAAGGTAAGCAATCATTTTTCCTCCCCCAGCTTTTGCACTTCGGTAGCTGGCCTGGCTGACTAGACAGGGGTGTCAGGCAGGCAGCCTCACAGCCCACCATGGGGGCACTGGCAGTAGGCAGACAGCCTGTCACAAAAGTGCACCGAAGGAGGCATGGCACATCACACCTCTGACAGTGGGTACAGAGGGCTTGTGGCTGGACAGTGCCAGCTCTGCATGGGCAATTCAGTTGTAACCTCTTATTTGTAATAGAAGAATGGGTTCCAGGAAAAAGTATTCTCTTCCTTCCTGGCTTGCCTGCTTGTTTGTTGCCTTCTCCATCTGCTCATTTGTTTTTCTTCCTTGCAGTTCTCCTGCTGTTGCTCACTTGTAAGATCAAATACCAGAGGGGGAAAAGAAAAGTGTTTTTCCAAGTAGGTGTCTTGCACAATGACCACATCTTTTTTTTACATTGCCATTTTAAACATTTTGTTTTAACGAGGAGGTCCGTGTGAGGGAAGGAGGAATGTGAGCAGCTTAGGTAGCAAGAAGGGATGTAAAAGAAATTTGTGGACTTCCCAGGTTGCTGTTTGCAATGTTTTCCTGAAGATTTTCACAGGCTCCTTTAAATTTTGCTTACAGATGGAGCCCTAGCCAGCCTATTTAGAGCAGAATTAATTTTCAGTGACAGCTCCTCTCTTGTGAATCGAAACAGCATGGTTTGTATTTCAAATGGCAGCCAGAGTATCTTCTTGATGAAGTATCTCAGAGAAAGTCTTTGGAGAGGCATGAGCTATAACCTGTAATGCAGTCTATGTAGCTTCCTAAATAAAGAAAATGGGTAATTAGAGATAAGAGCGTGCATTTTAGCAAGCATCCCTTCAGGAGGAGGAGCAATAAGCTGGTGTGCACTAGAACAGTCAGAGTAAGAAGTGGAAAGTCAGCCGTCCTGCCACGAAGGGCAGTCCCTCAGTATGCTGCCTGGAGGAGCAGGGAGGAGCAGGGAGATGCACAAGTCTTTGCAGGGCAGGTGCCCACTTCTGCACTTGGGCACCTCTGCCTTCAGCCCTCAGTGATCTGGGTCTATGGGGACGCAGCAGTTGGCAGAAAATGCACCAGAGTGTAACATTTAGGAATAAACTTTGCCGATGGGTACTGTAGGGCTGAGTGGTTATGCAGTGTGGCTGCCTTTATGCTGCTCTTTATGAATGCTGAGAATATCTGCCTCCCCCATTGTTACTGTCATTCTTCTTGATTTGCCTGGAGATACGGATAAGGCTAGTTTCTTCGAGGGCTTAGGAGAGAAAGGCTTTTACAGAGAAAGGACAAGGGTATCAATGTGTAACATGTGATAAGGTGTTTCCCTCAATAGTTTGAAGCTTAGCAGGCCTTCTGTAAATGCCTCCATCTGTGTCAATCAGCCCATACGTACACGAACAGTCCATGGGCTTAGAAGTTGTCAGAAATGCCATTTAAAATGTTTTTTAAGCCTTGATGTAGCCATCATCGCCTTGTGTACAGGAACCGGGCAGCAATGATGTTAGCCTTTAAAAGAAGTTTTTGCATACGATGCCTACTTGTTAAACATGCCTCTGTAGATTCTGCTTTATATGTGCAATACCCTCCTATTCTGTATTTTTACCTGAAGCAACCATAAATACTTCTTAGACCCTAAGCAAATTTATCATGTTAATTTGTTAACATTCTTTTGTATTGTTATTCAGGGATACTGTAAATATGCTGGAGCGTAATTGCAGATGTGTTCTGTCTCTTTTTCACATAAAACTTTTTTTTTGTATGACAAAAATAAGTCCTTGCTTTTCATTCCATTTCAGTTCTCACAGAGTTTTTCTCCTAGAAGTGCGTGATTAATTTGAATGAAGTGCTCCCTCACCTCTGACAATGATGCTCCAGTTTATCCATCAGATTTCAAGAGCACATTTTCTTACTGTTATTGATCAGTGCCTTTTTATACTGGAAGTAGTGGAGGAGTGAAGAGGGAATCCGAGTACCTTCCTGGTTGGCCAACAGAGATGCTGTGACACATTGTAGAGGCAGTTTAGAGCTATTCATATCTAGCACCTGTTTTATCACAAATAAAAATAGACTTTTGCTTTGGAAAGAGATGGAGAACCCTCATCAGCACAGCACTGATTCTCTGCAATCTTTCTCATTTCCTTGTTGTCTGTAAGAACCATTTTACTAACTTTCCTCTGTTTGCACTTTGACTTTCTGTTTGCATTTCTGAACCATAATGTTTGGTCTGCAGGTCCATCATAAGTAGAAGTCTCTGTATTTAAAGATAGTTGCAAAAAGAATTATTTTTGTGAAATCAACCTGTTATGTGGACACTGCCAGCTGCATTGTTTTCTTTCAGTTGTTTGCCATCAACTGTGGATGTGATAGGGTGAGGCTGCCTGGATTTTGTTCTTCAACCTTCTCCCTATAGATGTAGCACAGATGCCAGCTGTGAACTGCTGTATCTGTTGGTAGCAGTAAGTGCAGGCTTTATCAACTTGTACTGCTGTAGTTGGGATTGTTCTTCCACTGCCTTTATTTGGGACAGTGAGAGAGGGGAATTTTTAAATAGTTGTTCCTTTCTTTAATGATATCTTGGGGATGGAAGGCATGTCTGTGATACAGCAGCACTCACCTTCAAAGAAAATCTGGTTAAGTCAGTGAAGAGCTTGGGGCTGCATGTGCTGTTAACATCCTCGTCGTGCCTGTCTCATCAGGCTTGAGGCTTTGTGGAATCCTTGCTTTTCATTGCCTAGTGGAATTTATTGTCAGCCTAGAAAAAGGAAAGCTAACAGACTGTAAGAATCCTTTTATATGTACTTTTCTTCCAGTTTCTCTCTATAGCTCTCTTAATGAGAAATCTTTTTGGTTCAAAGAAATGCTGTTGCCTTATGTCTTTATGAGGAGTTAGAGTTCCTGATTTTGCTGTGTGTTAGCAATTTTCTATTCTTTCTCTTCCAGCTAAATATGTGACTAGGTAAGGTAAACTACCAGATGTCTCTTGTACCCATGTATTTCTAGGTAATTTTGCTGCTCTGATAATGCTATCTACCTTGTTAAAGAAGAGGCATTTCTGCCCTATTTTACATGATCAACTTGTCACTTTCTCAAATAATGGCATGTATGCTATTTTAGTCCTGCAAACACCAAGTGCATTTTGGGCCTCTCTTGATTGAGTTTGATCTGGATTAGGGTGTTTGCATGCCCTCATCTCCTGGACTGAGGGTATCATGGTAACCAGCACTGTAGGATCCTCTTTGTGGGAAACGGAAATGGGAAGCAAACTGAGTTCTTAATTTTCATTTGAAGAATGGATTTGGATTTGTTCTGGATAACCTTGTCAGGAATAGTGGGATGACATTTTCACCCGCTCCTGGGGAGGCCTGTGGCACATCCTGCGCAGTTCATTGGTCAAGAAAGTTTCTTATCTCCTTTTTGTTTCAATGCAGGCAAAACAAAACTCTTAAATAATACATAGATTTGGAGTTTAACAAATGTAGCTTAGTTCTTTGTATTATTTTGCTGTGTATTGAAGCTTAGGTGCTTGCATCTTACACTCTCAGATCAAAGTTGAAAAGACCAGTGGCTTTTGTTTGAATCACAGTCAATCCTAAACAGCACTGTTCACTAGGAAAGGCAATTACATGACTGGCAGCGACATTACTACTTCATTATTGCATTGCCATTGGTAGTGACCCACCTTGCCTTAAACTACACTGCTTCTCTATCATGTGACAGAAGGGTAGCCAGAGATCTTCTCTCAAATTGTTACCAGCAGACGACAGGGATCAATGGTGTAAATAACCTGGCAATTGCTGTATTTCTGCAATACTAGGTGCACTTTTTCTTATGTGCTGTATGTGTTACTGAGAGATTTTTTGATTGCGTATATAAAAATGGTCATGGCAGTAGTTATTTTTACTTTTTCTCATCTTCTGGGAGAAGCAGAAATTACAGTGCTCCTTATCCTGAGAGAGCTAGAAAGAATTAGTTGCTCTTTGGTCGTCTTCTGTTATTGCAAATAATAATCCCAGAGGAGGCCATGCCAACTGGAGATGATATTTCCAAAGTCCGTGTTGCACCATTCATTTGTGGATCTTGCGGCACTTCAGGAACTGCAATGGATCATTTTGCCACCCCCTTCCTTCCCGATCAAATATTAGCATCTCCATTTTGTGAAATCAGAGAAAAAAGCAGCAGCAATAAATGACTCACTCAGAATTAAGCAGCAGCTTGGTAATAGAAAATACAGATCTGTGTGGAGAGTTGATCACACAGATCCCAGGTATCTTTCAGACAAGGAGGTATTTTCGAGCCCCTGTCTCACTGGAGCTTTACAAACTGCTTTCCTAAGGCTCTGCGTCACTGTTTCCCTCATCTCAAAGCCATTTGGGGATGTTTTTCTTGATGAGTTTCGTAGTATGCATGATCTGTTAATACCACCCCCAGTGCAGAGCTTACACCTTACCACAGGGTCTGTCTGTACCTTTACATGTGGCAACATTAATGTCAGGTGACCATATTTACACAGCTAATAAAAATATATATTTATATATTATAAATATATAATTATATGGCTAATTAAATAATTGGATTGATTTAAGCTGTCTGCCTGCTCTTGAAATATTTGAGAATACACAGCAACGTTATCACTTTTGTCATCTACTGAGCAAAATCTGTTCTACTTGTGTTTTGTAGAACAATTGTATATAGCTGACATCCATGATGAAGTTTTTCATTTGTGATTAGAAAATTGTCTTTGATCTCCGTTCCCAATGTGATGGCTCCAAGCCTTAAATTTACAGGGGAGTGAAAAAGCCACTGAAATGTCGATCTGCAGGGGAACTAATTGCATGGATTGCAGAGGAAGTAGACTGTGGAGTTTTATAAAGCATTAAGCCTTTTTCTTCCTGTATTGCATAACTATTAATCAAGGAATTCTTTCTAGAACACTTAATGTAACTGTGTACTTCAATCGTTGGCGAAAATACGCCAGTATAACTTCTGCTGTTCCTCCCTTCTTAGCGGCAACACGAGCTGAGTGTAAGGTGTGAGCGTAGCTCTTCTGTCTGACCATTCATTATATCATACAGTTGTTTTATGGCCCAGACTTTGCAAGGATTTCTAGGATCCTTGTCTTCACATGTAGTAGCAGAACCCAAGCTCAAGTGTTAGAGTTCATCTGTAAGTTTTTAGGGTTTTTATTTAATTTCAGCATAAGTTTATAGACATGCACATTTATTCCTACTGTATTCTCTTCTACTGAAAGAATAATCCATATTTGGCCTGTGAAATTGTGTTTTTATTTAGTGCACCAGAATAGCAGCTCTTTTTACTCATTTCTTCTGTAATGCAAACAGTGAAGTCAAGATTTTGCCACATGAGGAAAAACTCTTGGTGTCAACTTTTAGATCCTTGAAAAATAAGAAGGCTGAGCATCTTCTGAGTGTTCCTCAGGACTTATTGAGATGCTTCATATATTATCTCTTTAAAAGAGAATAAAAGTCTTTAAGACTCCTTCTTCCTGGAAAATGACCGATTAAGAATCACCCTGAACTTGTCCCCCCCAGCGCCATGGATGCATTTTGAAAACAATGATTTGGGCATTTCCAAATTTGTAATGTTCTCTTCATGACAAATATCACTATTTTTTCACTTTCACACCAGTATAACCTTTTTCGTTTCTTGAATTCAATCAGAATAACCATATGTCACTTTAAAGACATGGAGAATGAGCATCTAGTGTTAACACAGCAGTTTAGCAAAGTCAAGAAGAAAGAAATGTTCTTTAAGATCAAGGGCAGCACCTTCCCTAGAGGGGTGTAGCATTGTGTGTCTGTCTGTTGTTGTAGCTCGGTGAGGAGAGACGAGTCATCTCTGTGTTACTTCCACGTATCGTGCAAAACAAATTAAAAGAGAAAAAAATGCACTCAGATTTTTTCCCTTTCCAAGTGGAAATTGCTTATGGGTATCTACACATAGGTCACTTTTATGGTGAGGGAAAAGATGTGATCAGCACCGTACTCCCCAATCTATTTGTGTGTTTAAGCAAGAAAGGTGTCAGTTCCAGCTATAGGTGCAACATCACCACCAGTTGCCTTGGGTTCACACTGGTTTGGGCTGTGAGGAGGTAACAGCCCAGCCTGGTGTCTCTGGTGCTCCTGTTGCCTTTCCTGGAGTCTCTCTTGAAGGCAGGAATCCATATTGCTGTATTCTGTTCACCACAGCAGCTTTGAAATTATTTAAATCTCTGCTGTACTTCAAGTCAAACAGTTATTGAAACATCATAGTGTAATTGTGCCCTTCCAAGACAGGCTTATGCAAATATGCAAATAACTGCTCTTGACACAGCTAGAAGACATTTGGCCCTGGTGATGTTGTTTCTCATGGGAAAGAACATTCAGACATGGGGTAAAAAATGAAGATATATCTCTTCCTCCTCAATTTGTTTTCTTTTTTTTTCTGTTTTTTTCTACTAATCCACAGAAGAGCAATACAACGTGTCTTATCCATTTACTGTTTAGTTAGGGATGCTTGAACATCTTTCTCATAATTTAGGAAATGGATTGACAGACACCATTATTTTGGGTAGACATAAAAAATATACATTGAAGGAACCACATAAACTCCCAGATAGAAATTAGCTTTCTATTTTTTTTTTATTTTTTTTTTTGCCAGTGCGTTTTATGGTGAGAAATGAACTAAGCTTCTTCCTCAAAGTCACAGCTATAGATCAGCTAGAAGCTTGAAGGACTACTTAAATCCTGATAGGTGGCACATTGATCTACAGCTCCAAGAACTGTGCCAAGAAAGGAAAATCAACAAGATCTTCACCTGATTTATGTAGGCCAGACTTTTCTTGTGTGACTTGACTTTCTAAAGTGTTCTCACAGAGGCGTAATTAAAACTTGATGATGTTATTAAATAATCATGATGATTTGTGTCCTTGTGTTGCAGCCATGTGTATGTTTTTGTGTTGCTTACAAATGTGGCTAGTTCCTGCCTGTGAAAATGAAGGTTACGGTGTGCTGGGCTTAAGGCCAGAAATTTTTCATGCAGCTCTTTTGTGAAAGGTCTCCAAATTATTCTAATGCTGAATCTCTGTTTGTGTTTACAACTAGTCAAATTGCACGTTAGTGAAAAAAACAAATCCAGTAAGTTTTTACTTAGTAGAACTGAGCAGCCTCTAAATTTGCCTACTGCAAAGAGAGGCAGGTCCCTGACAGTGGAGATGCTGACTTGGGGTTGGAGGCAGTGGGTCAACACCAGAGGTTGTGACTCAGTCTTTACTCGGGCCTGAAAACCTGATAACTCAGCATTGCCTTTTCCTTCATCCTTGTCTTGCTTGTACAAAGGAGAAAGAAAGTGTTCCATTGAGGTTTCTCTCATTAGATGTTTAGGCACTGAGCAGAACATAGACCTGACCCAATTTGCAGCCAATAGATATGCTATAATGCAAACGTTGCTGATGTGCTTCATTTGTGATGTTTCCATTGAATTAAATTACTCAGGCTAGAATTTTTGAGGCATACAAAAAGTTGCCTTTGAAGTGGATTTTTTTCTCTACTATCTGTATGCTGATGGGAATTTTGAAGAAGGTGTTTATCATTTGCCTTTTAATATTTTGTAGGATTTGTTTTGTGCCTTAAGACATTGATCCTGCTTTCTAATAGGCCTAACATTCTCCATTTATATCAGTGATTTTTACTCTTTCATTTTTGAGCTGAAAAGACATAAACCACAGTTGCGTTTAGTTATAGAAAAGATAGGGGGGTGGCACCTCTGAGTCTGCATGCAGAGTAGTCAGCTAAGTAGATACAGTTTGGGGTTGATTATGATAAGGAGCATGAGTTAGGACTGATAATCGAGTTTCTGAGAATCCCTAGCCTTTCCATTAATTTTGATTTATTGATTTTTATGAGTAGGAGCAGAGATAAGCTCTGGCTCTGAGGAAGATCAGAAAGGCCAGTGTGCTCTGGGGTTATTGCCTTGTTTCATGCTGTGATTTATACAGTGACGGTTCTGGCTGCATTCTTCTGCTTGGTGTTATTTTATTTCTTCTCATCATTATAGTATTTCATGATTTAAAGACAAGTGCCCTCTGAGAAGCTGTTCTGTTGTGTCTCTAACATTATTACAGGCTGAAGGTCTGCTTATTGGAAGTGCTGAGCCCTTGCAGCTCCAGCTGAATGAATGGAAGCTGAAGGTGCTCTGAAAATCATGCCTGAGGCATTTTGTTCTTTTAAAGGGATTGAGCCCTGCCTCGTAAATATGGGTCTCTGCTTTGACTAATTCTCCCCTGTCTGCACATCCTTTGAAGTAAATGGAGTTTATTTGATTAGAATGAAGCCTATGCTCCAAAATTAACTCATGTCGTTACAATGTAGCTGAGGAATTGATTAGATCCCAGTAAATCTGGAGTTAAAATTAAGCCTCAAATGTACAAATAAGCTTCAGAGATTTGCTTTGTAATTGGAATATTGTGTCTTGAGAAAGCTCAGAAAGCATATTTCTTTGAGGCTTCAGCTGACTGTTAAGCACATCTGGTGTTCCTATGGCAGCAGCTACTAACATGGCAGAGGTACCTAAACATGCTGAAAGGGTACTTTTGTGGTTAGAAGGAGGTACCAAGACCTAGAGGTTACAGTTCGTGCAGCTCATGCCTCTACCATTTACATCCTCTTGGAAAAAGTCTTCATTCTAATTTCTCTGGTTTCACTGAGAGAAGGCAGTATCAGGTAGTGTTGCAGCTTCAAAAAAAAAAAAAAAAAAGGGTGTTTTATCCCAACGCTGAATACTTCTGCCATTCTTGAAGAGGAGGAAGCTTGCCTAAGGTATGGCTATTTGATCCTGAAGGAAGGGAAGATGCTGCTATATGGGCATGTGAATGATTGCTGAAAAAGATCAGAGGAGTACTAGATGCAGAACCGAAAGATTAAACAGAGATTTGAGTGCAGCTTATATGATGAAGACCAAAGTCAACTTGACTGTTCTTTTTTAAAAACATAAATGTGCAACCTACTAAGGTGGCAGGCTTTAAAGATCCTCTTCTATCCATAGTTAAATCCCCTTTTGTCCCCAGGTTCCTCAGACAGGCCCAGAGGTCAGCATTGCTTCAGCCCTGTCCTTAGATTTTGAAAATACATTCTTCACTCAAGGAAATTCACAGTAGTCTTGTCAAACTAAATCTTCCTTTCTGGAATCATCATTATAGTATCCTTTTATTTTACCTTCCTTAAAGCCTGCATTTGATTAAAAAATAACTTCTGTGTTTTTTTCCCCTTTGCCCCATCTCAGATAAGGGACAGGTGACATAAGATCCATTTATTTTCTTTCCAGTTATTTTCAAAGAACAAATTTAATGGGTTATATTTTCATCTATCTGTCTATCTAGATTTGTCTATCTAGAGTTCTCTGGTTACCTCTGTGGTATATCCATGTACAGTATGGTAGCTCATCAGCCGTGTCAGCAGAGCTTCATATTTCAGTGTGTACGTTAATCTAATATTATTTTGTGAGTGATTGTGTTTAGTGTTTGGTTCTCAGCAGACAATATGGTACACACTGTTAGCACTGGGGAAGGCTGTTGTTTTGTTGAGGAGGCTTCTGTTTCTGCCTGGGTCTTTCTCTGTCCTGAGAACAACAAAACCTTAGCACAAGCGAGGCACCCACTGAGAGAACGTTCAGGCAAGCAGATCAGTGATTCCTCTTGATCTTGCTGATGGTCTCATGCAGAGAGGCACTGTGTTTCATTGCCTTTAAGACTGAAGACTAAGGCTGGATTTTCAGGATAATATTTTGACAACCTTTGCTAGTAGTAGAATTCCTGTCAGTTATGATATTTGCTAAGGTTTGTGTACTTTGTGAGTGTTTGTTTTTATTTTTGTTTTTTTTTTTGAAGTTATTTATTATTTAATTCCTACCTTTAAATGTTTTATTCCATCACCCCTTGTTTTTCTGTTTTTAGCCAGTGAGACCTGCAACGATTTCCATCCCATGTTCTTCACCCATGACAGATCGTTTGAGGAGTTCTTCTGTATCTGCATTCAGCTCTTGAACAAGACATGGAAGGAAATGAGAGCAACTTCAGAGGACTTCAACAAGGCAAGAAAAGGGATGGGGAGGGAATAACTGGGCAGAATGGTGGAGCAAGGCCATGTATTCCTCCCTAGAGGTACAAGGATTTACTGATCCCATTTCTGCTGAATGCTATGGGATGTCCTCTCTTCAGATTCTTTGCACATCAGAGGGGCAGCATTTAGAAAGCGGGAGTAGGGGATGGAAGGTGTAAGAGAGGTTCACAGGCCTTTTTCAATCATCTTGCTCTGCAGACTGAAAATAAAAATCTGGCTTGAGGGGAAATTCTGCCTTTTTATGTTAGCAATATTATGCTGAAGTGCTGCAGCCTCTAACGTTGTAAATAATGCAAAGAGAGTGCTGCAGTGATAATTCTGTGCATCCCTTTCATTTCATACAAGCACTAAAGTGGTAAAATATTCAAGAGTGGTCACAATCCTGACAAAGTGCTGTGCAGTCTGGCCAGCTGAAACAAAACAGAACAAATAACTATTGTCACTGCACTCTTTTCAATGTAAGAGAGATCTGGAAGTTTCAGCCAGTCTTCTGACTGACAGAAAGCTGCTCAGAACAGGGCTGTGTGTCTTAATGGGCCCTAGGCATCCTAGTTTAACTGTGTAACATACTAGGAGGCTGAGCAGTGTCTTTGGCATTTTGTAAGAATGACAAACTGTGCTTGTGTGGCCTAATGGCATCTTTATCTTTTTTGGGATCCTTTGACGAGTCTTGAGCCTGTACCTGAGACCAGATGTTGGTTATAGGGATATTGGTTGAGAATTAAAAGTGAGACTGCTGCATTGTGTCAGCACATGCCAAAGAAGTGCTCTGATATCACCAGATACAAATATTATGCGAGAGCTAGTAAGAATGATCATGCCTAACTTCTAACAGGAACCGTCTACTAATGAAATGGTCTAAATGTCCATTTTGCACTGCAGAGGGAAGGTGAATTCTTAGGACACAGTGTGAAATAACCTTTGTAGATTTATTTTTGTTGAGACATTTGTGGTTAGCAACAACACCTGAACCCTGGCAAAAGACTGAAGTCCAAAATGCCAGCTGTTGGAGCTGGGTAACCAAGAGGCTTGTTCTTGTGTGGAGTTTCTGACACTATTCTCTTTCCAAGTGGTACAGGAGTGCAGAAGGAGCAGTAGCAAGATAATCTACTGAAGAGTGTAGAAAACTAAAATTAAGGACATAAAAGCAATTACTTTGTTTTAATAGACTGCTTCATAATATGTGGTTGTTTTAAACAAATCTGTTAATAACTAGCTATTGCTTATAGGCCTTCTTTCTCAGCAGAAGAAAGGTTGGTGTATAGGACTTTCTACAACTTTAGTTGGAATATTATTAGTAATCCTAGGAAATTCCGGAAAAAGTGGACCTATTCCTGGCAAGAGCCGAGATCACCCTAAGAGGAAGTACAGAAATTTCCTTGTCAGAGTTAGACGTAGCTGTGGAACTGTGTTGAAGATCAGGTAGTTTCTTCTCAGATCTGGTAAGTTAGGTAGTTGTGTTTTATGTTACTGAAAATCTTGCAGCTTCACCCAGCAATTCTTACAGGTTGCACAGGGTGGGCAGTAGGCAACTACACTGCTGCCTGTGTCGTTGAAGACATAGGAGGCCTTTAACTCCATGGAACGTATCTGAAACACATGAGAATTGTGGGTGTTGAGTGAGAGACCCATCCAGGACCTCTGCTTGCTGACATCACTCTTGATTTCGTAACCCTTCCCGTAAAGAGGAGGGAATGCCGAACTCATTTCTAGCAGTTCAGTTATGTTCTGCTTATCTAAATCTTTTCTTTTAGTCACAGGGAGATTTTTGTGCTCTTAGCCGCTTTGAATGACGTGTGGTGGTGATGTGCATTACTCAGCTGATAACTGTCTTAAAGGGATGTGTGAGTAAAGTGAACTGTGTTGTCTTGTGGGCTTGTGAAGCACTTCTGGATTTGTGGAGGATGAGATGTTATGTAGTGGTACCCAAGGTTTATTCATCTGATTGGTGGGTGACAGCTGTCAGTGCTGATGGCTTTACCAAACCAAACAATACTGTTTTTAATCCTTACATGGCAAGCTGCTTTGGTCATAAAACACATTAATATTCTTTCTTCTTTATTTCTGTGTGCTAAGTAAGGGTACCTGTTTTTTATGCTATGAGTTTTGCAAACCTGGCAAGTGGAGGCTGTGTGGATCCAGGGACCATTCAGCCCACCCTTTCAGGAGTGAATAGGAATAAAGCCAGGTGCCTTACAAGGTGCTGTAGCTTAGCTGCTGTGAAGAATTCTCTTTGCTCCTATCTTTGTATTACTATTTTTCAGATTCAGTAACTTGATTGTCTTGGTAATGTGTAAAACATCCCTTTGCTGAAGTTTGCTATCTACCTGAGTGATGGGATCATTTGTTTTCTTCCTTCTTCCCTTCCTACTCCAAAATCTCCAAAACAAAATTGGAAGTTCCTGGTATGTTGTGCAGTAGCTCTTTATTGAGACCTGGGGATTCCATTAAAAAAGCTAATGTACTTGCTTTCATCTGTAATAATAATTGAAGAGAAGGAGCTTTTTTAATTTTAAGCTTTTGATTAATCGCAATAGGTTGCATAAGAGGAGTAGTAGGAGGTCTGCGTGTAAATATGAAGATTTATTTCCTCATGTCCTGTGTTGGAGATTTACAGGCGCTGGAAGAAATGAGGTGATTGAATACTTCCCCCCAGGTTTCAGAGCTTATTCAAATATGAAGACTTCCTTTCAACAGTAATATCATATACTGCACCTCTGTGGTTCCACAGTCCATCTTGTGGAGATGTCATATAGGTTTATTCTTTTTTTTTTTTTTTTTAACTTAATAAATAAATAAAACAGCACTTTGTTCATAGCTGGAAGAATGTGATGGTGTTTTAGTGAGACATTAATGGTCTCATGGTTTGTCTCTCCGATTCTCATTCATTAAAACAGGCACCTTTTGTCAGGCTCACCTCTTGCATTAGCAAAACTCCTTGGATCTCTATGGTGATACTGTCAGACCTAAAGCCTTTTTTAAAGTCTGTCAGTATACTAGTAGATATCTGAATTGAATAATTCAATCAGGCAGCTAAACTTATATTATGCCTTTGTAATATTTTAAGACATGCACAATTCATGTCTGGTGAATTTTCTAGAGAAATTAAGATACAATGGGACAGACAGATGTGCAAGTGGCAACAATTCCATTTGAAACCTTTTCGTTTTTCTTTGAGCCTACAGATGATCAAAGGGTACTTTACAGGCTCTGCCCTCCACAGTCATTTGTGAGCAGACAGCATGGTTTATGACTTTGAAAATGTAAAGCTTGGAGACAAGATTATATAATTCTACATGTTTTATTAAATCAGAAGAAAATGCCACATATAGTTTTTGGAGACAGTGCTGACTGTAAGAAACCTGGACAGATTTATCTCGTACTCCATCATCTAGAAACCTTCATCATCAGCCTGCCAATTAAATAGCTGTCCATCAGTCAATTTTTCCTCCTGCAGGGGCCAGTTATACTCTGCTCAACCTGCTCAGGGTAACCAGGCCCTGCTGTCACACAGACTGTGATATACCTAAGTTGGCCAGTTGGTTTTTGTTTATTTTTAGCATGACAGTAGGTGGAATTCAAGGTACCTGTCCTGCTGTAAAAGTCCTCCTGTGGGGCCAAATTAAAGTATACTCCCAATGGAAAATTGTGTTAATCTCTACTAGTTGCACTTATGCAAATGCCCCTGTACTGCCCTAATGGGAGCTTACTTAGAGAGACTTATCCTATGTTAGTGATATTCTTGTAAAATACACCTTTTATTTGTTGGGAGACAAGGACACTACAGATGGGACATGCAGGGGATAAGATTATCCTCTCACCTCTGTTCTCCAAAGTTTTGTCTGCTGATTTTTATAAGTTTGAAGTTCACATGCTAATAGAAAGAAAGGTGTCTTGTCTTGTTAGACCTGAAGAACAATGTGAGCTCTGCTATTCTGTGACTAGTGCCATTTTA
Source organism: Penelope pileata (assembly GCA_013396635.1). NCBI lineage: Eukaryota > Metazoa > Chordata > Aves > Galliformes > Cracidae > Penelope > Penelope pileata. The sequence continues at coordinate 369,366 of WBMW01000581.1, forward strand.
AAAACAAAACAAACTAAACCAAAACAGAACAAGGAGAATAAAAGTTACTACTTCCAGCCACAGTATGTAAAAAAAAAAAAAAATTACTCGATTCACCAACCAAGATTTTGAATCTGCTTTGTCGAGAATTGACATAATGATCGCTGTTCTTGTTACTCTGTAGGATGGTTTTAGGTTTTTAGGTGGCCCAAAAATCATTAGTCATAAGAAGACACATTATCTTTTCAACACAACTGAAGCTGAGTAGGAGACACCAAAACTGAAAAACTTTGAAAGTTCTGTAGTGTATGGTGCTTGAAATCAAAATCTACCATATCCACTGAAACTATAGGTTTAGGGAACAGAAAAGCAGAGGAAGGCTGGCTAATGATGCCATTTGGCACATTTTCCTCATTATTGAGAATTCGATTTATTTTCCCCTTTGGACATGTGTTTGAGCTCACTGAAGTATAAAATGCAAATTACAAATGTTCTATGAAAATTTTTTTTGTATTGCTGAAAAGAGAAGAAAATTCTCATAAGCCCCTAAAAGCCACTATTTTCAGCACCTTGGCAAAGCTGGCCCTCATCCCACAGCAGCAGAGCTGCGTACCTCAGAGTAGCTGCATTTGCGGTATCCGGCCACATCAGTGAGGCCAAACCTTGGCACTGGGTCCATGCAGAAGAAGGGCCTACTCTGCAAGGTGATGTATGGCTCTGATGGGTCTAAAGAGGAAAACATTGTGTTGCGCAGTAATCAGTGTAGCAGATATTGTTCGCAGTGGCAGCAGATGCGAACAATAAATGCCCTACGTGAGTCCTGTAATTAAATACCAAAGCAAACAGCGAGGCACTTGATAACCAGAGAAGATGTTTATTGCTCATGCTCAGACCCTGTGAACATTTTTCCTTGCTCTATGACAAGATAACAGAAAAGGTAACCAAGCATAACATAAAAATGAGAAATACCATTTATTTGCTGGATGACGGTTCAGAAACGCCACACCACAGGTTTCTCAGCTTCTCAGTGTAGTGATGGCAGCTGTAGGATGAATAATTGTGTAAGGCTGGGTTCAATGAATGACTGAGCATTCACAGGCAGGATTTTAAGGAGGGGAACTGTGTAAGTAGTGTTTTGTGTGGAAACAACTGTGGTGGTCCCACACCACCACAAAGTAGTGCACGCTGGCCGTGGGGAAGCAGGGACCTGTGGGGGGTGTTTGGAAAAGGTCAGGACAGCAAAGCAGGGTGGCCAAGGCAGAGGAGCTGTCGCCTGCCTTCCTGGGTCTCCTTCACACAGGGGACACTGCAGGGGCAGAATGTGCATGGATCCCGTTCAGAATGCCCCCTTAACTGCCATCTTCTCCCAGTTTTAGGTGCCAGGCTGTGCTGTGACAGCTCCATGAGCTCTGCCTTGCAGCAGGCCGGGAGGGGAAGCAGGTCTCTTCCTGTGCTCGGTGATCCCCTCCAGTGACACTAACAGCACCTTGCATTTTTCTCCTTGATAACACCACTTTACACAGGAGGCAAAGGCATGCAGAGCCCAAGTATCTTGACAGTGAAGCAGCAGCAGGGCTTCTGTCTGGCTGCTCCAGCCTCCTCCCTCAGCCGTGCCGCAGCTCCAGCCCCATGGCAATGCTTGAACCTGTGTCTGTGCCCCTCTGTCCCAGCCTGTGCAGGGATGTGTGAAGGAGGATGCCAAATGGAAGAACCATTTCCTTAAAGAGGAGAGAAAAATTAGTTTAAATGAACCAATTTGCAAGTCAAATCCTTTGGTCATTCTGTGAACCTCTCTGCCACTTGCTTTTCCTTTTAATTATAAGGAGGGAAGGGTGGTAAATGCTCTTCAACAGATGTTCCCGAAGCATGTGTTGTTTTCTTATGAGTTCTCACTAGTGTGAAGCAGGTGCATTTGGGAGCACCTTTGGAAGACTTCTGTTAGTGTTTTACCTGTGGGAGAGACTGGGCCAGTGAAATGATTACGCCTCTCCGTTAGCTTTATTGCACTTTCCCTTGGCAGTGCTTTGTTTATATCAGATAGGGATACTGCAAATAAATTATTCTCACATAGAATGAATTCGGTATTCCCCAGGCTTATGGAGGCTAGCACAAATTAAATTCCACATTTTCACACCTGAGGCCATTAGCATTTTATTAACTTTTATTGGAAACAGATCATTGCTATGAATATATTGTATCATTAATTGTGTAATGTATTAATTTATCAAAAACATTTTTAGAGCAATTAACATTTTGCAAGTTTGCTGCATGTCTTGTACAGAAAATGTGACTTTTTAATTAAAAAAAATCACCTGCCAAGTATGAAGGAAATCTCCTAGCAAAGCATAACAGAGGGCAGGTGAGCAGGTCTACTCTGTTAGTAATCACTGCTTGAGTCTGGTTTAAGCAGTGCAGTTTATTACAGTGTAGGGAGAGCCTTTCTAGGATCTTTCTGTAGCACTTGGTCAGGGTTTCCTTTTTGCTTTTTGTGGCCTGGATATTGGAAGTTTATTTCTTCATCAGCTGCTCACGTGGGAATAGCACTGTTTCGACTTCTCCATCTCTGTGCATTTATCCACACCTGTCAGATCTCAAAATTTGTCCCACTGCATTTGTCAAAGCAAGTTTATTACTTGTCTGCTGCTTCTGGCTGCAGGAGCCTGAGGAGGGGTGTTTAAGACTCTGAAAATGCAGTTTTCCATTTACTGAGGGATCAGTCTGTAAAAATCAGATCTAAGTTTAAATATTCATACCCCAAAGGTTCAGACTATCAAACTCAAAGGAACTGAACAAGTATATTGCATTTTTTAATGTAGTTGGTTGCTTCCTTTTGAGATTTTTGCAGTGTTCACTGGCATTGTCAAGAATCATGCAAATGCATTTTTAAAACATCAGAGGTCTTTTGTGAAATATAAATTCTGTGCTGGATAATGAAGCAGAAAGGAGAGATGCACTTGCCCTTTCTCTGCACGTTGTAGGTTATGAACTGATTTTCTAGTTTAAAGATTTTTTTTCATAAAAAATAATATCTTCACTACTTTCTGTCTTTGCCAGAAGGCCTTGGAAGTCTTTAGTAGCAGGGTCACATCTTGTTATTATTGTTAGCTGAACTACCCTTCTCCAGTGATCGCATATGCAATGATTTCAAGGAGGTCACAGGCTTAGTAGGAAAAGCATTTTAAGGCTGAAATTCTGCCCATTTTTGTTCCAGAATGGGTATATTAAAAAAGAGATGAATTCTTCAGCAAAGAAGAATGCCTCAGCAAAGCACCTCTTATTATTTGGAAAAGGAAAAGACTACTTCAGTGAAATCCATTCCTTGGTCAGAAATTTGTTTGACTTATCCTTTCCCTGGTGATGAAAGTCGATCTTGGTTTCAGCAGTGAAATCTGTTATTTGTGAAGACCAAGCCTTCACTGGCAGAGTGGATTTTATCCCCCTGCTTTCTCTTGAAGTCTGTGAGTTGCAGTAAAACACACGGAGATCTGCTTAACACCCTGTAGATGGCAATTTTTAAAACTGTTGGTACTTCAGATTTTCAAAGTGTTCTTCATTTTCATCTCTGTAGGTGCTGATCAAGCCAATAAACATCTCAACCTTCAAAAAGATGATTGAGTGGTAAGCTGGATAACCAGAGGAGAAATGCTGGGTCTAAGTTATCTATGCGAACCACTTTTTTGTGCTCTGCAAAAACATTTTCCACTGGGAGAGAATTCTCCTCTTGTATGTAGGCTGTATTAATCGCTGAGAGAAATGATACAGCCTAACTGGAACTGTCATGAAAGCAGCGTATTTTGTGATACTGCCCCTGTCATTCTTGACTTTAAGTGTGGCTAATAATCAGATCCTGGGAACTGCTCTTTTCTCTGTGTTTTTATTTCTTCTTTCTAGGATATGTTTTTGTAGTACAGTTAAATCAGAGGTGCATGGCATATGGCTTTTTGCTGCATGAATTGCTGCTGATGTGAATGTCAGTGGGCATATAATACCAGATTTTCATTTTGTGAATCACAATGCATGGAATTCAGCCCAAGAACTCCCTAGACTATAGACCTTATTATAGGCAAATAAAAAAGAGAAGGAAGGGGGGGAGGCGATGTCTCAGAGATTTTGTTTCAGTTGAAATGAGGTTATCGTGATGAACGATGTGGCTGACAATGAGATTTTTATAGCTTCTGTTAGAGTAGCAGAAGAGCTCATGTTATTGCTGGTTCACTTTAAGTAATTGTAATCCAAATAGCACAGTGGCTGAAAAGAGCAGAAAAAATCTTTCATACGTGTCCGTAAGCAAAGCCAGGGCTTTTTGTTGTTTTTGTCTCATCTGTCCTTATACAAATGTCCTTTGTTGTTTGGAATTCACATGTCACGTATTGTCTTGGTGGAATACGTCAGTCACCACTAAAAAGGCGTCTGCCAATCAGTCTGCTGCATGCTTCTATTTTTAGCAGATGAGGTAACTGGCCAGCATCTGACAAAACGCTCCTGCTACCCAGTGTACCAGCGTGAGCTGAGAGCGCGCGGCTCGGTTGCAACAGAGGCGTGTGGGAGGGAGGGCTGCTGGCCGAGGTGGCGAGAGGGAGGAGATGGGGTGTGGGTCAGAGTGGGCCTTCCTTCTGCCCTTATCTCAGCCCTGTCTGCACCGCACACATGGGGCCAGTTTGGGGATCTGACTTTTGCTTTCCTTAGGCTACCCAGCGTGCTGGCAGCAGTGAAGATACAGCGAGGGTTAGTCCTGCACGAGCTGTGTGAAGCCCAAGGGGGATGGGAGTGTTTATCTGCATGGATAAGCCACCCCAATGTCCGTGTCCTTGCAGCTTTGCTGCAGGTTCTACAGCAAACACATTATCATGTCTGTTCACAGCGTCAGTAGGGAGCCCTGGAAAGCCTGTCTGGAGGAAGCGTTAGGTTTTGCCCCACAGAGTTTTTGGGCTTGAGATACTTGGGAATGGTAGTGAAGCCGGGATGTGTGAGCTTGGGTTCTGCCACTCATCCACTGAAAGCAAAACAGGGGAGAGTGTCACGTGTCCCTCTCAAGGCAGTATGGCCTGTCTTTCTTTGCCCTTTCACACTGTCAGTCTGAATAGCCACATGGGAAATGCTGTGGGTTTGCTGATGACTTAAAGAGAATTTATTGAGAGGCCTCCTCCCAGTTCCTCAAAGGTGCAGTTATGTGTTGGTGGTGGCAAGCAGAGAAGCAAGGCCCCCAGTAACGTGTAATAGTTGAGTGTGGTAGTATCACCTTAGAAGCTGAGTGCAGGAAGGGAGAGAGATTTGATACATAAATATATTAACCCAAACACCAGAAACCCAGATAAAGAGACAAATATTGAACTCTGTGTCAGAATCCTTGAAAAAGACACTAGTGCTGCTGACTGAGGGTCTTGCGATGTCAGTTGAAGATATTAATGCCATGGCCATGAAACTAAAATGCTTGAGAGCCATCCTTGCATCAAGACTGTCAAGTCTGCATCTGAAAGAATGCAAGCATCAAGGGAAGTAGCTTCCATACGTGGTTTGAATTTTATGCTAATTTTTCTCTCTGGAGATCTGTCTTCAGATTTCAAGCATCAGTTTTCTGTCTCAGAGAAACTGGCTAATCTTTGTTGCGTTGCTGATATAAGAAGTTCAGCAGCAAGAGCTTAAAAATTGCAATTGTTTCCATTTTGCTTGAATAGTAAAGGCTGTCTGGAACTTTTTGTTTCCCTACGCCAAGGATCCAAAGGGAACTGCAGATCCCATTGTATCACTGTTACAATGTCAGCCTTTTCAGAGGCAACTGATCATCTCTTCATATTGAAAACAACATCTTAAAAATCACCAGCAGGAAAATGGAACATCCCTATTTTTGCAAAATGAGATGTGTGAGATGAAGGAAGTAATCTCATAGCTGTCAAGATTTTCATATTCCTTCCAAGATCTCTTTTCTGTGTAATCTGGGGATTTAGAAGTTGCTAAAGGGCTGTTTTCTTCCTAGTGATTTATATAGATATATATACACATAGTATGTATATATTTTTCCAAATCTATATCAGTCTGATTGCCATGTAACTGATACTTATTCTGCATTTTAAGGCCTGCTTGTGTTTTTGTTTTTGTTAAAAGCACATGTATAAACTAGTGACTGGATGTTTGGTTTTTTTGGGATGCGGGGGAGGCACATAGGAATCTTACTGGTTTTCTCTCGTAAGTCAGGCTTCCTTCCGCCCCTCTCCCTGTTCAGTACTCTGGCCTCCAACAGGATTTATTCCCCCAGACTTTCCTCCTGCCTGTTCCCTTTCCTTGAGAGCAATGGTGTGGCTCTTAAAGCTGCTTCCACCTGACATAAGGTGGGTATTAATGAGTTTTCTCACTTTCTGTAGATAGGTACCTGATGACTACTTTGCACTGCCACATGTCCTGTCAAAAGACCAGAAAAGACCTTTGGAGGTTGTAGAATATTGGAAGCCAGGATAGTGTTTACTGGCAGTTTTTTTCAACAGTGATAGAAATCTGAAGGGTAGCATTGAAATCTTGAAGTCAAAATTGCATGCAAATAAGTGTTTCTTATTCCTGAAGAAAACAAGTCTTCACTCATAAGTAACTGCATAAACACAACATTTTAATAGCAATGACAGAGATATTCCTTTATCCAGCATAATTTCATGTACAGTGGGCTGTAAGGTTTAATTTACTTAGAGAAAAGAACTATCTCTGTGAATCTGAGAGATAAACCTCAGGTAGAAAATGCTGTATGTGTGCAGCCTGCAAATGGCTTCAGATACCTGTATAGCCTACATGGCCCTTCCCCGTCTGAAATCTTAAAGGTACCAGCCAAAGGAAAGTCTTTAAACTAGTGGCTCCACTTAGGGAGAAAAGAAGGACAATCTCTCTATAAAACTTATTTAGTTTTGCATGAGTTAGGAGTTTTTTTTTTATTGGCTTGTTGCTTTTGAGCTCCAGAGAACAGAATGTTTCATAGCTGCTCAATTTGCTTCAGTTATTATCATTTGAAAGAATTTGATGATTCTAATTTCCTTCTCTACGCTTCTTGATTTTAGTACTAGAGTAACACTTCAGTATCTAGTATTGATTTTTACCATGACTAGGGCTTTGATATTAATTTCTACACCACAACAAGCTGAGGATACATGATTGCCAATGCAAGCTGAGGGCTCAGGCTAATTTCATGTTTTGTGAATATAATTGTAGGTCTTTGCTGGTAGGATGGTCCCTGTTTTGATGAGTGCTGTGAATCAGCAGTGCACCCTTGTGTGCTGTGGACTATCTGCATGCTGGGTTACATTAGCTAAAGCATAGATAGCAGGTCAAAGGAAGTGATTACTTGCCCCATTTGGCACTTGTGATGCAGCATTTGGAGTGCTGTGTCCAGTTTTGTGCCCCAGTAAAGGGGAGAAATTGACCAAATTGAGCTAGTCCAGTAAAGGTCATCAAGATGGTTAAGAGGGATGGAGCACATGACATTCAAGGGGTTTGGGAAGGAACTAGATTTGTTCAGCCTGGAACTGGCTGTGGGGAGGAGGTTGGATCCAGTTGCTGTTGTCTTCCACTAACTGAACAAGAAGCTGCAATGAAGATGCATGCCCTTCTCAGAAGGACACAGTGAAGGGAGATAAGACAATGGTCATAATTTGCAGAGAAGGAAGCTTAGTTGGTCGTAAGGAAAAAATTTTCCAGATACTGATGGTGGTGTAGTATTGGAACAGGTTGCACAGAGAGACTGTGTTGTGTTCACCCTTGGAGAAACTCAGAACTCACCCAGGCAAGGCTGTGTGCTTGCACAGCTGTCTGCTGTGCTTGCAAGACTTGATGATTCCTAGAACTTCTTAGCAACCTGAATTACTCTGTAATTCCATCTGTAAAAAATACCTTATTTTCCAGTACAAGGTAGGGAGAAATAATAATTCATATAATTTTCCAACATTAAACCAACACAGATAGGTACAGCATTGAGCAATCTCTCTCTCTTTTTTTTTTTTTTTATTATCTTAAAGAAAATGGAACAGATCTACTTTGTAATGGATGCACTAGCCAAACACCACTAGGCCTCTTTGAAGCCACTTTAGCTAGCCTTATTTCTGACAGTTCAGCTGTTATTACTCAGAGACCTTCAAGCTCCTCATACATGTGAGGTCAAAAGCATTTCCTAAAAAATTTCTTGCTTACATGTGAGTATGTTTGAGTGAATTTTTACCACTGGCCACTGCTGCAGCTCGGCTGGTATGGTAACTTGTCCAACCACAGTAACCCATTGGTGCATTGGAGCCCTAAAGCTTAAAGCAGCCGATGTGTGTAGCACGGCAGAATGATGTTTGGCTACTAATGGCTTGGGGTTTTTTAGTAGTTTTATAGGGAAGGTTTAGCTAATGTTCTGTTACTTACAGGCTGCAACTCCATGTGCTAGCTGCTGCTCCGCCATCCTGGGAAGTTTCAGTCATTTGTTTTGAGCACAAGTTTCTGACCAAAGGAGGGTGCCAGCTAAATAGACAGAACTTACAAACAGTTAAAAAGGAGAAAGGAAAGGTGATATGGATAATTTTTAATCAGATAACAAGAATAAATAAATGATGTATTGCAGTGTGTTGCCTGCAAAATCAGTGGTAGAGTTGAGACCTTCATCCACACCTGCTTGTCAATGCTTTAATGACAGACAGGACGGTCCTGTCTTGGTTTCTTTTCTCCTGTCCAGATGCAGTATTCTGTTAACAACAAAACATGGTGATGGGTTTTTTTGTTTGTTTTTTTCTTTTGTTCTGTGGTGGAAGCACCTTCTACATCTAAGCAAGTCTTTTTGTTTGCACCCTTTAAAGATTGAAGTAATGCAGTAGCTGTATACAGTGTTTGCATTTTTATTTTAAGTGACTGTGTTGGATTCGAGACAGTAATGAGAAAGGATGAGGAAAAAATGAAGAGATGTCATGCATACTTTTTTCAGTGCAGTCTCTCACATGCAGGCTTAGTAAGCAGTAAGAATTAGAGGGCAAGGACAAGATAACTGGAGCATTCAAAAATTGAAATTTTGGTTAAACTATTTCTCTCTTTAAATTCTGAGGAAGGTTATAGTTGTAAATGACAAATTTAATAATCAACCAGCGCCTATCAGTTTGTACCTACGTGACCACAGCATGTGCAATTCTTGCTGTGATTATGAAAACAAACTGGGACAAGTGGTGCTCACAGCAATCCCAGTACTGCAACTGGCTTTGGGTGGGCTTCTGCAGCCGCCACAGATAGGACAGCTCAGGTGTGGAAAGCAGCCAGACCTTACTGCAAGATGCAGCTCCAGTAGAAAGGTTGTCTGTGGTGACCATATCAAGAAAGAGCAATACTGGAAGCTTTGCATGCTACAGAGCAAAGCGATTCAGATGAAAACTGAGTTTCAAAAAATAAAAAGGCTGCAGAGAGACAAAGATAACCAGCAAATCACTTCTTTCTATTTTTCCAAATAGTACAAAGTGTTATTAAAAGAGAAATAAATTAAGAGCTGTTAAAAATATATTCAGGAATCAAAGGAAGAAAAGCAGGCAGAAAAATATGCACGCACCATTAAGCTGCGGAAATTTTCCTTGGACACATTGCAGTACCTTTTCAAAGCAGCATATGGGGTTTATTCTGGTGACTCTAATTTTAACATGAATGAGAGTCACGTGGAATACTCCTGGCATACTGCTTTGAAAATATATCCCTGCATGATTAAGGAAGACTGAAGTCTTTAAGCCTCTCATTCGCTCTCTCTCTTTTTTTTTTTTTGTTAAACCAATTCTGAAATGCATCACAGGAAAACATTAATGGAATGAAAATGGTACAACCCTGAATAAAGTGGTAATGTAACAGGTAGAAATACTACTGGCTTACATGTTTGTGTCTCAGAGGCTGGGGACTAGAGGGAGAAGACACAGAACCTGCAGTTTCTATCCATTTTTGCAACTACTTCTGCATTGCTTGACCTTTACAAATTTGTCTCTTCATTTTGAAGATGAAGTAATGATTCCACCTACTCCTTGGAAAGGGTAGGGAATACATACATTTGTATTACATCCACGAGGACAAAATCATTTTATGGGGTGATCAGAAAACACCCAGAGCTGCCTATTACACCCTCTTTCTACCATTTGCTACTTCAGAGCAAGGTAAAGAAAGACCAAGTTCCATCCCTCAGTTGTCTGAGGAACCTAGCTGAGGGCAGAGTCCCTACCAGATACCCACCTCTTCCTTCTTGTGTTGCCCGCAGCAGTTGTTGTGGTGGATGGCATCACTGGTCCTTCACATCTGTGCTGAAATGTGGGTCCAAAAATTGCTTTGAAAGAAGTGTTTGCCAACTGATGAGCACAGGTTTGAAACGTATTTTGATGGGTAAGAAACTAGGACTGTTCAGAAGTCCCGAGGAATGTTGTTGGACTCCATTAAATCATTCAGAGAAACTTAACTTTTCACTGCAGTTGGGATGGATAGTCTTTTTGACTTACTAGAAAATTACACTGGAAGATGTAAAGATACTAGCCATGTTTTGGGCATGAGTGGATATTATCTTGTTTTCTGACATCGTGCAAAGGTCATAGTAGAGCAGGCTTAGATTCAGCTGTATTAACTTTTTTCCTCCTTAGTGATAAGGGGTGGGACTGGTATAAATGATGGCAGTTAATAAAACCTGATCTTAGAGCATCTCTGAGGTATTTTTTAGCATTGACTTTTATTAATGTGTGTGTGTTAAAGGCTGAAAAAATTAACAGCAACAAAACACCCACAAAGCAGTGAGTAAAACTTTTCTAGGAAATTAATGACATGATATTCCCATAAGTGCTCTTTGAAATTTTGATGTCTGCATCTGCAGTCAAGAATGATGAAGAACAAAAGCCTGAATGATTGTAATGAGCTGCTTGCTGCTTTGCCAATTGAACCATTGACATAACAAGAATTTTTATTCTAATGGATGAGGACCATCATGTTGGCAAATGAGCACAGGGTGAGGTAGCTGACAGGACCTATGCATCTAAGAAGTCCTGGTGGTCTAGGGAGCAGAAGTTCAGTGGAAGGAGTACAAGATGGGATTTGTCTCAGAGATGGCAAGCATGGCTCTGCCATGGTATTGATGGCATCTTTAGCACATGGATGGCTGAGACTGAAGAAATATGCACTCGGCAGATCGATTAGCAAGAGGCTCATTAGTAGGAAGGAAGTTATGAGCAGATGCAACAGCCCTGACAAAACGAGCCAGAACACGGATAGAGCTGGGCCTGGTGTGTGGGCTGAACGTGAAGCAGGGTTGCTGGAGGGAGGTTCAGAGAGTCCTTTCTGACAGCCGGTCCTTCCCACCCATCTCCAGAGAAAGCAGTCCTAACAGCTACTTGAAATGTTTTGAAAAGGGTAAAACAGAAAATGTCCGTAAAAATATACTGATGAATGCAGACACGGGCACAGTGAAGGGTATGAACAGTCATCTGGTGTCCTTCCAAAGATACAGAGAAAGGGGAAAGTTACTTTTCATTTCCTAATACTTTTCTTTTTTTTTTCCTTCCAATATGAGGTTTATTTTTATAACTTTGGTTTTGTGTGGGATCCTGCTTAAGGGCTTGAATATCTCCCCTGATTGCAATTTCTCATTGCCTGTCTTACTAATACTTGTTTATCTTGGTATCACAAAGCCAAAAAATAGAAAATGTTGCCTGCCTCTTTTCCTTTTCACAAAGCCTTCACCAGTGGAATGGTACATGAGGATGTTGGGCTCACCTGTCCTTCATATCTTCATATCTGTTCACTTTCAAAATGTAGTGTTAACTTGCTTTATTAATATACTTTGTTTCTCCAGTCATTCTAACATGGTTGCCGCTTTCCAGACTTAAACATGAGATGCACTAGGCAGCATGAAAGAGTATTTATGTGAGATTTATTTAAGCAAGAGACTTCATATAAGCAAGCCTACTTATCAAGCCAGACTATTTATACTCCCTATGGCTGTGAATGGGCGTTTGCGGGCCCGCTGCTGTTGTGCAAAGCCACGTGTGTAGGGTATGTATATTGAGCTGCACGCGTCCACGTGCATGGGGACAGACTGAAGAAGTGGCTGCTAGTGCTGTTGAGAAGGAGTGTTTGCAAAGCCTGCCTTAACCTAGGGAGCTTCAGAAGCCTGTGGGAACAGAGGGCTACCAGAGCTGGGCACAGGAGGGGCTGTAGCTCGTTTTGTGTGCCCCAAGCTGCCCTCTGATGGTGTAGAGGGCATTGTCCTCCCTAGCTGAAGCTAGTGCCCAGCTGGTAAACTGCTCTTACTAGAGAATACTTGTGAGAAATAACAACGTGGAAAACAGCCCTAGCTGTTCATTCAGTTTATGTGAGCGTTAATTTCCCTTTGGTGTCTGTGTGAGGTGGAAGCAGGCAGAGCTTATTCTTTTCAAGGAAGTGCATTGTGTGTTTGCTGGACCTGTAGACTAGCCTTGTGTTTTATTTTCTCGTTAACTCTGGTGTTGACAGTCCCTTTGTGCACCTCCAGAGTCTTCTGACACTTACCCTTCCCCATGAGTCTGTGATGCAAGACTAGTGTGAAATGAATGTCTTGAACAGTGAGTAGGACCGCATCAACAGCTCCTAAAATACTGGTTGAGAGGTCCTTAGGCAGCAGCTGGGGAGGTGAGCCAGGGCAGGAATGACTCTGTAATTGAACTGTTTTCAGTACACTCTTTCCAAACATCATCAACCAGCATTGTCATTCCATTCTTAAATGTGCATAATCACACTAACACAATTCCTCTCAAGGCTGCTGTGTGTCTGGGTGTTATTCTTAAATAACACAGCGCAGAAGCTTTTCAGATTAAAACACACATATAGTAAATCCTCCTGAATGAAATTTCTTATTTCTTTTTCCAGAGTGCCTAGACAAATATATACAGGTATTTTAGAAATCCAGAGGTGTTTGCTTGTATCATCACTTGCACTGTCCTTAGGGTCCTGTAAGATAAAACCCAGAGCCTCTGCTTCAGGTCTCGTACTGCTAACCTCTTTCCCATTGTGAAAAAGGGAGCAGGAGTTTTATGTGAACAGATTTAGTCTTCCCATGCAGCAGATGTGCTGACACATGGAGTGCTACAGTCAGTGGGGTAAATAATCTCCTATTTAAGTAGTTCCTAAGTACCTACTTGTTATTAATGTATAACAAAAATTCATACACCACTATTGAAATGATGAACCATGGCATCATCAGCCTAAGTTCTGAGTAAGCAGAAGATAATTTTTTTCTTTTTTTTTGACCCTTCTTAATGTTATTTGGCTTTGTTAAAAACCAAAATATAAAATAAATCATTCTGTTGAAGTGTCACATGATCAAGTCGAGATTTAATCAGCACCATCCAGAAGAACATAATGCTCTAATGAATTAGAAGGAGAGGAATGTGCTTGCATGTAAGAGAGGCTAGACCAAATCCATACCTGGGATACTCCATTTCAGCAATGGCAGTAGCACGACATTCGTTCCTCAGTTCCCATCCTGTGGAGCGGAGGCATTAAATGGAAGCCTCAGATGGTTTGGATTGCAGATAAATCCAGCTTGTGTTGCTTGTCTGGCAGCCTGAGCACAGCACATGCTGGAGAAGTAGCTAAAGGTAAAAGGAGATTGTGGGTATTGTGTGCACCAGTGTGAAATCATTCTGTCCTGGCCATGTGTGCTCCAAACCAAGTGAGTGAATGAAAGAATTAAGATGAAGATGACATGACTGAAAGTTCTCTCAGCAATGTGGCAAAGGATTTTTAATACACAATGTCAAATAGACGTTTGAACAAAACAGGGGAGGAAGGAGCAGGGAAATACTAACCCCAATGAGGTAGATGTGGCAGAGAGCACTCTCATAGGGTGTATATATCAGAACTTAGAAAGCAAGGTAATTACAGTGGCACTTGTAGTCATGTGCTTAGAGTGCTGTGTAAGGAATCTTGAAGTTGATGATGTGTATGTGAAAGCTTTTTCTGTCTTCTGTCTGGATTTATTATAATTGATTTGAAATTCTTCAATGCCCTCTCATGCTATATGACTGCTATGTACGCTTGAAACGTCAAGACTTAAAGGTTGCAGATGGCTGCAGGGGCTTGTGTATTTTGCGGTTGTTTTATATGATGGCTATACAAAGACAAACTAACTATGATTGTATATGACACTGCCTCCAAACCTAAACATCACGTGAGGCTGTTTTTCAACTAGAGCTGTTTCCAGTCTCAAAATTAGAAATAATTTTCATTTTTTTCTTTATTTTTGGTATCGCAGTCTGTCCAAATTCAAATCTATTCACTGTGATCCTGATTTCTCTTCTGTTTGTAATAGTTTGTAATAGGTTTCTTACATGTGGTTCTTGATTTTTTTTTCTTTTCCTTTCTCATGTTTGTTGTTTTTGTTTTTGACATGAGGATGTTTTGGTTCTGCATTATATATGTGATATTTTAAATCTCTGTGGAGTTAATATTGGATGTGAGAATGGAGCCTACAGTTGTCCTGTCTAGACTAGGACATCTCCTTTCACCACCCAGACTGTGTGTAATCATTTAGCAATAGGAAAACTGAGAAATATTCATGTCAGCTCCTGTAGCCAATTTTGGGATTGTTTGTAGGCTGTCTTTGGCTTAGCTGGAGAACTTCAAGTGTCAGAGAAGATGAAGTATTGCGGATTCAACACCCCTAGAGAGTCGTTGTCCAGACTGTTGCTACAACCAAGGCTGTTGTACAAAACTTTAAAGCTCTGATTTAATTTGTATAAAACAAGTGGAGATTTTCTTTACCACACCTTCCTGCATCCCAAAGGTGGACAGATATTATTTAGAGCGAGTGCAGTGGACTGAGAATGATGCACTGCACAGACATTATTTCACTGCTGCAGCAGTCCCTGTTTTAGCCCCCCTGCATGCTCCTTCTAACCCACAGGCTGCGTGTAACCATCTTGTAATGTATGTGTGCATCCTCAGAAGGGGGACAGCACACCCAATGATGCAGAAAAAGACTCGAATGCTCTCTATGTTCAAAGTACAGGAGAAAGAAGCGAATAATGAACATGCACATTGGTGTTGGGATGGTGACAATCAAACCCGTCCATGCTTTGCAGAAGGTTCTTTGTTTTTGTAATTCATACAGACTTTCCTGGGTGATATGGTGGCAGATCACCTCTGAAGGTCGTGTCTAATCTGATTTGCAAAGCGGTGTTCCTGACAGTTTTTTCAGCTGCTTACATGTCACTGAGTTCTCCTAGTCAGATAAGCTCTGTGGTTTGTAGTAAAGCTGTCTTCAGAGGCAGAAAGGATAAATATCTCTTTATGCCATGGCCTAGTGTTTTCATTTTTATTTTGTGTACACATGTTGCTCTCCAAAAGCTTATTTCAGTTGCATTAACACACAAACACACACACAAAAAAAAACGACAAAATGATTATTCGAAATAAAGTGTTGAGGAGTCCTGGTAAAGGAGTCATAAGGTTTCTGATACTAGGTTTTGGGTGAAATCAAGCTGGATGTGAAATATGACCTTGAAAGTTTCTGAAATATTTCTTTGTAGTACCTGCAGCCTAACTGCTGCTTCAAGAATATGGATGTGGAAGGGAAATCTGTAGATATTCCTGGGATAAGTGAATAGGACTGGCTATTCCTGATTCAATTCAGCTGCTTCTGAAAATGGAGTTTTTTGAAGAAAACTTACTGAGGATTGGCAGGTAATTTATGATCTTGGATGAGGAGTCACTGGGAGCCAACCAGCATGTCTGTGGCTTAGTCTTAGTAGGTTAACCATCTTCTCCATGTAGGTACCTAGGCTAAAAAAAGTAAAACCCACGATCTGGAAGGATGAGTAAGCATTATATCACCATTGATTGTTCCTCAGCTCCCACACACAAACAGGTCTTTGCCCATCACAGCATCCTGCTGACAGTGGCTGTCGCATTGGCAAGCAGCATCTTCGGTGTGAAGCCTTCCTGGAAATCTTTGATCCTTTCAGTTGAACAACTTCATTTTATCTCACAGTCTTAGAAGATTTTTCACAAATCTCATTTATTATGTCTCTTTGAAATTGCCTGGATTTTTCTAGCCTTAAATTTTTGATCTCCCTTAAAAGCTTCCTTATATATTTGTGCCCACAACCTTGGGAGGGAAGGAAATGCAATTTACAGCAGGTATTACTAAGAATGAGAGTGGCAAAGTGTGAGTTCTTCTGAAGTTGAATCTAACAGCTTGCTGTCAGAAGCAACCATCCCTGTCACTGATTTTCCTTTCCTATGGCAGGATAAGGCCTTAAAATGGGTCTTCTGAATTCTGGACTGGTTGCCCTAATCCGGGACACAGTCTTCTCTCTGCCAGTGGGTGAAATGCAGGTGAAGAGTTTTGGAAACTGGGTCCAGGGAAGGTTTTCCCAGATACTTCAAAGTCGCCCTAATAATCATTATGTTTGTTTACAGTAGTGCTTTGTTAAACAGAACCCAATGGAGGATTTTGAACTCTTTAGTATCATACAACAGAAAGGGGCACTTCATTTGACTAGGAAGCTCTCCAATTTAATACCGACTTAAAAAGCAAATTTCAGTGCAGAGACCCACTAGGAGTGTGACAGTTGTTTTTCTTTGTCTGAAAGTGTTTTATGTATTTATTTATGGTTTGTGTGACTGTTTTAAGCTCTACACATTGACAACACTTTCAGGCCATAAGACATGGCAATTAGAGCTCACAAGCTGAACATCAAACTGCTGAGCTGTGTTATCATTCCCATACAAATGGCGGGGTATGCGCCACATCCCCAAAGCACCCTCTCCCCTGTGGGTGGAAAGAGCAGGGGGAGAGGAATGGGACTGGAAAGAAACTTTCCAGCAAGTCCTGCTAGCAAATCTCAGCTTTTTAATTAGCCTCCCTTCCCCTAAAATGCACATGAACATCTTGCTACAGTTTAAGGTTTCAGAACTAGAAGAGCAACCACAAAAGCCTGCAGGCTCAGGGTAATAATTATCATAGAGATGGTGCTGCAGGAAGCGGTGGGTCACACTGCTTTAAAGGAAAATGAGAAGCCAGAAGAAGTACAGCATTGCAAGAAGTGAATCTTTATAACATCCTGATCTGTTAGAAAACAATGGCTCTCGTAAGAACTCATTTTTCAGTCAAAAATGAGAACAGAGTGAGAGATGCCTTGAAAAGACAGATCTCCTGGTGCTGCTTTCTGTTCTCGACCCTGCTCTTGAGCACCAGACCCACAGATTTCAAAAATCTGCCTGAACTTAAGAGCAGGAGGCTGGCAGAGGAAGTTCAACGAGGGGTGGCTTTAATTCTACCTGCGGGGCTCCAGCAGGCAGCTTTTTGAAACACCCCTGCTTACCATGGTGGATGCAACGGATTTCTCTTATTAGAACAATACAGGAATGCTTATTTTCAGAGGGGCCTTTTTTGTTCCTCTTTTAGTTAAACAAATGACAGTTTTCATGATAGAAGAACGTCTTATTTTTCCATCTGAAATTCTTCTGTAACACCATTACAATAGTATGTCAGCATCTCATGGTCTTTCAGGTTTTATTCTTGTAATATAAATGGATACATCTAAGTATTATTCCCATTTTGCAGGTTCAGTAATAGAAGGTAGAGAGGATGAATGGTTTGTTCACGTGCCCCAAAGAAAGTCTGAAGAACAGCCAGAAATGGCTCCAAACTGTCAAGGCCCTTTGCTGACTCCATTGCTGACCTGTAGATCTTTTCTCTCTCTTAACCGTTGTTTCCTTTCCTCTCCTGACCTTGTCATCTCTCCTTGCTGGTATTGTCAGAGACAGGACAGAGATCTATGGCCATGACTAACAACCATTTGATGTGCAAAGTTTTCCTTGTGACATGTTATCATGCCCTGGGTGGAGCAGGAGGCATCCTGTGGAGTTCTGGCTACCTGCAGACTCAGGTAGCCTTCTGTGGGTGTTAGATGCCATTTTAGAAGCCTGCTAACAAAACAACAGATTGCTGGGGAAGTTTCTTAATAGTCATGTTAGGTTATGACCCCAATTTAAGGTGCAGTTTAAGGAAATGGAAAGCAGAATGCAGTATTTTGATGGCCCATACTGTGGTGTTGGCTTGTGTTGGTCCACTACTCAAACTTGAAATAGGAGTAATATGTGGGCACCCAGGGAGTGTAACCCTTGGTATATGGATACATACAAGTGAGTGCTCCTGGCATACATATGTGCATATACATACATGCAGCACAGGGTGTTTGCACAAGGAGAAAGACGATGTGCACAGCTCTGCCTGTGTCTACTTTCCCAGCATGTTTTAAAAGAGAAAGCAAACTCGCCATGAAATAAGCAGTGAGAGCAGAGGCAGGAGGCGAGCTCACCGCCGATCATGAGCCTGGCGGCAGATGTGCTCCACAAATCCATCCCACTGCATCCAGGCTGTTTCCATGGCGATGGAGCAAGGAATCGTGTGGCTCGGCTTGGCTCAGCTCAGTGCGCTCCCCACATCCCCTCCAGCTCTGCCTCGCTCCCTCCAGCCTCGGGAAGGGCAAGTGGGGGGATCACGGAGATAGATGGGCAGCCAGGGTTTGTCTTTCCCCCTGTGTGGTGCTGGCAGATCTATGCTTTTCCTGGGAAACAGGGTCCCCCCAGCTGCGGAATAAATGGGCAGGAGTTTCCCCGAAACAGGAGCCGGTTGCGATTGGCTGCCGTCGTCTGTCGTGCCAATGGGAGCCTGCCGGGCCGGCGGCACCACACCATAAGCAAAGCTGGGCGGCACTGGGACCGGGCGACGGTGTGCAGGGGGCCCCTCTCACATGGCCACACCGGGGACGGGGACTGTTGGAGAGCCTTGCCGGGGACCATCTGCTGCTGGCACGCGCTGTGCCGTCCCCAAACAGCAGCATTAAGTCATTTGCTCGTGCTGGTGTGGGAGGCGATCTGTCATCAGGAAGGATGGAGCTATGGGATCTCTGTAAGTAAAGCCGTGCACTTTGTCGTGGTGCTTCTGCCTGAGCGCGAGTCCGTACACGGTGTCCGTCGGTCAAGGAGTGGCAAAAGCAAATGAGCAGCAGCTGCAAATAGCGGGAAGGGTTCTTGGTTTTGTCTCTCACGTAGCGAGATGTGTTCTGACTAACAGTTCCAGGCACTGGACAAATTAGTTAGCTGCTTTCTTTGCCTGGGGTGGCTGTTCAGCCTAATTAAGATGTGTCTGCGTAAGGATGCTGCGTGCTCTGAGGTGTTTCAGGACCCTCTGTGCTTGGAAAGGAGAGTGAGCCACATGGAAGGGAATTCTGCCGACAGAGAACTCCGCGCTGCCCATGTGTAGTCACCGGCGTCTGTATCGCCGATAACAGGTGCACTGTTACAAGGGTTTGTAACTCACCAGTGCAGACACCGAGCTGAGGAAACACAAGTTGCTTGTCATTCACTGCTGTTCTCAGCCTTTCCTGCTCTCTATTTTCTTTTCTCTCTCTTTTTTTTTTTTTTTAAACTTAATTTCTCTTTTGGAGGAAGCTTTGAGAGAGGCATGTAATTCCAAAGCTTTCTTAATTGTTGGTGGAACAGGTGAGTGCATGGTGAGCGTGGAGAGTTTCCTTATTCACCATTGCAGGTCATGTGTTAGAAGTTGATTCCTTTGCCTGTTGGGATTCTGCTTTTGCTTCTGTAAAGCAGAAACAGTATATCTAGAAGTGAGAGGGAAGAGAGGTGCAAATCTGTCCCTCTGTAGCCCTCTGGGGTTACTTGAGTTACGCCAGCTATGAATTTGGCTCAGCGCTGTTTGTCTTTTATCAGGTATTTGCCATTAGACTAAGAGCTTTGCTGTATTGTGGCTGGGGAATGACTGCTTAACCCTCTCAGAGGCTGTAGTCATCTTATCTGCTTTGGGAAAACACATAGGAGAGAGGGCAAACAGGAACAAGAAGGTGCAGAAAAAAGTTCCTGCATTTTTACTCTGTGCTCGAGCTAGTCGTAGATACTGGGAATTTTATGTTAACCAAACGAAGTGCACGAATCACATGAAGGCAACCGCCTTTTGAGGATCCCTTTTCCATGTGTTGTGTTCATTTGAGAAATAAACACAAAATTTCCTTTCCCAGTGCTGGGAGCTGCTGGAAACTGGTGTTGCTGTCTGGAAATCTCATGCTGAGGATGTGATTTCTGGATAAGGCTTAACTGCTCAGCATTGCTTTTGAGGTGCTGCCTGGCAAGTTGTGGCAGGAAGATGTATCCGTGGAGCTTATTCCTTCTGCTGAAGGAATCAGCATCACCTTAAACGTTGATGCTGAGAGGAACTGCTTGTGTTTTCAAGAACTGTTTGACCCAAATAAATTAGAAAAATAAAGAATGTAGAAAGCAATGCATCAATTCACTGAGTGTCTGCTGGCGAAGGATATAGTAAGCTCCTCTGGATAGTTCTGTGTTAAACCTGATGTATTACTATAGCAGGAGGACCCTTCATCAAGTTTAAATTATTGGCTTTTCTGAAGACATGAATGCAAGTCATTCACCCTGTATTATCTAGGGATATTTGGGTCACCTTTTATTGAAATGGTGGCCCCAGGCATCCTATGGCACTGAGCTTAGAAACAATGTAATTTTCATGATCTGCACAAAAGAGCGAAAACTGTTGGCTCCTACTGCAGAGCTTATTTTTCTTTAGCAATGATGGTAGTGCCAAAAATGAAAATTTTGGAATAGATATTTAGCTGCTATGTCACCTTCCCCTGGGACTTGTGTCATTCACTTGTATTTACTCAGCGCTCATGTAGCTGAAAATTCCCTCATGTGCAGCAGTCTAGGCAAAGAGATGTGCCCACTTCCCATCTTAGAGGGGGATGCTTCGATCTAGGCTGAGATATTCCATAAAAACCTGAGGGGGAGCTCAGACTCTTGCACCTCTGTGTGGCTTGTCTTTGGCTACAAGCTGGTGATTTGGTTTGCATCAAAATGAAGCTCCACTGCACTTTTTTGGGCTTTTGTTTCTTAACCTACAACTTCTGTTTTGTTTTCTCATTGATAACGTGGGAGCCTAGGAGAACATTATCTTTTTGGGTAACTGCAACTCTACGATATCCTAGTTCTTGTTAATGCTCCACAGATATTGTTCAAACAATACAAATCTCCCAAGTTTAGTCACTAGCACTAGGCAAATACTCAGTGACTGCTTAGAGTCCTTCTATCTCCCATAACCTTGTTTGAAGGGATTTGTTTACTTGTCTATCCCTGTGCTTTAGCAGATAAAAGGAGGGTGATGGGGCAGGATAGAGACAGCCTATAACTGCTAAGCTCTGGATAGTGAATTATGTCAGTCTGCCTGCTGGCTTCAAAACACAGTATAGTGCCAGAGGTAGAAAAATTTGTGCTGCAGTAAAAGCCACATTTGCATTAGATTTTTTGACCTGATGGTGCAGAGAACAGTTGCTTGTCACTAGTGCTTGGGGATGATCTATGTGGGGGAAGCATTTCAGATTCCCAGGCTATAAGAGTTCCAGCAACAGAGGAGTGAGTAGGCTTCAGTGAGAGCTGTGGCATGCTGGCAGCAGTTGGGAGGATGCAGAAGCTGAAAAATGCTATCTTGAGGTAGCTTTAATTGGTTGCATTGGAAAACACTTGGTTCGACGGGCTCATATGTCTCCTAAAATGCTTGGTGCCAGACCAAATTGGCATACCTCCCTTGACTTACACTAAAAGCCACCAGGCATTGATCTGATCTTCAGTCTTATGTTTAAGTTTTTCTTGGAAGTGCAAGATTTTTGCGAAGGTAGCAGATTATTTTTCCTCTCTCTTTGCCTCAGCAACAGTAACGTTGAAAACCCAAGTTGGTTGGGTATTCCATATCTTCTGACTTGTTCCATTGTTCTGTCAACTTAATGGGTTATCCTTCATCTGCTCACAGAGCCACATTCCCTTAAGTTTGTCTATACTGGACATGTAGAGCACAAATCTAGAAGAGAGGCTTCCTTTAACGAAGAAGTAGTGCCTCAGTTGGCTCTTCACTTTCTATACATTCAGAGATACTAAATTGGAATATTTCACTATTTCCCTGGATCTTAACCCTCCTTCTGTTTCAGTAGAAACACTGTGGTCATGTTTGTACTAGGTAAATAGATGCTAGAGCCACCACCCTTCAGTTTTGCCTCAGCTATGCTTTTATTTTCACCCCATTATTCAAGTAAGTAGGTACAATTTTTATGCACCCCACAAACCAAATGCTCTTCTTAACTGTCTCTGATGTACATCCAAAGGAACTGTAGACAGTAATAACTCTGAATGATGCTAACAGCTAGAATGAGAGTAATTTCTTATTTTTGTTTGTGCCTGGTAAAAATGCTTTTAGGAAAAGTTACTGTGTACTAGACTTGGCTTACACAGAACTTCATGCCGAGTCACAGGAAGCTCTCTCTCCCTGTTCCGTACATGCACACTCCATCTCAAATGGCAAGTGCACACAACAGAGCAACACCAAGCACAGAATAAAAATGGAACAGCAGTAAAACAAAAACGAGTGAATCATGAAAAGCCCATTGATTTGCTTGACACCCATTTTGTTCAACATTGTACCGTGCTAATCTGAAAACTCCTGTGCATCACAAAAAGTTTTCAGAACAATAGGAACTGTCAATTCCAGCAGATTTTACAGACCTGTCATTATTCTTCTATTGTCTTGAAGCACTAAGTGGCACACAGAAAGATTTTTGGCAGCATTTCAGTAAGTCATCTCATAAAGAGGAATCTCATGTCACTACTTCATGTATGTTATCATTTGCAATTAGAGTGTAGCCCAGGACAGGCCCCTGGAAGCATGTCTGCTCCCATCCTAGCTTGTTTTATGCTGCTCATTTAATTTGTCTCTAGAAAACGATAGGTTTCTTTTCACATTTTGACACTATGTCTTCTAGAGAACTAGAATTACTGTAATAAATTAACATCTGCTCCACCTGCTGCTCCTTGGGAATGGTGGGAACAGTGGCAATGATGGCCACAAGCAGAGTGTTTTACTTGTTTCTTAGAGCATCTAGATCCTCACCTGCTTTAGTACGAGCAAACCTCCTCCTGCTCTGCCCTGTTCTCCACTCCCCATCATTAGGAACTACGAGCCACTCTTAGGGACATGTCTCTGAGTAGAAGCATGATGGGAAGAGATTGGCTTTGTGTTAGAAAGACTCAGTTTCAAGATTTTTATCCAAAATCAGAAGTCATGTAACTAGAGAGTGTTTTGGCTTCCATGACTCCCTCTTCCTAGTGGCATCATCCACATTGCGTTCCAATATAGCAGGGGTCATGACATTCACTCTGAAAATGAAAACATGAATTGAGTTATGCACCCTTGCTATCATTAACTTGCAGAGCTCAAATGTGTTGCAAAAAATCTATAGCGTTCTGCAAAGTCTGCAGGACATAGATTGCTTTTTTGTGGGCTTCACACAAATTCAGGTGGGTTTCTCTACTTAAGCCATTTTCTTTAATGGTTTTAAAAAAGATGATGTGAAAGTCAGGCCCTGGGGGAAATGTGTGACCTTCACATAAACTAAATCTTTGATTAGTTATAGTTTGAGTGTTTTGAACTCCTCTGTAATGCACAAAATCAATCTTGTAATGGGGTGAAAAAGGAGATCTTCATATTAATGTTAGCACACTGTCAAATTAATACATCAAATATTACACTCTTATCCTGAGTTGGTGGACTGCTTTTATCAGAGCTTTTGATGTGGCAAAGAAAGTGCTTGTTCCATAGCTACAAACCCAACTCTTTTAGTCTTCCCTTCTCTTTGAACTTCAATTTTCTTAAGGCTTGGAACATAGTTATACGGAGAGCAGCTTTCATAGATAGGTATTTCAAGATCCACATCCAAAGACATATTAGAAGCCACACAAAGGGATTTTCTTTTAAAACTAGATTTCTTTTAAAAACTTCCAGCATATACATGTAACCTTCTCGCTTGACCTCTGGATCCACTCCCAGTCTGCATTTCAAGAACAAGTATCTACCCACATATGGTTATCTCCACTAAGATCAGAGCTGTCACTTTATTCTGACACCTGTGAGAATGGAATGGATATAAAAAAAAAAGAAGTGGGGGAAATGGTGAAAAGATTTGAATGAGTTCACATTTATAAAAGGCACGCACCCACGGATCTCAGAAATGATGGGAAGGCTTTCAAGATCAGCTGCAGCACTTCTGCTTAGAAGCAACAGAACGTTTCTTTATTTGTTGGTCTCACTCAGGTAATTAAACAGATTTGAAAACATAAACAATTATAGATTTTCCAGATCTCTACAAATATAGCTCACTTTCCTGTGAAAGTTAATAAGGTTCTAAATTCAGGGTGGATTTTCTGCCTGGTGTCTAACGGAAGCCGTTGTAAGGGATGGTTTTATGTTATGCTGCCTTTGGAGCCTCTCCTCGAGATGTGATGTCTTTCCCTCTTTTCAGCCTTCTCCGGCAAAAGTGTAAACTGTCACAGATTTATCCCTGCCCCAGGGAATACTGCCCGAAGGACTGCCTTAACTGTCCTATTAGGTATCTGCAGAGGTAGAAATGCAGCTCTGCTCATCTGTTTGTGTTTCTTGCTGACGTGTGTAAAAACAGCAGAGGGGCTTTGCAGAGCCTGCCTGCCCTCCCTGTAGATCGTGGACATAAGGCACAGGGGAGTCAAAGCATGCATTTTGCTGGTGTGCCCATGCCGCAGCACTAAAACAGCCCTTGGCTTTCAGCTAGCCAGGATGTGCCAGAATGTGCTGGAGCCAATGCCCTGAATGCCCTACAATAGGAGCATGTCCCAGTTTTTGTCACCCCAGCAAGGTTATCACCTCTACATCTGATTATTTCACCACGATGCTGAGGAACACTGTGTCTGGAAGAATGTTGATCTGTAAGAAAATTAAGTCACAGTTCCTGTCTTCAACACAAAGGGCTAAAATCTGTCTCTGGTCAGCCACCCTTCTCTCCATACGTTCAAGGCAGACCTTCTGCTCAAGGGGAGCCTCCCTGATGTAAGGCTCTCCAGTGTCTGTTTGGGCTCTCAGGGCCATGCTTTCAAACAGTTACAGCTGAAAAGAGGTACAGGATGTCCATGGAACCTCTTGCTTTTACACTACTAGCTGCTTTGGTGCATAAAGTAAACACGTAAGGGTTTGAGTTAGAGATACCTCTGATGTTTTGTAATGGCAATGAGAAGTTGGATAATATCTATATGTAATATTTGGTTCTGATTTTTTCTCTGGCTTTAAATGCTATTATAATCCAGTTGAATATTTAAAGGAAGTATGGTGAGTATATTCACAGCTGTTTCACAGATAAATTCTTGTTTTCTCACTTCCTAACTTACCTTTTTAAATCCCTTGTTCAAATGAACACCTCATCTCAAACAACAAAATATTTTGGGGGTTGTGCCTAAAACACATGAAGTCCCATTTTCAGTCTCAAGTGTATATGTGCTATTATCTAATACTACAGAAAAAGTACAGGTGAA
Source organism: Penelope pileata (assembly GCA_013396635.1). Lineage (NCBI taxonomy): Eukaryota > Metazoa > Chordata > Aves > Galliformes > Cracidae > Penelope > Penelope pileata. The sequence continues at coordinate 394,755 of WBMW01000581.1, forward strand.
CCTTAAACAAAATAAGTTTTGCCTGTCTGTGCATTAAATTATATATTCACCCACATTTGCACGCAGAATTTCCATCGTTCAAAAGTCATGGGCCCCTGCTCCGGACTGAACTTTGCGCCAATCCCAATAACAGTTTTCAGTGGAAAAGGTTGTAGCCCAGTGAATTTCATGGCTTTGAATTTTTAATATACTTGGGTATAAGCTGGAGACTTCTATCCGAGAATTACTTGGTGGAGTAAAGATCAAGCATTTCAGTCATAGCATTTGTCATTGATTTGGTAAGACAAACAATTGCTGGGTCTGTGTCAGCTTTTTTGGATTGTAAAGCACTTTGCTGTAAGGCTTCAACCAAGAAGGAGATAGTCACCTTTCTAATTCTGTGTTACCGAGTATCACTATTTGAAAGGAACTTGCTTTTTTCAGTCAAAGAGCTACAAGACAGATTTGTAATATGAAAAGTATAGGAAAGCCCCACAGCTAATTATATGATTTTAAACTTAAACACCTGAGCTCAGTTGCTGTTTGTTCCAGAAGTTTAATGAGCTATGATATAGACACTTTAGTGCACCAAAATCCCTGTTTGCAGTAGTGGGCCGCCAAAAGATAATCAGTGTATATAGTTCTTGTGATTGTAAAGAAGTGTACCCATTTCATCACAATCTTCTGCGCAGGCAGACACCTGGGCCTGGATCCAGATCCCTTTGGATGATGCCCTCGATCTGCTGTCGCCATTCATGCTTCTGCATCACTAGTGCTAGAAACTATGTAACGTAAAGATGGGGACGTGCATCTCTCATACTTAAGCCCATTTGGAGTATCTGTTTCTAGCTGCAGCCAATGCCACAAGACTCCTGTGAAAGGTGAAAGCAGCAAGTCATGTAGGAGCTGTCGTTCAAAGCGCAGCAGACATGCTTTGCAAATCCAGTTGCCTCAGCAGGATTTGTTGTTTGTATGAACATTGTGCTTGGGATGCAAACTCAGGAGCTGGTCAGAAGGAACACCAATGCAGGAGGTAGGACCTTGGCTGTGTTGAAATTAATGCTGCAGCTCCCATCAGTTTTGGTCATCCCAGGTTTGCACCCCAGAATCAAGGGCTTGCCTTTCCTGTGGAGTGAAGTGGCCAAACTGTACCGTGCAGTAAGTCAATAAGCGCATCATTGTAAAGAAAGCAAAAGATGTCAAAGAGTTCTTTGTGAGCCATCTGCTAAAGAAGCAACAATTTTGATTACCAGTATATAAAAAAGAACGTTTGTTCCACCAGAGATAACAGCTTGCCTCTTGCTTTACTCTCAGGACGCAGGGAGAAAGGAAGGAAAAAAAGTACTTGCAGCCAAGCTGGCTGATGCAGTCCAGCAGCACAGTCAGTCAAGTAGTTTCATCATTCCAAGTCATTCTGTAATAGCACTGGTTTATCTTGCTGCCTTGCAATTGTTCCCTGTTGATAATTTCAGTTTTGTCAAGAGATGGCAGAGGTTTTGCTGAAAAACCTACAAGCTCCTCTTACTTGCAGCGAACAGCAGGAGAGCGGAGTAAGGTTTTCTCCTTTTCATTGATGCCTATAAATAAACCATGCTAACCCTAAAAGCCTTAAAGGTGTAGGAAATCTCTTTTTTGAAAAAGAATGTTATTTCTAAACCACATTGACTCAGCAGAAAGTTGTATGCACTTTAGAGCATAAGAGGTTGATAGTCCAGTCCTGATAGGAATGCTTAGTTCTTTAATTCTAGCTGAAACATTTTATGTTTATTTTAACTCTCCAGTAGACTGGTATAGTCTCAATACAATAGACAGAAAGGAGAGTGCTTTATTATAGGCATAATAAATATCTTAGTTATGGGTGCTTCTCTTTAGTTTTCTATTTTTTCAGCTCAGTGTGAGAGAGAGAGAATGAGAGAAAGAGATAATTAACCAAATGCATTTAATTTATATCTGGGAACAGACTCCTTTAATAACAAATACTCTAGTTCCCTGTTGTGCTAAGCAGAACTGTTCATAGGAGCCATTTTATGCAATTCGGTGGGATTAGTCCAATATGTAAGCACTACCCAAACACGATTTGAGCCACTTTGAGAAGTATACAAGGTTCCTTTGGAAAGCTGAGTCCCTTCCATTTGGGAACAGAAGATTATTATTATTAATAATAATAAAAATGTCACTAGTGTGCAAGAATCCAATTAGAAATTATTGGAAAATACAGTTCTGTTTTATGAAGTAGGAGGAGATCACCAGGATGCCTGGCACTGCTGGTGTAAGAACAGGAATGGTGTGTTTTGTGTATATAGATGTAATAAGCAGCGTGGTAACACTTCATCTTTTGGTTTGCTCTGTAGTCCTTGAAGACTTCTTGCTAATGCAATTCACAGTCTCATCATTGGAAATGTGAATTTCTGCAGAACATGCTAATCTCTTATCTTGCCAGGTTATTTTTATTTTTCCTGTGATTCTAGGCAGATTTAAAAGGCTTCTTCAAAATAGTGTAGCTAAATTAATACGTACATTGTACTGACAAATCTATGAGTGAAACAAGACTGTACAACAGCCTAAGGATGTTACCTACCATTCAAGTTATTTTCCTGCTGGTATCAGTCTTGAGGAGGAGTTGAGTTCTGAAAATATTTTACCTATAAAAGGGTTTTTCATACGAGCTCAAAAAGGAAGAAAAAGAGCAGATCTCTACTATTTTGTGTGCATTTTCAGTGTTGATAGGAAGATTAAACTGTGTGTGTTTGACAGCAGCATTTGAGCACTTGAGTGAAATTCTGTCTGCTCTGCTCTTAATCCTGTGGTAATTCAGGATCTGTAACCACTGATTTCTAAGCATGATAATCCAAGCCCCTGCAGCCAGCAGTGTTGGTCTCATCAAGAGCCTCACTGGTCTTTAAATAGAAAGTAGCTTAACCTGGTTGACAGCTAAGTGTTGTTGGATTTTCTTTTAAATGAGTTTGGCTGGTCTAGTAGTTGGTTTCAGTGTAGTGCCTGGATGTCATTCTCCCCCTTTTACATCGTTTGATGGTGGCCTTACTGTAGCAGTGATGAAAATTATCCCTACATAGGAATCCCACCTCTAGTGAAATTTCAGTTAGCATCATGACAAAGCTTTCTGCAGCCCGTTTGCTTTGCTCACTGACCTGGAAGCCCACTGTTTCCCTGAGTGCATTGCTTGTTTGAGGCCTGCCTCACAACAGAGGAAGTGAGAGAGAATCTCTCATGGCAGCCATCAGTAATTTCGCAGATGCATCACTTGAGTTGGTTAGAACACCTCCAGCACAGACACCCATCCTACCTCATGTGTACCTATTATTAAAGGAGACAAAGGGAATCAGTCTACAGGCATACTGCAGTGCAAAAACAAGAAAACAAAATGCTGTTAGTGAACCTTCAGAATTAGGTGGATTTCTTTTTAAATACTAAATCACTTTACATTTCTCCCGTAATTTTGTTTTAGAAATCTGTTCTTCAGATAAAGGAATTTAGAAGCATAAGTACCTGGATATGCTTTAAAACTCACGGTCTTGTTTTCAACAGTGCAGATATCAGAAAGGAGATTGTAGATGTTCATAGATGTCAGCCAGTAGCTTTTCACTGCCATCAGTGGGCGCTCAGATTTCCTCCAGGTTACTATTGGAGAGGCATGGTAAATTTTATATTGGCTAAATTGATCTTCTATCAGAAGGTACCTTCTAGGTGTATCGTAGGAATATTCTGCAGAAATGTGCATGATACTGGTTAGAAAGATAGTTACCTAAGTGTATACTACATTTGCATGTAGGATATATAATTGGCAAGAAGAATAATCTCTTCCTGAGATCTTTGGTACACTTTCTTGAAACCAGGAAAACTGCTGGAGGCTTGCCTCTTAGGCTCTGGCAATGTGAAGTCAGAATCCCTGTGTGTGTTTTGAGAGCAGGACAGCTGGAAATTACTCAACAAAAGCCAAGAGAGGAAAGAAAGATGCAAGTCCTTGCAGTGTTTGAGGGCAAAGAAGAGTTAACAGTAGGAAAGGCAGAACTGCAAGCCAAGATTTGTTGTGGCTGGCAGTCTGTGTTGTGAAGGGAAGAGAAAACATTCATGCCATGTCCAGAATGGAAATACCAAGCCCAACCTTAAACAAGAAGGTATTCTTTATATTTGCCAGGCATGCTATCTCTGAGAAACAGGAGGGGAGAAAGCACTGTCTTGTGGTGTGGTTGTTGACCAAGTCAGGCTGATGCAGTCTTTTCAGTTCATCCACCTACCACAGATTTTTTGTGCCACCTTGAACCAAGGAGAAGAACTTCACTCTTGCACCCCTGGCTTTCTGTCTGTGACATGCATGAGCAATAATGCTATCCTGACATAGTGGGATGTTGCAGTTATAAAATGTAATGGAGATTCAGTGATGTCGTTCAGATGAAGAAAAAATAAACTTTAGGGCTAGGATTTCCTTGCAAATGACCTGAAATAAGGTGTAAACCCAGTTTATTGTTGTAAACTCATTATATTAGCCAAGGGCACTTTTATAATTAAAGCACTGAGATTCTAGTTGCTTAAAAGAGATGTGAAATTTTCTTTAACAAAAGAGGCTTTGTAAAGAAGCAAGAATAACCACTGCAATGTGCGAATTCTGAAATTGTTCCTGATACTCAGTTAAACTTGTTATTGACCCAATGGGTTCAAATGAGGGCCATTTTTCCTTAAAACTCAAATTTATCAGTATTGGAGCAGTCAAATTTTGGCTCTGAAAGAGCTGAAATGTGAACAGTTGTACTTTGTAGCATGTGTGAAGATACGTGATGGGCGATATCTGGGTGCTGTTAAGATTTAGACTAGATCAGTGATGCCATCTTGGTGAATTGTGCTGGACCAAATAAAAGCTCACGATCCTGGGCTGCTTCACTGTTACATGATTGGGGTGGACCTGCACTGTGACCAGAGCCAAAGTGTCTTCCTTCTGCACATGTCCTTTCTCAAGCTTGCAGATTGGCTCTGTAGGGGGCAAAGAAGGGAACAGCCCTCAAAATAGCATGCAAGCAAGAACAGGCTATGTTAATTGTTTTGGAGGCTGTAGGTATCTCACCTTCAGCAAGATGGCTATTATAGAGGCCTTTTCCACCTTTTTTTTCCTACAAATGCTGGTATTGGAAAAGGTACTTGAGTGATTTCTGTATCATTTACATTTTTCTGTTTCCAGTTATACTGGGATGCTTTAGTTCATCAAAATGAGTAAAAGATGATGCAGCATCTTCATTGTGTTGGCCAAATAATAATCATCTCTAAGGAAGAGAAGATCAGAAATGTTAAAAAAAAGGCCACAAAAACATGTTCCCTGAAGATAAAAAGTGCTGAGTCCTACGATGTTTCTACTGTTCCTTCTTTGCCCTTCCACCCCCTTTTTTCTTTTCCTAGCCCAATAGTGGCTGCTGATGCAATAAAGGGCTTCTGCACATTTTTACACCTAAGGTACACAGTCACATTTAGAACCTGACAGCTTTGTCTTTCTGGAATATGAACACTACTTGCAGCCTACAACTGAAACAATTAGCTATAAAACAGAAAGCAGCTTCATAAAAAAAAAAAAAAAAACTTCCAGCTTACAGACACATTTTAAGAATTTATTAAAAGAAAGCAAAAGAAAAAAAAATCAAGTAGGTGAACATGCCTCAGAGTACTTGGCTGTATTTTACGGGTTTTGAGGCTGTAAATGATTTAAACTAAAAGTCATTTGAGAATATACAATAGAAGAAATGGGCTTTGACAACAGCAGAGGGAGCAGAATAGAAATGGTAGCGTTACTGTGTGTACCACTCACACTAAAAGCAGCAACCAAGGGAAGGGAATTTGAACTTAACTTTATGAACATGTATCCTTATAGCTTTCACTAATGGGTTGTTCTGTTCCTTTCCCAGTTTCTCGTGACCCTTTTCTGAGAGTTAAATTAATCCCTTGTGCAGCTCAGCTGAGGATAATGAAGTTGCCCCAGGGTATGAATTTAGCCCTTGGGTTTGACCTACAGAAGGCTGAGCCTCTGTTCTTCACTGTGTTTTCAGGCAGTTTTGTTTATGTTGGATTAATTAAAAACACCCTCTCCATTCCCCAGGCTTATGTGCTCTCTACACAGAATAAAGGAGGTCCCAGTGCTCTGCCTCTTGCAGCCTATCCATGCCTGTGCAGAGACACAGTGGGAAGTGCAGCTACCAAGGAACTGCATCACCCCAATCACATTTGTGAGCCAAAATGTGCATGTTCTGATAGAGCCTGTGTGGGCAACCTTTATGATATGAAGGGTCACTTTGCATTCCTGCAGGCTGTTCTGGTGCTCATAGCCTATGGTTCTGGAACCACAGGTGTTGCTTGGAATTGGCCAGGAAGGAGGAGTTTGGTTTGTTGGAGGTGAAAGCAAGGCATTCAACCATGTGGTCATCCAGAATTTTCTCTAGGGTGCCTATACTGAAATGTCTGCTCTAGTTCCTACATATTAGATTTTATGACCGTTTTAAAACAGGTGCTTTTTTCTTGACATTCTCAACATTTAGATCACTATCCATAGTACCAGTTTGGGGTCCAGTAAGATGGGTTTTATCCAGTGTGAGAGACAGATTGCAATCTGGTCCAAAGTTGTTTCATTCTTCTATTTTCTCTGCAGTAACCTTCTTCTTTTGTTTCTCCTTTCTTTTCTCCCTGGCACACTGTTCTACCTCACTTATCTTTTCTTCCTGCATCCTCTCTTCTATCCTGCCAGTGTGCAGGTACCTAGGTACCACAGAGCAGCCAGGCAGAGATGGTGCTTTGCTGCAGAGCATCAAAAGTCACATATCACTGAGAGAGAGAAGTTGCTCTTATGAAAGCAGTCAGAGCAAGAAACATTTTGGCTCCTTCACCTCAGTGCCATGAAAGCTAAATGGAGCCAGCCAAATCCCCACCATCCACCTCCTCCCCTGCCATCGCCTTTTTCTTTTTTAACCTCCAAATTGTCTGTGAATTGAGGTTTAAGCAGGACTTAAAATAGCCTGTGTATATTCGTTTCTTCCTTCGTGAAACAGGAGATTTGGCACAGCTGTGTCTTAGTGTAAGCATTTCATTTCACGGTTCAGTAGCAGCAGAGACAGACGGACAGGTTATTTTGTCATGGAGGACAATAGATGGCTTCTACAACTTGGAACTCTTCAGAACTAGCAAAATGTACCAGCCTACTGAAATTTGCAAATGGGTAAGTTTTCCTTAAGGTCAAACTGACCTGTGAACACCAAAAGGGAATTTACAGGATGTGCTTATCACATCCCAGAGATGTTTCTGATGGCCAGGCCGTGTGCTGGTCTTTTGCCATTGTAGCTGTTGGGTTACTTGGCTACTGGCTGTCAAGGGGGCACATTCAAACAGAGGGAAGAGTGGTCGGCTCAGAAAGACTTTTTCTGAGGTCTTTAGTTGTGTTGGATTTGTTTTGCACTGATTCTACAGAATGCTGATTAAAATCAATCATCTTGTATCGTGACACTTGACCAAGGCCTATAATCATGCCACTACTTCAGCTGTGTCTGATTGAGAAGTCCCCAGATTAAACCAAGTACTTATGGTGAGGAGTCCCCTCTTTGCCAGCTGGGAGGCTGGAGCCAGCTGCATTCTGAAATTTGAAAAAAGGAAAGAAAGAAACTCCAAACTGCTTTATAAAATGGTCTCTTCCTCATTACCCTAATCACATAAGCATGCTGAAGGCTGCAATCAGAGCTTTTTTCTTTTTTCTTTTTTTTTTAAATTAGGCTCGAGAAAAAAGATTAATGAATATTGTACTGAAAGGATAACTCAAGCCATCCAGGTCCCATCCCTGCAACTCAGTGATAGACATTAGAGCAGAGGAGACCATTAAACTTCTGTTCCCTGTGTCTTGTTGCATGCAACATTTCCCAATGCCCTTGAAGCCATGTAGGTCTGCGTAGAAAATTAAGTGAACTGTATAATGTGCCATGGAGTAGATCAAGAGGACGCGTTTAAGTGCCTTGAAATATATTTCACTTCTTAAATGAAATAGTCTCATCTCTGAGAATTACTTTTCTTAAATGAGGTGCCTGGGTAATGCAGAGGAAAGCAAAAATACCCAACATTTTCAGTTGTGCTCCTGCATCTTGCTTTCCTAGCCCAATGTGGCTATGATTTAAGCCCTGAGTGTGCCTTTTCCCATCCACTCATTTAGATATGGCAGTTCCCAATCTTCAATACTTCGGAGAAAGATAAAAGGAGAAGGAAAGCATGGAAGGATTAAGTGATGTGTCCCAGGTCATGCAAAGAAAACATACATCGGTGGCAGATCAGCAATTAGATCAATGCAACCTAAATGTTGACACAATTTAAAGGAACAGCTTACTTCAGTTGTTTTTTAGTGTTTCAAATGAGAAAATATCCCTCAGATAGTATCCAGAGTACGATTCTTGCTCAGTTTTTAAACTCAGCTTTCCTGAAGCAGGGGAAATTGGTAATACTTAGCCTATATTTTAACAGAATTCCGAGCTATCCATAGACTTGTGAAACTCCAGTCCAGTACGTAATCTTAACCTGTCTTTTCTCATTACAATTAACACGAGTTTTCTTTTTTTTTTTAAGGAGTATTCTTACTGCTGTTAAAGCTTAACAAGTGAGGCATGGTTTCACCAGCAAAAGCTTGGGCTAGGGGCTTTGTTTGCTTTCTGACATGACAACATTTATCTGATCAATGTGGAGCAATAGCACAGTGATGGCTAAACCAGATCCAGCAAAGCACAACTGAAGCATTGATACTGCAAATGTAAGACCTGGTTTGTAATGAAATGGAATGAAAAGTACTGTGCTCTGGTTGTGGGGTGGTCTGACTGCAGAAAGACTTTAAACGCTAGAGGTCCCGTAGCATGCTTTTGGTTTATGTGTCAAGAAAATGAATTGCACAGTTGTGGAAATGCTCCACATGTGACAAGATCCTTTGTCACCAGTAGATTGATCCTGTGAGGCTGAGAGCATTATCAGCTCTCAACATTTTTGGTATCAGCTGAAAAGAATAAAAATGGACTCCTAGTGCAGGAGACAAGACAAGAAAATTCTCAAAAAATGAATTAAAAATTAAAGTCTAGAAGCCTTTTGATCTGGAGGAATGTCTCTGTTCAAAATTTTGCTTTCCACAATTGGGCATCTCTGCCTCGTGAGTAACATCCCCGCTTAGCATAGCAGATAAAAGTCACATCTGTGGCTCCATTTGTCTAACAAGCAGTTTTCCTGCAGGCTCTCTAATACTTACCCTTGAGGGGAGTTTGTAGACCATATCTAAGAGGAGGAATTACTTTGTTGTGGCTTTGACGTGCTCTTTAAACAATATTCAAAAACCATCTGAAACCACAATATATAAAGAGGATCCTTTCTGTGAGTCTCAGTGGAGAGAACAAGAGTGAGAAATTTCCCTGTTCTGTTTCCTGGCTTTACTCTGCATCCTAGCCCTTGGTTAGGAAGCTGTTTAAGGCATAGAGCGTAATAATTAATATTAAAACAAACAAAGGAAACCTAAAAGGCTTTCTGCTGCTGTTCGGTGTTCTCATTCACCTGCTCCCCTCATCATTTAGGTAGCCTCAGACTGGCCTGTGATTAACTGCTGTCCCACTTACGTTTGGGCAAGATCACACAATACATTCCTCATCTGACAGCGTAATTTAATCCTTATTCTTTACAGGATTTATTGAAAAATGCTTCCAGTGCTCCTGCTTTAAGCCCTGCCCTGCTTTCTCCTGCCCTGTCGTGTGAGCTCCCAGAATATGTAGATTGCCACCAGAACATATGGCAGAGTGCTGACCCTGACCCACTGAGAGGTGAGGCTCCTTTAGATTTGCACCCAAAGTGCTCTCAGGAGCTGGGTTTGAACCCTGAACCTCTCTGATTTACTGCTGCAGTTACCCTCATGCATTAGTTGAAACTGAAAGCGATGAAAATTTATTTTGCTGGGTTTGTTTGGCATTTTCAGTAGAACTTTCTCTCTGATTACAGAACTTATTTTTATAATATTGACCATCACAAGATCTGTAAGAATAGTCCTAGGGAGTGACAGCCTCTGCTTACCCACCCAAAGGCACCGGCAGAAGCCAGTCCCGCTGCCTTACTCTGTCCTAGCGGTGCTGCCTCTGACCTGGAGATACTGGGACAGAAACCAGGGCTTAGTTCCTCCTTCTCACCTACAAGCAGCCAGGCTTGCGGTCACCCAAGTGTTTCATTCCTGGGACTTGGCTGTAAAATTTTAGTTCACTTTTAGAGGAAAATAATACCCTAAAATTTTGCTTGAAAGCTTCTCCTCTGCTTGAAAATAATGGCTATGTTTACAACAGTAGTGGCAGCAGCCACATTTTCAGAAAGGAAACCTTTTTGTTGTTTGAGAGCTGGGAAGATTGTTTCGGGTAACGTAAAATCTCAGTTTGGCATTGGCAGGGAAATGGCATGCGAAATGGGCTGCTTAGGGCTGACATCCCTTTAGCTTCCCAGCATTCTGGAGGATCCCCAAAGCCCCATGGAAACCAGATGCATTCCTGCTGCAACAATTAATGTAACCGACCCTTGCTGGAAGGGAACATTTAGGGGGGAAAATGTTACAGTATTTTCTTTTGGAAAATTCCACTATTGACATGAAAAACAGCAGGGTAACAGCAAAGATAGATTGCAAATTTTGACAGCACCGACAGGTAAATATTGGCTTTGTGCAAACAAGTTTCTATAAATAACCCGTCTGCTCCAGAAACTCCACAGATGGCAGCAGGGCTGCCGGGGTATTGATTTACCCACTGTGCTCAGTGCAGAAAAGCACAGCTGTCAGCTTTGCTGTTCTCCTCATTCGGAGCGTTGCTCCTGCTCCTGCTAAGAGCTGCGTGCCTTGTTCACCATTTTTCTCTGGCAAGTGGAGATGAAGATTAAGAGCCCAAAAGAAATAATTTGAAAGGAAAACCTGCCAAAACAACTAAGAACAAATGAACAACTGCGGAGAGTAACTACAGAAAAGACTATATATAAGTATCCACACACCAAAAGCCAGCAAGAACCTCTCTCTCTCTTGCTCAGTCTATGTCAGGTAATTTAATACAGCTTACAGGAGTGGTCTACAGAGATCCAGGAGAGCGTGGTGGACTTGAAGGGCAAGGGAAGCTTATGAAGATGCAATAAAAAGCTTGGACGTCATGGGGAGTAAGAGGCAGAGGTTAGAGTTGAGGAGTAGAATCTGGCAATCATCTTTCAGAGGGAGCAATGCACAAAAATAGAGGTTCTGCCACAAATCCCTGGAGAAGACTGGAGAAGACTTAGAAATAAATGGCAGTCAAATAGGCAAATACTTAAAAATTGTCACAATTTGGCTTTTGACTTGTGTGACCCTTTTGAGGGCAGCCTAAATCTCAGGATTGTGGTTTTCAAACATCAGTCAGCCAGCACCATCACTAGAAGTTGATTTAGAGGTATAATATCAGGAATCGCTTTTTAAGAGAAAATCTCAGAACTTCGTAAGTCAGTTCTCTCAGTGTTTGCCTGTGGTGCAGGCTCACTCTAAAGGATTGTCAGTTAGCAGAACTGTGCATCTCTTGCAGCAGACACAGAGTGTGCCATTTGGAGGCATTTTCTGCTGTTTTTCTTTGTAATTACACAGACAATGGAGTTCTTCTGTCGTTATAGCTATATCTGCATCAAGGATTTTGCCCAGGACAACTGGATGCAGCCTTTTGTCATTTTGTGTTGTATGGTGGCTTTGGGCATTTCTGTTTGGTCTGGCCTTTTTTACAGGTAGCTGGCATGGTTAAGATGGCACAAATGAAGAAGCAGAGATCTGACCTAGTTGAAATAAAAGGTTAAAATAAGTATTTTTTTTAATTCATGCGTTCAGTTTGTGAACTTAAGCTTAGATAGGGAGAGCTGAGTTTCACTCCATCTGAAAGTGCTGAGGCTGTGAAAAGGGCAATGCAAATATCTTAGGATTTTTTGGGAAAATTATGATTACTCTGTATAATAATTACTTTCAATATTAGTTTCGCTAGATAAACTGTAAATAACAGGGCAAAGAGTGTTGTCAAGAGGAGACATCCAAGTTGCAGAATGTTACTATAGACTGAAGGAGCTAAATGCTAGGCATTTCTGGATAGACATCTTGTCTATTGACTTTATTTTTTTTTAAGCATTTTTAAATGTTAAGGAATCTCAAGTGTATCTCGTAGGAGAAGTTGCATTGTTCCATACAAAGCTGTTCTTTTCACATACTGAAATTCTGCCTTGCCATGCTAAAGCAAGCAGAAAGCATCTTGGCTTCTGCGTTGTAGGTCAGTAAGTTCACAAATACAGGGACATGCCAAGAAGATAGGACACGCTGTTGCCTGCCCTGTTTGTAGCTCAGTCCCACACAATCACTAAATTCCTACTGCCATCCATGTCTGCTTCTCCAGAGCTTGGTGAACGCGGAAGCTGCTTCATCTTTCATACCTCAGTGCATGTGATGAGGTGTGCAAACTACAAAAGGAACTGAGTATGGTGTGCTAAATGTTTCAACACCAGATGGACCATACTGCAGCTGGAAACATTTCAAGCATTTTGCTGGATTTTTCTCTCATGTATAATGTATAAAAATAGATTTATATACTGTATATACTTGTACATATATATGCATTGTATAAATACATTGTTTAAAATACTTAATTCTCAAGCTGTCCCTGAAATCAGAGGCCACTCTGTTTTGGAATCTCATTTCACATGTCACAGATTCAACAGAGGAATAAAATACCAATTTGTGTTGCTCAGAGAAGGAGAGCAAAAAGGCACCCTGTAAGAGTATAATGCAGTGTGATATCAGTTGTCACTGCTGTCCTACCGAGAGGATTACTGACCAGTGAGCTACTGTTTCCTTGCTCTCATTCCAAGTGGAGTTCATGACGTTTTCCTCATGGCGTTATCGCAGTCTTTTCTTAAACCTGACCTGTAGGAAGAGAGGAACGTTCAGAGAAAGCAACACCAAAGTCTAAACTTCAGCTGGTGTGAATTGCAGTAACTCCATGGCTGGTGATGTGGACTGTTTACGTGGGCTAGCCACCTGTCTGCCTAAGGGTATTCAAGGATAATTAAAGACTTCCCTGAGATCCACTATTTTTTTTTTTTTTTTTTTTTAGAAGAGATGTTTTTGTTTTCTAGTAGGTGTTAGTCAACAATACAGAGCCATCGTTGTTGGAGGCAGCTTATCTTAAGAGCTGTGTCAGATCATTTGGGATTTCAACAGAAGGGTGATAAGGCCTTAGAAATTTCAGATGAGCAGTAAATAAACTTAGAAGGTAGGAAGTGATCCTCTACACTGGATGTAGTCACCTAAACAATCTTATAAGTCTGCCTAGGATATATGTGCTTGCTCCAGTTCAGAGCAGGTGTTGCATTTTAAATAAATGTCATTGTTTTTTCTGCAGTATGTTCCTTTGGCAAGTAATTAAAATTACTCCTAAATTATGATTGTGAGATGAAAATAACTAAGAGATGAAAAAGTGAATAATTTTCATTGCAATTAAGTCAAAACTCCGACTAGAACTGCCAACTAAAAAATTACAAATGTTATCCATTGATGATGGAAGTAAGCATATTGCATGAATGAACGTTTAAATTGCAGTGTGTGCTGAGACTCTACATGTGTGCACAATAGTGTGCGTGAATATACATTAGCAAGAGACCCGTACATCCTTCACAGTATTTTCCTGGGACAATGACTTTTCATCTTGCTCTGTCAAAGCATGTCATGCATTACACTAAGTGAATGTTTTCCTAGGTTAATCACTAATCTGCCTCTGTATCAGTAAATACGTTGCCATGGGCACTACCATAGCAGAACTGAGAGATGAGCTTTTGCCTGATTGGAGCTGAAAAATGCCTATTTTTGTTTTTGATACTAACTTGTTCATCACAAATGAGGATAAAGAAGCATATTCCGCTGCCTCTTTAGAATTTAGTTATAGAAACATTTTTCACATGCACTTTCCAATATATAAACAGTATTTACTATATATTCATTACTTTCTCTTTCTGTATAAAGCTCTTCTTTTATTGAGCTTCACAGTTCTTCACCAGGTTGTTTTCCAAAGGTGCAGCCTCCTACATAATGTCAACAAGGAGAAATCACATCCCTTTGCTTCTCTCCAACATGAACAATACCCATCCTGGTTATTGCTGACTCCCATTATTTAACATTCAGTTTCTTCCCTGAAGTGCACTGTGCTTCCAGGATCGTGCATAATGAATTACTTAGTTGTGCAGATTTAAATCCCAGACTGACTCATCCCTTATTTGTTTTTTGTTGTTCATGATGATGGAGTTTTTTGTTTGCTTGTTTTATTTTTTTTAAAGAAAGAAGATTAAGCTGTATTAAACTGGCTTGTTTTGTTAGCGTGTGTGGTGATGAGTCTTTGACCTACATTTATGGTGGGTAGTGCACTTTTGCCCTATATCCGAATAGCAAATGACAGAAACATTAGTATGGTTTGACCTCTTTTTGGAATATTTTTTGATCATTTCATACCAAAGGGAAATACTAAGACGAGAATCTTCAATTAAATCCTAATAAGATCCAGAAGAAAAGGAACTAGATAAAAGATTTAGGCATAGTGTGTAATAGAACGCTTGGTTTGGAAGGGACCTTAAAGATCATCTTGTTCATACATACATCAAGTTACATGGAAACTAATAAAGAGCAAATTTGGAACCTGCTTTTAAGAAGTCTTGTTTGTTTGCATAATAGATGCTCATGGACAAGATTACGCCGGTAGAAGTTGCATCCTACAGTCCGTATCTGTTTTGAAAGGTGCTTTTATCAAATTTCAGCAGAGTTAACAAGTCATCCTCAAAAGCTAGCTTTCTCCAGTTGCTCCAGAAAGTCAAGCTAAGTCTGTATGCGTGAGTTTTCAGTCTGTTAGTGTTCCGAAGGCCTTGACCTCCAAGAAATGCAAATGAAAACATAGGCTCTGCCCTTTTTTTGCCTGATGGCGATGCTGCATTGATGTGCTGAGCGAAGTGCATGTTTGTAGCTTCTGTTAATACTAATGGTCTTTACCGTTCAATAGGAGAATATAACCCTGTATGACTCTTACGTCATCAGTATTGCTGTCAAAATTACGTATTTTCCCCATGAAAATTACTGCCAAGGTAAGCAATTTTTTGAGGAAACTGTTCTAAATTGAAACAAATGAATTACTCTGATTGTTTTGAAGTAGTTTGTTACCCAGTAGGTCTTAGGCACTACAAGGAAAACATGCAAGAAAAAGAAAAAAAATGAAGATCTTTAGTATTCAAACCAATGTGATACTTTTAGTCCATTATTTCTTTGAAATCTGATGTCAACAGGGATGCGTAATTAAAAAAATCCATCTTTAAGGAGGGTCGCTCTTCTAGAGGAGTAAATAGCAACGTCCCTCTGTCCTTCAACAGTCTGTTTCCAAACTGCTGTCCAAACAAGGTCTGAGGTTTTTTTTATTTCTAGAAACACATACTGGCTGCAACCTGCTCTAAATTGGAACATATATCAGTGGTTTAAAAAATGTTCACACCTCTGGGAAACTGAACTAAAAGGTCACTTTTTCAACAAATTCACAAACTGGCAAAAACAAACCTGTCTTTTCTTTGAATTTTTAATAGCATTCCTTTTTCCATGTGGAGTCCAGAGGGCAATACCTCATAGTGTAAAGGCAGCATCTGAGTGATCCAGTGTGTGTTGCACATAGATTGACATGCATTTGTTCATTTAAGTTTACATTTGTTTGAATTTACATGTCATGGGTTTGAGATGTATGTTCAGCAGCTCTACTTGTTTTTCATCCTGGATCCTGTGTATTGTATTTGAAGGCTTTCAGTGAAGCTTTTATTCCACCAGAGGAAAGCACTTTGAAGGACCTCAGTTAAAGACTGAAAACATTAGGAAAGGCAATGGGAAATAAATATTTGGAGGGCAGCATGGGGTCTCAGGAAGGGTTATTTAATAGAAATTCAGCTGAGTGACAGCTAATAAGAATTTTAGCGTAACTGGAAGCAAATGTAGGTTTTCGATTAGATGTCAGAAAACCTTTCTCCCTTTGTTCACAGGAAAATGTGCCGCTCAGAATTTTTCTTTCAGTTTTAAGTATAGTGTTTCCAAAACTTTTTGTACAGTAAATTATATAACCGTACCTAAGTCACAAAGACTTTTTCCCTGTGCTACAGCATGCAGAGGTTATCAGGTAGACATACATTTCTTTCAGCTTTTCCCTTTTGTTTCTAGCACACCCTTTGTCAAGGCATTGAGGTGCTAATACAAGAGTTTTTAGGACATCCTGAAAAAGCTGCTGAGTTCAATAACCTCTGCAGGATGGATGTCTGCAATCAGTGTTCTCTGGCCTCACATCATCTCTTGATCATACTCATTCTGAGGCATGGGGAGAAGTCTTTCAGATTTCTTTGTCCTAGCTTCCAGAGGGCTTTAACTGCCAGGACCGGGATTTCAGAGGAGTGAAGCTTAGAGTCAGGATCTGAGCCAATTCAGTTGATTCTCACCAATCTACCAGTGTCTTTGAGAAGCCAAGTGAATGGTGCCCAGTTTTAATGAACATTTCTGCCTGGTGCAGCCGGCAGACCTTGTACTGGTTGGTCGTAGGGGTGGTCCTTCGTTATTTATATTATTTTTTTTTAAACAGTGCTAGCTTTTGGAAAAATAATGGGAAATAGATGAATCACTATTCCTTCTTAATTTTCTAAATTGAACTTGGCATGGTTGGGATCTCAAGGCAAAGGCGTGTGAGATTTTCACAAGGATATACTTTACGTTTACTGTTATTGCTTGAAGTCTAAGGGAGACCTGGATGGAGGTAACTCTTCACAATGTTTCTGAAGGAAAAAATACACATCTGTGTTTTTATTCAGAGTTTAGATAACAAATTCATGCTAAAGCCAACAGGAAGGTTACATTATTTGACTTCAAATAATAATTCCAAGTACTGTTTCCAGTTCTGCTTCATTCTTTTAAATTACTTTTGCCCAGAACAGTGAGAGAACTATAATGGAAACTGGCTTATAATAGAAACAGTTTTATTTGTTTTATTTTAAATACATCTCACAGTGTGGTTCCTCATGTTTTTCTATGGATTGACTTGCTTCCAATTTATCAGGATATGTGATTTTTGTGAAGGATGAGCAAGTAAGATGTTTAGGGTTTTCATGGCAGGGGTTTTAAATATCCTCTTGTCTCACACATATAAGCATGCACACAAGCACGTACACACTTTGATTTCTCCCTTCTTATAAAGTCATTGTAAAAGTATTTCATGATTGTAATAGCAATCATAGGATGTTTTTAATCACTTCTGGATAGAAGCCTGATTTTTCAGCTATAGTTTTTAATTTTAATGTAATAAGATTTGAGAGAATTAAATGCTTACCAGAAATTGTGTCCTGAACTGCATAATCTCAAGTATCATGAGCTGATTGAATATTTGTACAAATGTCCTACTAAAGATTGGTTATCCTGATTTGGAAAATTATCATGAAAAATGAAATGTTAAAGTGATAATAGAAACTCATCAGATGGAAATCTGTCAGATGCTAACTGGTAAAAATGTAGACTTGGACGGTGGGTTGTAATACTAAAGTAAACTTCATGTTGACTAGGTTTCTACACCTATCTAAAGGTATGGTTTTAAATGTGGGCTCAGGCATTTGAATTAAAATGGTTTGGGGGAACCAAAGTGACCTAGAGATGGCTGGTTATCTGCTCTGCATCAGTAGTAAACTGAGCCATGGGGGTTTTTTGTTTTAAAATGAGCTGGGGAGCAGGGTCGTTGGCACTTGACATCTGTTCTCTGTGACCTATTTTTGTATGCTGTGAATTATCATAACTTTCATGCCTGAAAAGAAACAGATGAATATAGAGTTCATTACTTAACAAAAGCTCATTACAACCAGTGAAAACTGGGTTGGGATGGAGCCTATAACACACTTGTGCCAAATTAATTATTTAGGTGGTATGTTTTTCTGCTGATTCAGTTAAATGGTTCCACTTTCTACCCTGAAACTTTAAGTGGTATACACTCATGCTACAAATTCTTGTCCTGTAGGGCAGAGTGTTAAATTACCACTGCAGATCTGTATACCTTCCCCGTCTCTTAACTTTTTTAACCTACTCATTATACCTCTTCTTCAGGAGTATGGTACCAACCATTCAGTCTACAGGTAAACAAGGGAGATGAAATCTCTTTTCAGTTACCTAGAGCGAGGAGGTGTTTGAAATGCTGTAATATCTGGTGGATAACCCAGAGTAAGATGACTTTTGGGATACAATCCAAAGACTGTTTTGAAGATGTTTGTATTTCTTCAGGATACCTCACGTACAGAGTGATTTAATTAATTTTTTTTGTTTGGTTTGGTTTGGCTTGGTTTGGTTTTTTTTTAGGATTGCTTTCAAGTGAATGCTTGTGTAGAACATCTTTATAAAATGAGGAAATTTATAGAATTGTAGCATGCCACCATACTCTGCTTTGGTTCTGGGTTTTCAAAGGGCCAGTAGGCTTCTATGAAAGTCACTTCTGTTGCAGAGGCCGTGTCTCTTTCCAAGACCCCATAACTGAACACCTCAGAAGTAGGAGGCAGGAAATTGAGTACTCTTCGTAGTCATTGTGAGAGCTAACCAGATGCCTGGATTTTGGTGTCTGGTGTCATTCATGTCCTGCTCTGTACGAAATCCATGACATCTACACAGACCTGATGGATGTAACGTAGGATCTGCTTCATCTTCCCATGGTGGCAGCTAGAAGTCACAGGCAGATTTTGCAAGTCCTATAGACGCTCAAAACCTAATTCCTTTTAACTGTATCTCCTGATAGTGATTTTCAGGAGAAAAGGTGAATGATGTCTTTTGTGTGCTTTATCTGTAGGAATTCGTACTCTTGAAAACATGAGTCTTGGTTTATGCTTAGCAGTCCTGAGCCCCAGACTCACCTGGCATTATCACATTACCACCAATACCATCTGTGATTAATCTGGAGGACAAATGCAGCCTTATTCAATAGTTAACTTGAGATATCAGAAGTTGTTGTCTCCCATAGTCATTCATGGAATGAACTGCTGCTGTCATATTCTTGAGGAAAAATAGATACAAAAATTAGATTAACAGCCTACATACTCTCCTATAAGTTAACCATACAGGATCTGACACTTC
The DNA here is from genome assembly GCA_013396635.1 of Penelope pileata. Classification (NCBI taxonomy): domain Eukaryota; kingdom Metazoa; phylum Chordata; class Aves; order Galliformes; family Cracidae; genus Penelope; species Penelope pileata. The sequence goes on from WBMW01000581.1 coordinate 413,914, forward strand.
AGGCTGCAGGAAGTTTGCAGTCCACATATAAGATTACAAGAAAGCTTTCCTATGACTGAGAACATGAAAAGCTTTTCCAACAATGGTTGGCATAGGAGACAAGTAGCAGACTACACAGACCCTGGCACGTGACTTGCACTCTATGGTGACTTTATGAGATGAGAAGTCAATTTGAATTAATGCTTTTCTGTGCTATGAGTAAGTTGTGATGATTACTGCCTGATTCTTATAGAAACATGCTTCTTTGGGTTCTAGATCATCTGTTCTTACTGGTTTGCTCATGCCCTTTAACAGAGCATGGACCCCTTCTGTTCTTTACAGATGTTGCATTTGTCAAAATCTCCAAGCTGGCAGATTTGGATGGCTCTTTCATCTTGCTAAGTAGCAGGAACATCTGGAAAATGTGTTACAGTCATTTTCCATAGTTTAGTGGGAATTACTAGAAGCAATTGTATCAGAATCTAAATGCTTCTGAAGTGCAGCAGCCATCTACCACCTCTTTCCATACCAAGGTGGTAACATGGCATGGGTTTCAATACAGTAGTGAAACAGTTCTTACAAGCTGGTGAGTGGCTCATTCAGATAAATATCTATACCAACTAAGTAAAGAGACTGTTTGAAAAGAAAAAACATTTATAAAGACTTCAAATAGCAAGGAAATATGATAGCAAAGAAAAATGATAGCAATGAAACATGCACCCCTAGACCACACATTGTGTTGGTCAAGTATTTCATTTATGCACTTTTCCTGTAGACTAATTTAGTGGTTATAAAACTTCTGGATTGTAGAACTGTACTTTGATGTACCACAATTACTTGGTCTTAGCTAAATGTGTCCCCATTAAGTTGAATTTATGCTAATTCTGTCCCAGTTAAATAGCAGATGATGTTACTGGCTGCACTACTAAATTGCTTTCCTAGGAGACATCCCATTAAATACACCATACACCCAAAGTGGAATATAATGAATTACATTTTTACATAAGCTTCATATGTTTTACATCTGTAATCAGAATAGAATTATATTCACTGTGGATGAAAAAAGACTTCTTGGGTCATGTTGTCCAGTCCTCAGCAAGCATGGAACCTACCACGTGCCTTGTCCAGTTAATTTTTGAATAGCATAGGCTGTTTTCTTCCACTTGTCTTGGAAGGTGATTGCACAGCCTGACATTATTTTTCTAATATTTAGCTGAAATGTCACTTTTTTCTGTTCTTTTTCATTTCCCCCCAGTGTTTCTTTTCACAGATTGCTTACACGCCAAGAGCAGCTGGGCTCCAATCCGTTCAGACAAACTCCTTAAATTATCTGGATAGTCTCACTAAAATTAGAGAGACTGGGTGAATTTGACTGCAGAATTTGCCCTTTTGATCATTACAGACGTTGGTTCCATGTTCCAGGTTATATATTCCACCTATTCTTTAACAGCTGATTATGCCAGCTGGATCCAGAAGGAACACTGCCCTCTGCTCTCATTTTGGGTATTGGCAGCACTCATTGGGATGAGGAAAATGAAGCAGAAGGTCCACTACCAAAGTGAAGGCTGCCCTCCAGCATGACGTATTAAGCATGTGTTAAGTGGCACTTGCAGTAGATCAGCATCTCAAGTAACCTGTATGTGAATAACACTCCATTTCCCAACAGGCTGATATTGGTTATAGTTCATGTAGTAATAGGGTGGATTGCAGTGATGATGATTCTAGGAACAAAAGCTTAAAACCAAAATTCTGTTGGTCTGGTTTTGTAAGCTAATTGCTTACAAATATATTCATATGGTTGAGTGCATGCCGTACAGTCATGATGAACTGCAGAAACCAGTAAATGGGGCTCAGAGTCCAAGCAACTACAGGGCAAAACTCAAATTGGCGAATAAGAAGTGTTTGCTAGCCTGCTTCATACGCCAAGAGAGATGGGCAACATGGAGCATGCAGCATAGATTGGGTGTCAGGTTATGTAAAGGACTTTGCAAAGAGATTTGGTGTCCATGAAGAGTTCAAGGCCAGGTTGGATGGGGTTTTGGGCAACTTGGTCTAGTGAAAGATGTCTCTGCCCACGGCAGGGGAGTTGGACTAGATGATCTTTAAAGGGGGGTTGGACTAGATGATCTTTAAAGGTCCCTTCCAACCAAAACAATGCACAGGGGTAAGAGCTTTCAAGCCACTTGTACTGTAGTTGCTATGACAGAAACATAGCAATCAGTTATGGAACCAGCACATCCATGTTTTTCAAGAGGAGTCAAGGAACATTATTCCCAGGGATCCTAGAACTTGGGAGCACAATCGAAAACCATTACATTTGCAAGCCATGTTGCTTGTAAGCTCAAGCCATGAAAATCTTTTCAAGAGTAGCAAGAAACAAGTTGGTTTTCTGGAATATGACACCAAGGGTTCCTCCCTAGTGAAATTAATGAAATTCAGGAAGCAAAAATTCTTCAAGAAAGTAGATAAATGAGAAAAAATTATTTTCCCTCCACACTAATTTCCAATCCTTCCTAGCACTTCAGGAAGCTGACTATTTGGAGGGCTAGCTGTTGGCCCTGGGAGGTGATTTCAATGGAGACGAAGCTGTACTCTCATGACTGATGGATGGCAGCACGTGCTATGCTGAGTGTGGGCAAGAGCATTCCTCATCTGTATGCCGAGATATTTTTGATAGCTGGTATTCCGTACTTCCTGTGTTTTCATAAACAGAAACCTATTTTTTAATATTTATAATGAATTCATGGTGAGAACTAGAAAGGCTCCACAGAATACAGTCTTCTATGTGGTCAAACATCTGCTGGGTTCCATTTACACTATGAGGAACAGTGGATTCTGTAATCTCTGTATTGAAGGAAGGGCATAATAGTCGAGAGTGCAGCACCCAGGACTTCGCCTCAGGGACAGTCCAGTGCAACTCACATGGAGCTACTGCACAGCCTTGTGAGATCTGCTTTCTCGTGTATGCTTTGTACTTTATTTTTTGCCTCATCTAAACTGTGCCTCTTTTTAGCATGGACAGTATGTTACTTGCTTACACGGTGATTAACATATGTGACAACATGCCATCACATAAATAATAAGAGAGTTGGGAAGAGTTTTCTCATTCTCATGTATTTGATCTAGGTGGCAAAGGCAGGATGGTGGAGTGGTAAGGGAAGTTGTGTGTGTTACTGGGAAGCTTCTTTCTTACAAGGAAAAAAAACAAGACTAGAGTACATCTGGCAAGGGAGGGTGCACAGATAGCATATTAAAATGTGGGAGTGTGAAAGTGATACCTGCGTTAGGGAATACAAGTGTGTATGCATCTAGTTTGCCTCTGGGCGTGTAAGCAGTTGACAGATCATGGCTGGGAATTGGCAAGAGCCTTTGTTGTTTTGTTATCTTGTTAGTTGTCAGGGAAAGGAACTCAGCATTTATTCAAGTTCTATCTAAGCAGAGCAATGCAATTCAAGCACATTAATATGCCATCAAGCTCAAGACCTATGTTCTTCCATATGCAATTTGAAATGTCCTCTGCCAGTCTTGTTATTAACGTGCTTTGGCTCATGCCACTACTTTTTGTGTTTACAGATGTGTGGAGAGAAATTGCAGCTAGCTCAATTTGAGGTTTTGAATTTCATTTTGCAACCCTCCAAAACCCCAGCAACTCTCTAACCTAAGAACACATACCATGCCGCTTCTGTAGCAAAGAACAAGGAGAAGGATGTTGCAGGGCAGGCTTGGAGCAGACGTAAGAAGCATGTGTGAGCCTGCATTACTCTATCTCAGCACCTTACATCCATGCAGATTGATCCAAGTGTTGGCAAAGAAGGATTTGCGTGGGAAGAAAGGCTGCCTAAGGCAGCATCTGCATCTTGAGTATATTCCCACAGTAATACCACGCTTTCAGCATGAACACACTCCCACCTATGGCTAAGACTAAAAAGCAACTAAATTGGGCCCTACATATTATATATGCCATGTGTCTAGGCATACATTAATTCCTTTCTGCTAATCAGTTCTATATTTTGAACTGTAGACAAATACCTTCATCTAGATGTATTTCCTACACCCAGAATAAAAATTAATGGATTTTAGTAGTTAATGGTACAGCTTGGCATTAATTATATTTTTTTTTAAAAACTACCCAATAATCTCTGTTAAGATTATTTCGGGTTAGTTATACTATTACACATATGGTAAGGAAAGTGATATTATAAATAAGGCCTTTTGCAATTATGCAGTCACAAAATGATGCTCACAGAAGACTGAGTTCTTCTTGTAGGCAATTATGGCTAGGGAGGAGGGAATTCTTTGGGAACTGCCTTGTAAAATTTAGAACATGGAGCCAGCTGTAAGAAACAATAGCTGTTGTCTTGGCCTTGTTTAGTGGAGGATGTGTGAATCCATATGTTGATGTATATGGATGAGGGATGAGAAGGAGCGAATTCTAATTAGGATCATTAGATCTTTTCCCAAGTCCTTTAGCCCGATAGTGAAGTTTTCTATATTTCTTTATAATTTCCCCAATTTTCATACGTTTTTGCCACTTCACTTCTGTTGAATACATTTGCAGAAGGCCCATTATAGGTTGCTAAGGATTATTGCTAACATTAGAAGAATGAAGATATGAAGGCTGATTAAATTAGTCACACAAGTGGTGGATTCCCTAGCTCTGTGTCTGCAGATCTTCACCAGATGCTAGTCTGAGACATTTTAGAGAGACGTAACTTACTGAGTTCAGTGCAAATGTAACTGCAGAATATAGCAACCTTTGCTGGGGAGGACCTTCAAGCTAGTTGATCTAATTGTCCCTTCTGGATTTTAAAGCTCTGCAGCTTGAACGTCAAATTGCAACGAAGACTGAGGAAGGTGAAATGAGGCTATTGCAGCTGATAGAATATATATATATTTTTAATAAAAAAGGTTTAGTAGGCACCGTGTTATTCTCAAGCTGAGAGCAAAACTTGAACAGCTGTGCTGTAATAGAGGAGATCTATTGTCCTTTGGCCACAGCTGGGCAGCGCTAGTAGCCGCGCAGAGGAGATGCTCACCTCATTCATCTGTTGGGAACAATCTCAGTTCAGATGAGGACAGGAAAAAAGGATTCTTATGACAAGGTATATTTGATATGGCACTCCTACTAAAAGCATAAAGATAAAACGCACATCTGAGGCTTGCTCCCTAGAGTTTTCCCTCAGTATAGTTGCTGATAATGTAGCAAGGCCTCTACAAAGTAGATCGCATATAACTTTCAGCTGATCCAGATAAACTTTGCTGGAATAAATTAACGCCATTAATTGTACTCAGTGGAGCTAAGCTTATTTACCCCAAAAGAGAGTTTTGCTAAATGTATTATAGCAGTTCCAGAAGAAAATGTTCATAATTAGGGCAGTCCATCTCTACAATGTGATTTAACAGTGCATCATCTTACCCAGTGGGTATCTGTCTGTGCACTGGGAATTTGTTTACCATTATGATTTTCCTTTCCCTTTCCCTCTCCTGTTTCTGTACTTATGGGTGAGAAGACTGCACACTTCTGGTTCATATATAATATGTGTAATCTTTAGCAAGCATCAGATTTTGGAGCTTCCAGCTCTGCTCAGGAGAGATTTCAGAGCAGGCAATCAAGGGAGTCAAACAGAGCTAAGTGCCCCTACCAGTGCCCACTGAGATGTTTGTTAATGTGACCATAAAACAACTAATGCACAGACTCTGGAGCTCCCTGTCATGCTTACAAAGCCATATTCCCAAGTTTCAGATGAACTCCCGTCTGGAATTATTTTCCTGTTGCAGATATCTCTGCTGGCAGCAATAAAGTAAGCACGTGTCAACCATACACCTGAGATGGTAAATGCTGTCATCACGGGCAAAAGTCCATATGTGCAACTGATTATAGAAAGTGTAACAGAACCTCTCGCAGTGTTGGTTCATGTTTCCTATTTTACCAGACTGCTGGGAACTACCAAAAATAATGTAGCACGACATGCCTGGAATAGCATCATTTATTTTACTGCTCTGACACATTTGAGGTGGCACAGAAAGAACTGATGTGTGCATTCCTTTCCTTCCTGAGGAACTCACAATAAAAATGGCAGCAAAATTCTTTTTGAATTCGTTCTGAGTTAGCATGCTCTGGGCATACTGAAAAATATCACGTTTTTATGTAATTCATTTTATTTTATTTATTCATTTAATGATTTATTCTTTGAGTTCATTTATTTTATTTACTTAATGGCAAATGTGTAAATGAAACAGCAATTTATTACTTCTTTAAAAAAAAAAAAAAGAAACAGCAAGTTGGAAGAAGAACATCATAAAAGCTCACAGTATGGGTTCCATATTGGCAGAAACAAATGTCTCCATTCCCACTCTTCACTGTGAACAGCTATTTAGCAAGTTGTGGATCCTCATCCCTCTAATCTTCCTCAGTCCCTCCCTCTAAAAAGCAGAAACTTTTCCCTGCTAAGCTGGGTGTGTATTGAGTCCCTCTGTGCCCAGACCTTGGTTGTTCCTGTTACAGACAGGATTGAGAAGGCTTCTTCTTTTTGCTAATGCTTTCCTTTACGCCCAGTGGGAGCAAAAGATGGAGTATTTCTGTTTTAACAGCAAAATAATTACTTAATTTTCAGCTAGAGCAGAATTCATGACTGATCTCATGGCAACAGCCTTGCAGGGAGCATTCTGCAACCCAATTAGCCAGTGTTCCTGCTCTCCAGATCTCTTTCCAAATGGGTGTCCCAAAGAGCAGTAGGAAAAACCTTTTAATTTCATCTTCTCTGGGTAAGACCTCCTTGATATGTCTTATCTAAGCATCGTGTTTTAGAAAGTGAAATCTTTACAGGAAGGGGCAGGAATACACTCCAGAATTCATTGCTGTCCTTTGCATCCAAGTGGGAGTTGGGTTCACAAGAGGCCAGCGCGAAGGCAGATGATGTAGCAGCAGTCAGAGTGCAGAAGGCATGGTGGGAGTCTTGATATTGATGAGGTTAATTTGTTACGTACTGTGGGACAAAAGGTGAAAAAAAACCATGCTGACCTAGCCAAGGCAGTATTTATATGTGTGTGTATTTGTGTGGCAGGGGACAGCAGTGGGAGGAAAGCTGTGGAGGAAGCAAGAATAAGTAAAACAAGATTGATTTATTGGCTCTAAATTGTTCATCTGTATTCCATTCTTCATCGTGCTGCAGAGGAGGAGAGCGGCTCTGGCACCGTGGTGGGGGAAGAGAGCAAGAGAGGGGGAGGAAGGTGAGATCTATCACAGGCACCAAAAGCGCTTCATTTTCCAGAGGCTCTGATTAAACAAATGTTGCTGCTGCCTGGCAGCTCTTGCAGACGTTTGTTGGGATAGAATTAATCAGGAGGTAATTTGTCTGCTGCAAGAAGCAGGGAGGCTTGGCAGCACATTTGTGACAGGCTCTTCTTTCTAAGTTTCCCAGAGCAGCTGAATTTCCCAAACTTTCTTCTCTGCCTGAGGTAATGCCACCAACTGTCCTAAGGATGGAGACCTGCTGTTGTTGTGCCCAATTGGGGTAAACGCACACCACAAATAATGAGATGAGGCCATTGTTAGGCTGATTATGGAGCCCTGGCAATTATCAGGGGAATGGCCAAAAGGAGTGAACCATAGAACTGATGGAAGGAGGACTGCTGTTGTGCAGAACTAGCTGGTGCTGAAAGGGGTGAGGCTTTGCCCTGTGCCTGAGTTTTGCTGCTGCCCTGTTGATGCTATTGTACATGAGCAGGAGCTTAAGGGGCCAAGAGAGAAATGCCTTGCGCGTAAGAATTGTGTCTGGACACAACCAAGGTAGAACCCAGATAACTGGCACAGACATACCAGTAATGTGTGTAGGCAAGGTTATCTCAATATCTCACCCATTCACCTACTTGAGGTTTGCCTGTACTCAGCTTTAAACCACACTTTTGGGTCCCCTTTAGTGGCCTTTTCTGTTCACCCTTGTGCAACTACAAGAGCATGGGGCAGAGCATAGCTGGGTGCAGGTTGCCCCTGCTGCTGGGGATGCTGCAGTCAGTTCTCTAGTTCCTAGGTGAGGGTGAAAGCTGTCCTTCCCTGTGATGTTTTATGACCTTCCCAAGCACGTGGACAAGGAGTCATGTGAAATGATTACTGCATCCTGCAAAGTATAAAGCTATCTATATTTAGTGTCTTTGTTTCTCGTGATGTAGAGGGGGTGGATAGGTTCCGTTGCAGTGGTGCAGCTGTAGGTGAATGAGCAGATAAGCTGAATTACCTGACTTATCTGAAGTCACTTTGCCTTTTTCCTTTTATCTCTTCTTTTCTTACATCTTCTGGATAATTCTGTCTTCTACTGTTTGTCTGTAGTGGGTGCAGAGGATATGTGACGTTCCAGCAAATTACTGCTCTGTCTGAGCTTGCAGTGGCCCCGCTGTCCAGCAGGGATGAAGCCACTATCAAATTATGCAGACCACTTGCAGGAGTGATTATAAAATCTTAATACTGCTCTGTGAAGGGCATGTGTATTATCAAAATCTTATTTCTGCAGGGAATTAGGAATTTTAAAAATACATTCCAGCGAATAACAGGCCTGATTAACCTCCAGCCCAAATGTCGAGGGCTCATGGGGAAAGAAAGATGAATTTTAACTGACAGAAAACTGCTACAGGAATGACATAACCTACCTAATGGTGAAACTGATGTCATTTTAACGCTTCTTTACTCTGCATGACTTTAGGTAAGTGCTGGCAGCCCTTGATAGGCAGGGATCTCACTCTTCCAGTGCCCTTGGCCTCTGTTTCCAGGCCTTCAGAGCTGTGAGATAAGAGGGGACCCTAAAGCTTTGCTGTATTGTTGTCTAGGAAGCCTGTTACTAGCTCCAGACTCAATCTTTGCTTTTCTTGAGATGGACTTGTGTGTGATGTCCAACTGTGTCTAGAGGTTTCCTTCTATTGGAAATGAAAGAAAATATTATTGCTTATTGATTCCGTAAAGATACAGGGAATATTGCTTAAACAGTTTTTTCATACAACAAAATAAGAGTTGCTTGTGTTACCTGTGCAATTGGGATGACTGAGCAAAGTCATGGAGATTTCTGGCTAGGGGACAAGTGATGTCATTGAAGCAAATCCTTCTTGTGCCTCTCACTCAGATACCATCTTGGCTTCCGTAGGGCACAGTTACAAGTGTGGAGAGAAATGTGCTTGCACAGAACAGATTTCCCTCTCAGCTGTACTTAGACACATTTGCATTGTACTCAGAAGTCTAAAGTAAGAAGTGGTCTCAGCTGGCCAAATCTGCAGGCATCTGAGGAACAGAAAAGCTTTCCCCTCTTCTTGCTTTTGATGAGATGGAAACTGGAAATTTAACATCTGCTCCTTCCAAGGAGTGAATTTAGTAAGTCTGAGAGAGATGTCTTTAAATATGCAGGTTTATAAACCATTTGAAATGGAAAGGTGTCTATCCTGTCTCACATGCTGTCTTCTGTCCAGTGGAGCCTGAAACTTGTTATACTCCATCAAGGAAAAGTAAAAGGAAGAGGAAAAACCTGTGGCACACTCTGCTGAGCTCCTTTGGTAGGATGCAATATTTTGCAATCCTTGGGAATGAAGTGTTCTCTGTGTACCAAAGAGAACCTCCTTTCCGAACCAAGGCTCTGCAGCAGGGCATCCTCACCTGCAGCACAAATGGTTGTTCTGCAGCCACGCTTGTGCTGTACAGCCAATGTGCTTGCCAAGTGTTGGTTTCTGCATTTAAGCAGGCTTCCTTATGGTTTAGGAGGAAAAAATTACACATCTCTGTCACACCTACTTATGCAACATTCATTCAGAATAGCAGCTTTGCTTTTCTGATTTTGGAGAAGGAGAAAAGAACAACAGGAAGGAGAATGATAGAGTCACCATTATTAGACATGTGGCATGTTTCAAGGGTGGCTCTCATCTGAGGGGAAGCGAAGTACCTCAGGAAAAGCACAGTGCCAAAGGAGGACAGGTCTGAGTGCCCAACAAATAGAGTTTTAGACAGCTGGAATAAAAACAGTACCCTGGGAAGAGTGAGGATCACAGAGGTGCTGGGGCTTCCTGTAGTATCTCAGGTCCCTGGAGGGAAAGGGGGGTGCAGCAGAAGGGGGGTGGCCCCAGGTTTTACCTCTTTCTGAAGGGGAGTGTTGCCAGGTGCCCCCTAGATGCTGGCCATCACACTGCTGTAAGAAGCCGCCTCTGCCCTGCTGCTGCGTGCTGGTTTGGATGCACATGGCTGGGGGATGCTACAGCTGCAGCTCCCGACCCTTGCAGACTATCTGGGTGCTGCAGGGGATGCACTGCCTGAAGAGGCACCGTGCCCTAACAGTGATTTTTCTTGGCAGTAAAAATGCACTTTTTTTATGTACTCGGAGCCTGGGATTAGTCTGACCCAGTAACACCCTCTGTCAGCAGGCTTCTTAAATCAGACATGGAGAACGTACAGGAAAAAGTGTGATAATTTACATCTCTGTATTCCCCACCATAGGCACATCACAATGGGGCTCCTGTTCCCTCTCATCACTCTTCCTTTCCCCGAGCACAGCGAGGTTCCTCCCACCTGCCCACAGCCCTTCAGCGTGCACTCAACTCCTACAGCAGCCTCCCTGCCAGAGCCTCCCCCCAGCCTCCCATCAGCTGCCACTGCTGCCTCCATCTGCAGGCTGCTCCCCTTGCTCTGCTTGGAGGCTTGGTTTTTAAGCTGTCTGTTGAGATATTTTTCCCCCTCAGCAGCATTTAGCTGTTGATCTGTGCTCTCTCCTTATCACCAGCATCACAGTTTGGGGTGGCAGGTGACAGCTAAGCACAATCGGGAAGCTGAAGGCAGAAGGAACTTCTCAGTGGGGTGAGAGCTTTGCAAGATCTCTGTCCCTAATCTCAGGGACCACATCCACTTTTCTGCTAGAGCCCTTTGGAAGTCATCCCAAACCCACCTGGCATGCAGTCTGAACTCACACCCGAGTGCCCCATGCTCCCTAAAGCTCACTGGGTGTTGAAGGCATTTTAACTTCTCAGGTTTGTGCATCATGAATATGTTTGGGAGGTATGCCCATCACTCTGGCGACATTTCCTACTATAGGAAGTCTCTCATCCACGCACAGATTTTGTTACTTGGTTTCACCACTTTTCAGTTTTTGCCACACTTACTAATAAACAGGGTATGTATGAAAGCGGTGTCATTGGCAGCTCTTTGCTGACTGATGAATAAGACCTATTAGAAACTGATTACTGGGTTTACTGAATTTTTTCCAGGCTGTCATGTATCTGCTCCAGCAATAAGAAAAGAGTATCTGATGCTGTGCTCCATTTCGTTACTGATTATCTAAGTAAGCTGTCATCTTAAAACAAGGAAATATTCCTGATGCCGTCTTTTTACTGATTGCTCCTTGTCCATGATTTTCTTTGTTTTAAGCATTGGGTCTGGAGACTCAAGCTGGAAAATGACATATTGACCAAAAAGAGGAAAAATAATAAATATTGTGTGGGCTGCAGTCTTCCAAAGCTCCAAGAATAAATAAAGCTTCTGTTAAAGTGCTCTGAGGAGGAGGTTGATGATAATTCTTTCTAAATATCTTTTTCAAAGTGAGATGTCTAAATTCTTTAGATAAATGCTTTAAGAGTCCTAAAAACCATCCCGTGTTAACAAAACCTCTTGGAAATAGATTTTGCTGGACTGTTTCTGTGAACAGCAGGTAGAGGTTGAGATAAGGGAAAAAAATCATCCAAGTGAATTGAATATATCTGTGGCAGATGCATTATTGCAATAGCAATCCAGATTCAAGCCTTTTGCCTACTAGACCTCTGCATACACGTAGAAAGGCTTATTTGCAATAGTCCCTGCTGACTGATTGTTCTCCTGCCACCGCTGCTTACTGTTTCTCAGAATATATTGACTTTTCAGCAGGGCTGTTGCCAGGTTCTTGAGCACGATTCTCTGTTCAGTGGGACTTCTCAGATGCTTCAATCTAGTCAGAAATACTTCTTTTCAGCCCTTTAATCTCTTTCTCTCCCCTCAAGTTTTATTCTTTTTTGTGAGGAGGTGGGGAAGGAAGAGCTTAAATTTGAAAATGCTGAATTATTTCCCAGTCTAACTCAGCTTGATGACGGTAGCAGCAGGACTCTTTTTGACCCCTTTTTCTCTTTTGGTTGTCTCTTTTTGATAATCACTGGAAAGCAGTCCTTAAAATGGGTGTAAATTAAAGATTTTTTGCTGATACAGAAACTATAGCACTTCCTTCACCTTTCTTCAAGCCCTCTTAAATGTCCACCTTTCCCTTGCAGCTGCTGGGGCCTGCTCTGCACGCAGCAAGAAGCTGCCCTGATGTGTGTACGTGTTTACTCTGCAGCTTCCCCGGGGCAGCCTAGGAGCGGCAGGGACAATGTGCTATTAGGGAATTTGCTGCCTTGTTTTCCCCTTGGTGCTTTCCTGAAAAGAAAGCAGTGCATCTGGGCTAAGAGAGGCTTTCCTAATCAGCAGCTGCATTGGTTGTATTTTTAACATCCTATTAGGAAGCGTTCATATCCAGACTTGCTGTGTTGCTATCTCTGTCGGTGTTGCCAGCTGATAATTTGGAGAGACGTTTAGTTGCTGCCTGTATTTTTCACATGACTACCAGCAGTTTAGGATTTGTGAGTCTCATGAGCAATGTAGGGAAGGCTCATGTAAAGCACTGCTGTAGGGAGGGCAGGTGGCTGTCCCTTTGGGATGGGAAGGGCTTTGACGTTGTACCCAGCCACTAAAGAATCCCCCCTCAATCATCTTTGCTGCGGCACAGGCTAGAGTCTTTATCAGTGGCTGTGTGCAGGTATACTTACAGTGAATGCCCAATGAGAAAGCTAGAATTCTGTCTTTGTTAGGAAATATTTACCTATCTTGGGATCCTATCCTGCTGTTTGTGGAGGTGGCTGTGTAAAACAGCAATCTGATGATTCGTGTTTATGTAGAAGGTAACGAGCAATTTACTGCTCTTAAACCTTGCTACTGTCACCTCAAACATCTTTTCTTTTTAACAGGATGCTACTGAGCCCAGATTTCTATTGGAATAGTTTATTGCTTTCTCGAGGAGCTCTAATAGGTAGCTTTTTTCCCTCTATTTCCTTCTGACAGCTTTCAAAAATGGGAACAAAGCTAATAATAGTGCTTTGCACCTACATAAGTCCTTTTATCCGATGTACTCAGATGTGCATTATGAAGGCTGGAAGGGTCTTATAGTCTTACCATGAGCTAAGTACGATAAATACCCGTGCTACAGCAGAGACAATGTGACGCACAAGGCAGGTGCAAGTTGCTTTCCCAAGATGAAGCACAGGTTTATGTGGTTCGAGGGAGCCTTGTGGGGTGCCAGAATTAATTTCACTCTAATTCAACAATACTTTTAACGTATAGCAAGTATGTGCCCTTCTTAGACATTGATGCAGGCCTTGGTTGTAGTGATGTTGCTCAGTGCTGGATCCAGATAGTGCTTCGTATTTCTACCTGTGCCCAATGTAACAGTGGTTGCCTGACTCATGCTGTCCATGGGCTGTCCATCTGACAAACATCGCTTTGTCTGCTGGGTAGGTGGTGGCTGTAAGTCACAACACCAACTGTGCTATGGTCATGTTTAGTGTGGCAGAGACTAACGATGTGCAAAAAAAGTTTGCAGAGCCTGTGTGCAACACAGAGGGTGCCAAAAGCCACAAGTCAGTCAGCTTTGGGCTTGCATTACTTCACTGAGTGTTTGTTATTTATTGAAAGCCCTATCCTAGCATTTTGTAAATTCTTGTAAATCACTGAAACCCACCAAATGAGGCACAGCACAGATGTATTCTGAGCCATTCCAAAGGAGATGAGACTGAGGAAGCAAAAGGCAGATCTGACCAGAGTCCCCTGAAGAGGTCAGTGCTTGGGGCGGGTGAGGTGGCCGAGGTATTTGTCCCCATGCCCACAGCCAGCAGTGGTGCCTCACTTCTCTTCTGCCTGCTGGGCTCGCTCCTTCCTGGGAACCAGCAGCCCCACCGGGCTCCTGGGCACGGTGCCCAGTTCACAGCTGCCATGGGGAGCTGCTGCTTTTCTCTCCCCTACTATAATAGCAGCCTTATAAGGCTTCCCCCAGCCTGCCTCTCCTCTGCAATAAAAAGTTGCGTGTTTCCATGTGTGGCTTCTGCTGTGATATTTGGCTTCATTTAGTGGGATCCTGGGAGATGGTCATAGCACTAGAAGGAGAGGAAAGAATAAAAAAGGGAAAAGAAAAAGAAAGGCAGGCCAAGGAAAACCCAGTCTGCAGCAGGAATGAAACAAAAGATATTAAAATAAATGGTTTTGTGAGGGAAAGCTGGCTGTCTTGTGGGGCAATGATGGTGCAGATATCTGCCTTCTGCTGGACAGACATGGTAGTGCCCAGAAAACTCTGAAATCCCAGGTTTTCAGTGGAAACCCAAGTATAAAAGAGGAATCTGTTTAAAGAAAATGCTGGAAATGGTTACCAACTCTCAGCAGTTTTTGGACTCGATGCATTCTTCATGCCAGAAAGTGGATGAGAGATTTCTAAAAGAGTCTCATGTTTGAACACCAGATGTGTCTTATTGTCCATTTGGCTGTGTTTTGTGATCAAGTGGCAGTCCTTTGAAAATGCATGCTCTGTGTTGGTCCCAGGTTCATCCAGGCTTGCACTCTATATCCTGGTTTGTTCCATATGTGTTTTACACAGTTATTTCCAAGTTACACCATCATCACCTTTCCCTCCCCAGGCCTTTACTGCCAATTCCTGGTTTTACAACCTCCCTACTACCAGCCTGCTCCCTTCCTGCTGCTGGTTGCCTGTACTTTGTGATTTTCCCCTTGGCTCTATCCCATTGTCTCTATGAGCACTTCATACAAAGAAACACAGGTTGCATCATTCCCACCAGTCTTTCCCTCTGGAATTTTCTCTTCTTTTGTCTGACTTCCGTTAGGATAAATAGCATGAGATTTTCAGAGAACCTTTTGCTCTCATTGCCTCACATGCAGCACTCTAACTATACATTATAGCAGAGGTTTCAAAAGAGAAATAGCATCCTGATATCTTTAGTCTCAGTGCTAGCCTTCTCATTACCAAAATGTGACACAGGTGTTTGGACACACTGCGTTTATGCCCCTGGACCATGGTCTAACACAATGTCTGCCATTTGGCTTTTCTCTGCATCCAGCCAAATGAATTTCCTGAAGCAAATCCTTTGTGTAATTGTGTGTGTGATTGGGGAGGGAAATGGTGCTTTTTTGTTGACTTCTGCAACGTGGAATACACAGAATTTGACTCTATCTTTCAAAGGAAAATAAACAGCTTGCATTTAATTCTAAAAATAACTCCTGTCCCAAAACACAAAGTAAACAGTCACGGAGTTGTAGGAAGGGAGGAGTTGCTGGCTTGTTAGAATTGTAGATTACTGCCAATGTGGAAAGAAGTGCAGTGATTTACAATGATGTGGAAAGAAGTGGGGTGGTAACATTCAAGTTAGCAGAGAAAGGATCTTTAGTCACTGAAATCGTAAGCTTTTCTCCATCCGAAACTCATTAGTTAGTCACTGGCAGTTGCACTATTTTAAGACATTATTTACCCTCCTAGGCAGTATCGATGTGTTCCTGGAGACGTGTGTGTTTCTGTGCATGTTATTGGTTATTTCCAATCAATAGCGAGAAGTAAACTTGAAGCCAAATACTGCAGTCTTGTCTTAATCCTTCTGTGAGAAAATTTCCTTTGGCTCTGTTTTAACATGAGTGAAAGGAACAGGGAAAAAAAATGAAATAATATTCACTAGAAGGAAAAAAGTGTGATTTCCAGGTGCTTCTCATACACATAGTAAGGGGGTGAAGCAAAGGAACCAGCCTACACAGGTCTGATGGACACGGATAGGTCTTTAGTTAACATTACGTGTAGCTGTAGATGGCTTGCCCTATGCTCATGAAGGTGTATCCTATTCCTGAAGAAAAGAGTTGGGTAATCTCATAGGCTTGTTCCACTCCTAATTTCCCTGGCTAGCAGACTGGTTCTGTAATCAAGGTGAAGTGATTGAATGCTTTTGTGTAGTTGATTTTAGTATTATCTGTGAACTAAATCACTGTTATCTATCCTAGGGAGTAGTTTATTTTCCTGTACTGCATATAGATCTCAGAAAAGCTTCCCTTTGATCTGGGGGAGAAAAGATTGCTCCTTTGCAGCAATCAAAAATATAGGTCTCTGAAGCCATAAACCATTCCACTGTACTTTTTAGAATGAGGCATGGCAAAACATGTCATCTGTGCTTTTTCTTCTTCTAAGAATAGTCTAGTTGAATTCTTTATACGCTTGGTTACGTGCCATAACTCAAGGGGAAAAATTATATGCATTGTTCTAATTATTTATATGAGCAGTACAGTGATGATTTAACTACCTGAGGCAAAGATCTCATTGGACTAGATTTGGCACAAACTCAGAATTAAAAAAAAAAAAATCAAATAAAAAAAAAAAAAAAAAAAAAGTATTATTCACTAATTTCAGAATGCTTTTAAACGGCAATGAAAACGTTTTATTCTTTTCTCTTTTATCCCAGCACATAGACATTTTGTGTATGTTTGTCAGTTCAAAGCAGATCTCGGTTTGTAATAGTCCTGACAGCACTTATTACAATCTGTCAAGTCAGTAATTTGTGAGCTCAGGATTTACAGGATAATTTTTAGAGCTAGCATCTAACAAGTCACGGTGCATTTACTCTTTTCATTGCTTCACGTATTTTTGTGAATCACTCAGTTAATTCATGCAGCTATTTTTATTCTTGTGGCCCTGACTGGACTCTCTGATACCAATACAGCTGTCGCTTGAAACAGTTCTGTAGACATGATTTTGAGCACACTGCTTTCTTTAGTGACATGAATGTGAAAATGAGCGTTTACCTAAGAATTATTACAGCCTACTTGCTATAAATTGTGATCCATCATTATTTGTAAGTTCATTCAGAGAAACAACACATCTACACAACTGCCTTCTTGTGTGGTTCATAGGTGTTCAGCCCAATCATTTATCAGAACTGGGAGGACAGGCACTTAACTGGATTGAATGAAATGGTCCTACACCAGTTTACTGGATGTTTGGCTCTCATATTTTTCAGGAAAACCTAAATGAATAATGTAGTTGTCTAATTCGATTCAAAAACACATTTTCAGTCATTCTGGTAGATTTTGTAAGGTAGAAATCTAACCTGTTAAAAAAAACAATTTAGAAAAAAATATAGCATCAAAGTGGTGAATGACATTTAACTAAAGTCTAGAAAACAAGAGCTGGAGCTTCTGACTTCTACCTGTTTTCTTTTCCCTTGTTCACATGAATAACAGATAAAAGAGAGATAGTACTTTGAAACTCCTTACTTGGGTGCTTACTGTTGGGTGGGCCAACTTTTGGACTTGCTTGAGAAACGCGGAAGTATTAGAAAAGCTGAACAAAATTACAGCACTGAGTTTAATCAAAATGAACGTTTTTCATGGGCAAATTTCCTTGTTAAAAGCATGTATGTGAACTTTAAGTATTCTGTTTCTCAGATTCCTGAACAGAAATTTCACATTTTGGTGATACTGTAAGAATGTTTAACTCAGCTAATTCCTAAATGTTCAGTATTGCAGCTTCTGTTCTATATCAGGGAAAAAGTAAACATGAAAGTAATTACTTGGGATAAAAAATCTGTTTCCTGAGTAGGTGAAGCTCTTACTATATCAAAGTAAAGCTGTCTAGGACTGAGAATACCATTGGTTCTGAAACTGCCTGAACCCACTTTTGCTTTCAGTTTTGGCCTACAGCCTTGTGCCTTACTGACAGCCCACAGTCCTGGGCAACTAACCAACACCTGCAAGACTTTCCCTGTCTTATCTCAGAGGCCATGCATCTCTCTTATTAACATACCTGTGAGAATTAAGGCAATAAGCAGACAACAAAGCTGCAGAACTTGCTACTCAAAGTCAGTAGAGCTCATTACAGACACAACAGATGGGTTTTTATGGTCTGTTTGGCTTGGGATAGGAAGGCTGACAAAGAGGAGAGAAGCAAGATGGAGAAGGTAGAGAAGTTGTTCCTCTAGTGCCTGGTGCTTTGTGCTAGCTCATGGCTGTGGTTCACCCAGTTGATTAGGGACCATCCAACTCATCCACAGACCAGTACTGGAAACAATATGCCATCTGAGCTGCTGTTGGCATTGACGTGTCGTGCCATGTCATAACAGCAGAACTCTATTTCTTTCGGTACTATGAAGACACAAGCATGATGCACTGGCCCCGCTTCCACTGAGATGTGGAGCTGGGATTCCCCACAATTCTCTTCTGTTTTTAACTATTCAGAGTCCTCTTTTAATTAGTCAATAACCAAAACTTAAGGTGATTTTTTTGAATTATTATTCTTACACTTTTCTATGGGAAAGCCTACCTATTAGAATCTTGTCCTTGATTTTCTTCTGTAGAACCATCTGTTTGCCAATATA
Organism: Penelope pileata; assembly: GCA_013396635.1. NCBI lineage: Eukaryota > Metazoa > Chordata > Aves > Galliformes > Cracidae > Penelope > Penelope pileata. Next base: position 432,328 of record WBMW01000581.1, read on the forward strand.
GTAATGTTATTTTTCATTTAGTGTATGCCATTTAATGTAATCATGTATTTTAAGGGAAGCAGCACCCAAATGTGTTCCTAATCGTGGGTAACTCTCATATTATTTTCTTTTAGAAATCACAAGTGTGTTATCTGACATATTAATTGTTAGAATGGTGTATGACTAAGGATACAAATATCTCCTCATTTTTCCCCCTCCCCTTACTTATTGTTTTGTTTGAGAAGATCAGTACATTTTGTCTGTGAAAAGCCCTGGATTAAATGCCACCCACCAAAGATTTTGTGCTTGTTTTCTTTTGCCAAAGGAGGTTGTCAGACACTGGCGGAAATAATGTAATATTGGTTGACCTAAGACTTTAATTAACTGACAAGGAAGTTTACAAAAACTGTCATATTAACTTTGCACATCATTTTTCTGGGGCAGAAAAGCTTTGCCACACAGCACTCATTTCTTGCTTTGCATACCTCAAGGCATAAAGGCATAAAGGAAATAAATATGTTCCCTATTTCTGATGCAAATAGTGTTCTACAAATATGAAATGAAAGATTTTTCTAGCTATCAGCCATTCCTGTTTGAGCCTAATACAACTCAAATAAGCGGTATTTGACTTGCATGTTTAGATTAGCGTTGTGGGCTGTGTTTTGAACTGAACCCTTAGACATGAGGGTAGCGTGTGGTTTTTAACCCTGCAAGAAGCCAGCAGACTGCTTTCATGTTGTCTTTTACCAAAAATACTTCTTGGGCAGTAGTTACGTGGTTTTTGATGATTCTAAATCCACAAGCATTTCAACTATGTAAAGGACTGCTGTTCACTTCCCTTTCTATTACTATCAGTTCTACCCACAGCTTAGTGAGTCTAGTCCTTAAAGGTTTCCCTTCAGACAGCTGCTTTCTGAGCCATAATGTTACAATAAATATATAATTTCACCCATCTTTTGCCCTTTCTTTTCCTGTTTCCTTTTAACTAACCTGTTACCAAAATCTCATGTCTTCTTCAGTCTTCATTTTCTTCTGAAACACATCTATCAAATCCACAGTCTCTCTCTTTTGTCTTTCTTCTTCATTTTTTGTTTTTTTTTCTTTTTTTTTGCCGTCAAGCCTTTCCATCTTTTCATTTATTTTCTTGGAAATCATCAACCAGATGATTTCCTCCACATGCTGATACTCCCTGCTAGGATCTCTGTTCCTGCTTTGCTCACTTTTCCTTGTTTATAGCATCTTTCCTACTAGCTGTCTTTCTTTTTTCGTTTACCTACAGTCAGTGTTAGCAGTCATTGTCAAAATTACCTTCTTGTCCATCCCTTTAACCATATTGCCCTTCAGTGAAATTTTTTCGGTAGGCTTTTGTCTTTTTGCTGAATCAAATTCAAGTGACTTTTTGCTCTCAGCCAAAGCTTCCACTGTTCCCATCTTTAGTTGAGCAAATCAATAGTAGCATTGAAAAATAACTGGAAGCCTCCCTAATACCTGGTGCTTCCCCATCAGGATGTAGATATCCAAGGGAAAAATGATCCATGCAGCTAATAGAGTTCTCAGAGGTCCTTCGGGAGGTGCCAAGTCAAGCTGTGGCCACAGGCTCTTCCTGCAGAGGTGGAGTAGCCAGGGGATGTAATATAACAGAGGGCAGCAATTAGTGGTTCATTTCCACTGAACACAACCTCACAAAACACTCACATCCAATAGCAGAATTAGCCAGGATTTTTTTTATGTTTTTATTTATTTTTTTTCAGGGAAATGAACATTTTTACATCAGCTCCTTCAGATGCAGTCACTCCTCTGACCCCTTCCCTGCTTGTTCTCAGCCCCCATTTCTCACTATGTTTCAGTGGGCCCACTGGTCTTGTGCTCATGACCAGTGAGCTGTTGTTCTTCCCTTCCTACAAGCCTGCAGCCCATGGAGAAATGTGATGAATCCGCTATCCTCTCTGCTGTAGTCTTTGATTAATGACAGTCTCAGCTCACCAGTTCCCAGGGACCGTGTGTTATCAGTTTGATTTCCCACACCTGTGATTCATTAGTCAAGGGACAGAAGAAGCTGGAAAAATCAAAACTGCATTGAAATGTGGAACAGTTGCTGGCCTCACTTCATCTTCAGCCTTTCTTCTTTCACCACTCGATCTACTGGGTGGGGCCTTGGGATCCAGTACAAGATTCTCCTCACTCTTCATCAAGAGAAGGCAGGCAATTAAGTTGGATTCTGCGGCTATGAATAAGGTCTTACATTGAAGTGATCTATTACTACACCAGTAAGATTCCAAATACCTGCTATAGACCTTTTAAACACCTTGTGTGGAACTACTGTTACATCTCCCGCCTCTCAGCCCCATCATCACCTCTGCTAGGTGCTCATTTGTTCATATTGGGTATACCTGTAAAATGATGGTCATTGCTGAACTGGATAATGACAGTGATACCGCATGGAAACGGACTGCTCAGCTTGATCAAAATCATAGCATTGTTTCAAGTCTCTTTTATGTAGACAGAAAAATGTCTTGGTTCATAATAAAAAAAAAATAAAAGCAAAAGAATTTTTTTTTTAAAAAAAAGGAAAGCTAAAACCCCAACAACAAAAAGGGTTTGTTGTTGTTGTTGTTTTTTTTTCCACAGGAAGTTTTAAATTCTGCAGAAAATTAAGAGATAAAATGTATCAGAGCTTATACCTGCTAAATCTTCTGACAGCCGCTTCCTCATCCCACTGCCTGAAAATGAATCAACTTAATTATTCCTGTCATTATATGCATTCAGCTGGCTTAAGGGTTGCCTCTTTATCGTTGGCTACAGCTACTGTCCTTGTCTTTTAGAACAGTTAAGAATATTGAAAACTGATGTTAGTTTTTGTTTTAAGTTTAGGGGATTTCTTGGTTTTGTTTTGTTTTTTTGATAATTTCAGAGTATGTAGACTATAATGGAAGAAACAGTCAGAAATTTTGGTGTCTCTTGTCAGCATTTAGATTATGCCAACACTGAGTTTAAATTTACTTCTGTATAATGGCATGTTTGAATTAATAACCTAAAATAATGTGGAGTGGAAGATTGGTCCAGGCTAAGACCAAGGGACTAGTGCAGTGAAGTCATGGATTTCAATGTGTGGAGACAGGAAAACAAAGAACAGGATTCATTTTCTTTCAAGGACCTTGAAGTCTCTCAGAATGACTCTTCTGAGTACTCTGAAAAATGTAACCACTGATCTAGTTAAGACAGATCATCCACTGAAATAGCCTAAAAAATGTGTTGAATTACCTGGTGCACATTTTAAACATGTAAAGTTTTCATTAAAGTGGTTGACAGGTTGCTTGTAAACTGAAGTCATTTCCTTTCCCTTCAAAATTAAATTTTCTTTACTGCCTCTTTGTCAGTAAGCATTGTTCATTAAGAATGATTTGGCCATTTCATTCTGCAACCTTATTTTTTTGCCTGCTTTGTGGATTTTACTGAAGGAAATCCCCTTTGTGACTGAAATGATTAAGCTGCATCTCAGTAAATATATGATGTTTTCTTCTTCATTTATTTACATTGTACAAACCATGCTGCTTCTTTTCAGGAACATTTATGTAGGAAGGAAACTAAGTATGCGTTCTTGACATACAATTTGAAAAGATATGTGTTTTCTCCAGTTTTCTGGTTATTGGCTTGTTGATTTTTTGAATGGTCACGTAGAAAAGCCAATGAATGCAGGCTTAAAACATCTCGCATCTCAGATTCTGCAATTCTGGCTGTGCAGGGGGATCTCTGGATGTAGTGCATTCCAATGGGTCGTCTTTTATATGCTGCAAAGAGGCAGAAGAATCATGCCTTGCAGAACTTGCTAATTCTGAGCCAAATTAAGAAAGCACTGAACCAAGCACTTCATTGTTACATGGGCACATGGCTTATGCCTGACTTCTGCAGAGCTCTTTGCATCTATTCTTGCTGTGGGCTGTACGAGGATCATTCCATGTGAAAAAGCATGCTTACACAAGAGAAATGGTGACAGTGTGGGAAAGTTAGGAGATGAACCCTTCTCATATCTGTTGCTCTGCAGGTGAGTTGTGGGGCATCTCCAGCCCTCTGGGATGTTCTGGGGGTGGTTTCTGAGAAGATGGATGCTGAGAGTTTGTAGAAAGAGGGGTTTTGTTGAGCAGAAGGCTCAGACTTACGTTTCCAGAAGCTTGCAGGTAATGGTTCGATGTCACAGGTGGCAGCTGGTCTTCTCCAGTCACGCGAAGTGCAAACTTTTGCACCACTAGAATATATATCATAGAATGCAGAGAGAGGGCCATTTTGTGCTGTTCATAGTTACAGACCAACTGCTGAAATGTGGTCACTGGGAAGTTACTGTATAGATGGGTGTTAGATTCTGATAAATTCCTCTTCCTGACATTGATGCCTTTTTTCTTTGGTCCTCTTGTTGTACAGCCTAAGTATCCAGACCTCTGCTCAATCCTGTAAGGCACAGGCTTTATCTGCATAGATTAAAGTTCTTGTGACAAGAGACAGGAGTGAGGAGGAAGTGTTGGAGAGGCAAAATAATCAGAATGCGTTATGACAAAGATTAGCTCAAAGAAGCAAAATGCAAAGCTAGACAGGAACAGCTTAACAAAAAGATGTGTTTTCTAAAGTTACGGTAGTATCAACCATAGAAATGTAAGACAGATTAGTAAGATACAAAAGGCTGGGAATAAGGTCCTGTGTGCCATGGCTGTTTTGGTTAAATAAAAAAAGTTGGTGGTTTTTTGTTTTTCTTTTTTTTCTACTGTCTTCCTCTTCATGTCTTCAGTGAATTTCCCTGTCCTTGTCATAATGCAGAACTTGGGATCCTCTTAGCATACAAAAGGTCATCAGATAAAAAATGTGCCCTCTGAAACACTCATCTCTCAGTAAGAAAAGCGAAGTGTAATGCAATTAAGACAACTGTCTACAGTGTTTACGTACAATTATATTGAGTAGAGCATACCTTTAATTTCATTGTAAGGTCAGACACATAGGGAGGAAGGGTTGATGCTGTCTCTCACACAGCAGTAATCAACAGCTGGCAACTCAGCCTTAGAAATTTTGAACAGATTAGAAGATCTTGGCCGTGATTCCTAAATGCTCAGGAGACTCGCTGCAACCAACAGCTCTGACATTCTGGCCAACAAGTTAAATATTATTGTCTATAAACATTACAAGGCAATTGATCACCCCCTTATGTGCTGGGCCCAAGGTGTACGTTTCCTGCCTTCTGTCTCGGGAACAAGGGCAGCCTGTAAACCTAGTACCTCTTGGATGGTACTCTATCAGTGACTTTTTAGGTCAGAGCAAAGAAGAGAAGTTTGCATTGTTTTTCATGTTAAGCACAACAGAGAGTCCCAGAGAAAGCAGACAAGGGCTTATACAGGGTTTTGCAACCAGGCATAAATGAGAACACCCATGGTCCTGGCTGTAGAACTATGTTTGCTTGCAACTCTGGTTTAGTGCTGAAAAGTCAAGGTGGTATGGTAGTGGTAGCTAGTACAGCGCTGCAGTATGGTTAGTTTAGCAGTTATACTATGCCTGTCTGTCCAAAATGGCAATAATCTGTTGCGGTCTAGTGGCCACGGAGTTTGATCCCATGAGCAGCAGTGGGGCTTAAGTGTCTCGATTAAATGTCTGATTTTTTGCATATTTCTTTTGTGTGATAATGCTGAATTGCAGGCTGACTGTAAAACCACGTGTAATCAACTCATCCAGTGCAACTTCTCAGCAGTCCTGAGACAGAGAAAGCGAAGCCAGTGACTGAATGTCGTGTTCTCTGTGAGGGTGAAGGGTTGAGCACAGCTCACTGGCAGCTTGGTCATTAGTGTTAGGAGGTACCAACAGAAGTCTTTTCAGTGAGAAAACTGGGTTACCAGTCTCTCTCCTCTTATCCCTTACTTGTACCAGTATGGTTGCTAATAACAATTAATTGTAATTAATAATGTATAACTATATAAAATATGCATTAAAATTAATCAGAAGCAATTAGTAGTCATTGCCAAGAAGGCAGAAAAAGGAGGACAGAAGTTAATGTTAGATATCCAACTTGTTGCTGGGCTTGTCTGCCGAAGTTTTTTCCACTTTTCCTTTAAGGATTCTTCATTCATTGCCTTTCCTAAGCCCTTTTAGGTATTAAAACAAGACCCAGTGAAATCAGTAGGAGTATGCCTACTGTCTATTAGATTTATAGGAGTGGATGAACTGGAGCTCTTCTTTGTCTGGACCAGATTTCCAAGTAAGATTTTGATTGCAAGAATGCATGGAAATGTGGCAAAGGCATTTGCTGTCCAGCTGAGCAAACAGCAACAGCTTTGTGAGAAGCATCTTGCTCTTCTTAAAGGAGATATCTAGGATGGATGTGGTCCTTGTAGGAGACTATCTTCCATTTATTAATTGCTTTCTTTCAGCTGTTAGACACAGCTTAAGTGAGTGCTTAGGTGACATCTAGGAAAGAAGTTACATCTCAGAAAGCAAAAATAGAAAACAGTGCAGACAATGAGTTAGAAGACTGATGCAACACGTGAAGGAATGAAGTATTCATGTGTAAAGGTAAATTTTCAGAATGATTAGGGATCCTCTGAGGGGCTGAGCTTCTGTTTCAAGACACATGGTGAAGATGGAAGAAAAAATGAGAAGGAACAGTGCAGAAAAAGCTTTCAGTCTCTGTGTAGCTGTTGATTTCAGTCACATCTGCTTTGATACCATGGAGGTGGTTACTGTTTCCTACTGCCTTCTAGCTGTTGAATTTGGGTGGGATGGGCCTTTCTAAAACTGGCGTTCTTCTTTCAGCCAGCTTCAGCACAGCATCAGATAAATGTTTCAAGATGTGCGATTTGCACCAGCACTGGGGAAAGGAAATGAGTCCAGAATTTGGAGAGAGAGACAGTAATCTGTGATGTGTAATTATTTGAAATAAGGCCAAGCAATTCCCCTTAGTTAACTGTGTCTCAGCAGTTTTCTCTGATAAAATAATTAATATGCAGATTGATGGCTGTTGCCCAGCCATCCTTCATTCTCATTTTTGGTTTACATTGTTTATGGCATTGCTTCAAAAGCAATCCTTTAATATCCCTGGCAAATTGGTTTCTCTCTTTGGACTAATGTTCTCTGTTAGCAAGTTCTCTTTCCTTTGCTGTATATGATCATAAAGTGCCTGCAGTGTACAGCTCTCACAGGATCACCAAAGGGTTGAGATGAGAAGGGACCTCTGGAGTCACCTGGTCCAACCCCTGCTCGAGCAGGGACAGCCACTGCAGGGTGCCCAGGACCATGTCTCTCTTACAGGAGATGCTCCAGTTCCTTCATCATCTTTGTAGCCCATTGCTGGACTCCCTCCAGTATGTCCATCTTTCTCTTGTACTGGCAAGCCCAGGAATGGACATACCAGTCTCTCTCCAGCTGAGAAACCATGGAGATTCATGTTGAACATGCTGAGTACTGAAACAAAATAGCTGCAAGGCAGAAGGGAGATAGGGAACAGGAAGAACTTAGATAGCAAATAATAATGTTCACAGGGACAACCATATGGCCTCCTCTCACCATGACAGCACTGGGGGAAGCATCAGGCCACAGTTAGTGGCTTAACACCTGGTCAGGAGGGCAGCTTTGAGGCCCAGCAGGAGAGTGGTAAGGCCTGAAAATCTCTCTGCAGTGTCTCCAGTGGGCAGTTAGACCCTGCAGGTGACCCAGTGTCACCTGGGTTGAGCTGGCAGAAGTCAGGATGTGCTTCTGCACTCTCGGCTCCTCCTTAGGACTTCACAGCTTTTTCATGCTGTTACAAGTGTGTTATGTATGTGTGTGTGTGCCTGTCCCTGACGGGACAGGAGCATCAGCTCAGAAGAGCTACGCTCCTGCTGCCATGAGCACACAAGCTGCAGAGTGGGATTTACAGTCCTGTAACCAGCGACTGTAGTTCAGCTGTCCGTGGAGACAGCCAAGTGATAAATGACCCTCTCCCCACCAGTCCCCCAAAATAATAATTTTCTTATTACAGAGCAGAAGAGCTTTTTTGTAAGCTGCGTTGCCCTGCCAGAAGTTGGCTCTTTTTCTGGTTATGCTACTGAGCAATTGACTTGAGACCAGAAAGTACTAACCAGCTCCTGCTGGCTCCAGATGCCGCTTTCCAGGCTCAACTTTGATGTCAATTCTTCTACCTCCTTCTCTCTCTGATCAGCACAGGGAGATGGAGAACGGGTTTTGTGGGCCACTGGGGAATCTGCTCTGGTGCCCATGGACTCGATGCAAACCAGAAACCTTGCTGTGACACAGAGTAGGATTTGAAACAAAGATACAGAAGATGTTAACACAGGTTTTCTTTTCCTTTCCTTGTCAACCACAGGTAATGCAGGTAGTGAAAGAACAGATAATGAGAGCACTCACTACCAAGCCTAGCTCACTGGATCAGTTCAAGAGCAAGCTTCAGAATCTCAGTTACACAGAAATACTGAAAATACGCCAGTCTGAAAGAATGAACCAGGAAGATTTCCAGTCTCGTCCAATTCTGTAAGTACTGTCTTCTCTACTAACCCGTGTTTGCATCAAAGGATTAACAAATGTGAATGACATTTATGAGCTCTTCAAGGGGAACCTGAGGAAGTAAGCTGTCCAGGGAGTCATGCTCAGAAGCAGTAGTGCAGAATCTGCTTCCAGTGCATATGATTTCTTCTGCTGGGAATTGCAGCTTTTTCACTGAGTTCAATTAAATCACATTCATCAAATTCCTCAGGGTCTCACATGGCTTATTTGTATGAAACAATGCTCTGTCATTTCCTGGCTTTGTATGATTGTGTATACAAACCTGTTTTCATTGTCAGCATTGGCTTTTTTTTACTTTTTAAAAACTTTGTCTTCTGTCCAAGGGACAAGAATTGCAAATGCCATTTCTTTGAGCCAGACAAGGAGAAGTTCAGAACAAAAGGAGCCGATACACAGCAGTTCTAGAAAAGAGTGGTGTTATGTATTACTGTCTTTGTTTAGGGCATTGTCTTTGGTGTTAATGAAAAGCCATTATTTATTTGTAAATGATAACGTTGTGGCAGCAAGACAATGGGGTTCTCATTTCCATGTTGTATACTGCGAAGAATCAAATGCTAATGTCGCCAGCACAGCTCCTGCCTGCTGCTCAGAATCCCTGTTGTTCTGTTACATGAGAAATGGAGGCCATACTTGGCTCTGGACCAGGGCTCGTGGCTGAGATAATGGCAAGGGACAGGTTCAGACTCTGTGGTGCACAAAGGACGCACTGAGAATAGCAGGGACCTCTCGAGATCAGCAGAGAAATAGAGAGGATTCTAGAAACTTCAGTAGAAATCTCATGAAACCTTGACTATGTTTGAAGTATAATGGCTTGTAATTTTCCAAATCTCCTTTACAAGGCAAAGCTCTAGAGAAGCATTTGAATCAGGGCATTTCAGAATTCTGATGCAAGATGCTCATTTTGATTTGTTTCTAAAGGATATAGATATATCTAAGTATGAGCTCTGGGGACATAGTCATCCAAGGGCAGCAGGGCAACAGCAGAAGCATAGGCTAAGTAGAATTGCACACTTAAATTTTAATCATACCAATGTGGATCAAAGAGGGAATGCTTCTTTTATGTTTTCAGTGTATTAGAAGATAGGACCTAATGCCCAATTAGAACTGATGTCACTCACAGTAACGCATCAATTAAACAGTTACAAATGGTTCCAGTCAGTTTTGCATCATTACACTGCTTAAAATCCCCTGCCAATCCCGTGCAATGTTCAGCAGTTCAGAGCCGCTCAGTACTGCTAAGCTTGTCACCAAAGCTGCTCATTTTCCTTGCTTCCCCCATGAGTCAACTGTTTAGCTATGATACAGGTCAACTATTTCTATTCTCTTGCAGCCTTGCATAGCCCTGTGAAGCTTGCCAGAGCTCTCTGCAAGCTCGTTGTGTCCAGTGTGGCTCTGGTTATTTGCTGCCATGGTTTGGAATTTCCTTCCCCATGGTGGCATGAAGGAAACGGTTAACACAAGTAGTTAAAATAAAATGTTCCCAGACTCAATTCAGATTCAGGACAAAGGCTAAGCCTAAAGGCTATAAAGGCTAAGTAAATCGATAAGGTGTTTAAGCAGTCACAACTGCATTTGCAGAGATTTGACTCAACGCATTTGCATTTTGATTGCATCCGTGATCACTTATTCTTGACAGTGAAAAGAAACGGTTCTTTCATTTTCCCCTTTGATTTGATTCCATGTACCAAACTCGCTCAAATAGCATAGATGGCACGATTGATATAAGTACAGAATCATGGTCCCATTGTAGAGAAAGAGACTGTGAGTGAAGAGAGCAATCGTGGCTGTGCTGTGTATTTTAAAGCCTTAGAGATATGCTAAAAGAGATTGTGCACAGCTGAATGTAAAGTCAGTGGGCCTTGTTTAATTCCGTGTGAGCATATGGCTGTCAGATGATGGTTTTTCCTGACTTTAATGTTATAGAAATCTTTCTTTTGCTGTTCTTTGTATAAAGTACCAATGGTTTGAGTTTTTAAGGTGCTGGGTGAGAGCAGTTTCAGTTAAGTTGGACTTGAATGTAAGTTGTATAGTGTTGCCTTAGATTCCTGTAACTACAGCAACGTTGTTTTGCAAGTAATTATTTCTTTCGTATGAGCATTGTTGTATCATGCTCTGGAGTTTCTTCAGATGAGAGAAAATAAGAAATTCTCCAGAACAGAATGCATCCAGGAGCTGGGATCGTTACTGATCATCCAAACAGCCATTCCACATCAAGGCAATAAAATGTCAGTGGTTAATTTGAACGGCTGTGAAAGGGAGTGTCTAGGAATCCCGTTGGCACATAGAGGCGCAGGATCTCCTTGGCGCATTAAGTGGCAGCAGAGATGGGTTAATACTGGATAAAGTTGTATGTCCACGAGACCTGATGGTTGAAGAAGAGTTCCTGTCGGTTAGGAACTATTGCTAGGTAATATCTGGGTGAAAATCAGCACACACAGGGAAACGGAGGGAAGGATGTGGGTGCTTTTCGGCTTTTTATATTTACAGATTTCTCTGCAACGTTAAAGAGTCACTAGTGCGTGTTTTGAATGCATGAAGTGATTAGGAGAGGGCATTGCTGCTAGCCAGAAAGATAAAAGGACAAAACACATGAAAGTAGTCCTGGGATTAGTCTTCTGTGGTGTTGTAATGATTTCAGTGACTACAATATGCCCCATCCTGGAAGGAGAATGGCTGACAAGAATGAGTCCTAATTATAAGCAGGAAAGGTAAAAGCTAGGGGCAGGTAGAACTGGTGCTGAAGAGGAGCTAGGATCATCTGAATAATTTTTAAAATTTTCAGACTTGCGGACAATCCAAGTCTGTTATTTTAAAATCATTTAACTGCTGACAGTATTTTACCTGTAGTGCTGAGACCAGTGAGATCAGAAAAATAGCAATCACGTCTTACTCTGTAGTTCCATCAACCCTTCTGTCACGTCAGCCCACTGACTTTTGTCATTCTTACATCACAGGAACTCAGTAGGAAGCTGACAGCAATTTTTAAAGCCACTGTCTCCTTAGGCTTTCCTAGCTTGTTCTTGCTCTTCACAAGACACAAACTGTTCAGCTGATGTCATCTGAAGGAGAATAAATAATTCTTCCAAAAATATATTTGCATTTATGATCTTCCTTCAACTTCCTTTGTCTCTCTGTGTGCTCAAGCATGGGAACTGTAAAACTGAAGAAAGTACTGCCTCTGAGCTTCACAGCTGTGAGGGCAAATTATGTGCATGTGTAGAGGGGCTCTGGCACATCGGCAAAGGGACAGAAGATTTCCCTTCATTTCTACCTCCCTTTCTCCTATGGAAAATCTTAGACACTTCAGAGAAGATTGCCTCTTTATTTTGGGATTGCTTAAAGATCTTCCTCCAGTCTGTAAAGGGCAGGTGGGACTTCAGAGGATAGAAGAGGGAATGCTATGAGTAACTTATCAGGTGTTAATGTGCTGGATGACCCATTCATTTTTGTTTATTTTTTTCCATAGTGTCTTACAACTATAATGTTATGATATTTTTAACACCTCTTTAATGATAGTCGTCTAATTTCTAAATTTCATAGTCATCTTATTTAAATGATAGTGATCTGATTTCTAACAGCACACTGATGTTTGCATCAGTTTTAAATGTTTGGAATCAGTCCAGCTAGATGTAGCCTGTACCTTGGACTGCTCAGTCATCTACCGTGTGGTTTAGCACTGTTTTTCTCTGCCCTTGCTCCCAGCTCTCACCAGAGGAATGCGGAAGCTCATCAGCATGGAAAGACAAGACAGTTATCTAAACACAGAATTCTTCTAATCATAGTGTTTAACTACTCAGCACATTCCTACCTTAGCTCCCAATAAGAAAACAATGTTTGAAAATTATCCTGAAGGAGTAATTGCATGTTTCCGGAAGATGGCCTGTTTCTATAGTGACAATGCTTACTTGATTTTTGACCAGACGGATTTTCACAGCTTGTAAATATGCATCAAGTACTCCAACCATTTTGTTAATATGTGGGGGAATGATGGCATTTCTGATTAAAGCCCCTATCTCTCTAACAGATAATTTCCAGTGGTTTCAGTGGGGTGTTGGCAAGTAAAGGTTGCAGGATTCGCATGAATGTGGAAATCAGTGAGACTGAACTTCCTAAGCATTCAGGAAGTGTTCAGGAAGTTTTTATTCTATCTATGGAATTCCACAACTTCGCTTTCTTTTGATGACGATTACTAGAACATACTGCCAGGCAGAATGATTTTTGGTGTTGCCTAATGTGCAAAATATGATTCTGACATGCTTCATATTTTATAAACCATCTACATGTTCAGTTATTTTTTTTAATCTTACTAGGCTTACTGTCAAGTTAATGTTTCAACCTGTCTTCTATGTATTCTTAATGGATCTTAGTGAGGATATAACTGATGATTTCAGACACCTGTGAATCCATGTGATGGTATATGAAATCAAACTTTAAATATTACATGCATACATTTTCCACCTAATTCTTGACATGTTGATTGCTTTTATCAAAGTAGGGTGTACAAAATGGATTTTCTGAAGGATATATAATAACACTCCTAAAGGCACTGCTGGTTTTTGCACTCCTGGGCAAAGGTGAAGCTTGATCCTTGAGCAGTCCCCATCATGGCTTTCTTTCCCCCAGATTCTGCTAATAATGAATTAATTGAATAGCATAGGATCAATACCAAGCAATACAGAGCTGGTCATTGTTTTGACTCATTGGCATTGCTCACTGTTTTTTCTTGATGATTCAAAGTGTGTTTTAGCCTTCTTGTGTTGTCCTAAGTAATAACACTAGTAAAGTATACTAGCAGAGCATTCTACAGCAAATGGTGACAGACCCTCAAATAAGCTTCAGAGTGTTCCTGTGATGAAAGAGCATTATTTGCTGCAGAGAAAGCTTGTCGATGCACGATAGCAAGTGTTACTTTTAGATGCATAAACTAGGAAACAAGTTACTTGCCTGAGTCGTACACTGATGCTGTAGCAGGGAGATATCTAGCACAGAGAGCCTGACTCCCATGCCTTGTTATAAGATAATTATCTTTTTCTAGAGCAGGATAGATTCTGACCTGAGCATACCTCTGACTGTTGTCCCTTTTTGGAGAGAAACACCTTGTGAGACTCTTTGTCTCAGAGAAAAGAAGATGGGTTTTGTTTGAGTCTCACAAGTGCCTGCTTTCTTTCTTCCCAAGGGAACTGAAAGAGAAGATTCAGCCTGAGATCTTAGAACTGATAAAGCAGCAACGTCTTAATCGACTTGTGGAGGGCACCTGCTTTAGAAAACTCAACAGTCGACGTCGGCAAGGTACAGCTCAGACTGCCTGGTCTGGCTTCTTGTTGTCACTTTTGTCTAAAAGTTAAGATGATGAGTACTGCTCTTTCTAACAAGATCCTTGGTTTTATTGCTGTCTTGACTGTTTTTACCAGGGGGCATCTGAATGCATCTCCTGGTTAGAACTGTAGGACTTTCTGTTTCACTGGAACTGGTTTGGGCTTCATCTGGAATAAGTCCAGCATTTGATGAAAATCTCAAGCAGCAGTCTTACACTCTGAACTAAGTATTTTCATTTCTGCCTGGTGTCCAGGCTTCTTGCTCCCTCAGAACAAAATCTCAGCCTCTGCAGAAACAGAATGTGTAACTTGGTATCGCCACAATCTGAACATCTCAGAGTTGGATGATCTGTTTTCTTGTAGAAATTCTTTAATTATTGCTAATAATTACTAACAATGCTAAATATTACTCATAATAATCAGCAGATGTCCAAAACATTTATACATGTGATGAGCTCATTTTGCACCCTTCCCTCTAGTACTGCCTGTCCTTAGTTTCTGTCATTTATTACTATATACATTAAATATATTATGGTGTTAAAATATACTTTTAAAAAGCACTTATATCAGTAATTTGTGTACATTGGGGTGAATAATGATTGACATGAGAAGATTATTTTCCCAGTCGTATGAGTCATTGCTCAGTACTAGGTATACTCCTTGTTTTCATACAGTCAAATTCTTTACAGTTCTTTTTCCCCTCAGAGGGGCACACTTGTTTCTCAAGGCAAAATAATAGGGGCACAGTGTAAATTCAAAAGATTAATTTGAGATTGTATCAAAAAAAATTTCCTTTAGAACTTCTATTTTGTGAAGATTCAGATTGCTGCTTTCCTTCCCTCTGCAAATGCAATGCAAAACAGAAAGTTACTTACTGCTGAAGATCAATATTGGGGACATCTAAATTAATTGTGGAAAACTGCTTTCCTCACAGAAGAAAGAATCCCTGCAGTGCCTTAGTCCTAAGAAATAAGCAGCAAATTTCCTTAATGTGCAGTGGTTATTTTGGAAAATTATAAGCCTTTATCAGAGAGAGGATTTGCAGGAAAACGTGATGCAGCTTTATACCCTCTCTGTCAAGACTACAAACCCCTATAAAGCCCTTTGCACAGAGTTTAGGGAAAGAGCATGAATATTCCACTGTGACTTCTGTGTAAATTTCATGGGGAGGCATGATACATGTTTTCCCTTCAGGAGCATCTTCATGGAATGAAAGAAGCTGAAGTAATGTGTAGTGTTGTTCAGCTATCAGTAGGAAGGGTTTTTTATTCCTTTCAGAACCTGAATCCAAATGACTGAAATTCTAGGAAAGGAGCAGGGTCTTTGGCAAACATACTTGTTTTGGCAGATCTCCAAGAAGAAGATAGACTATTTTATTTTAAACTGTTGTCAGTCCATGATTCATAGGATCAAAAAACCTTAGAGGATATAAATTGGTTCAATTTGAGTGGACTTGAAGTTAAAGGAAAATAAAAGGAAAAAAAAAATCAACTAGATCTTCTGGTCCACAGTTAAGAAGGTTGCTATGTATCACGCCTTGGAGTGAACTGAATAGGCCATCAGATTAATTGCTTTGATGTCGTACTTATTTCAGGGCCAAAAGTGCTCGTGATTCTTTGGAAACAAATAAAATAAGCAAACATGCCTCAAAGAACTTGCTTATCTTCTCAGAAATATATGGTTGGGTTTTTTTGTCAGACACGTGTCCGCTTTGAAGGGCATATTTCCACATGCCTTAGAGTTGTGTGTGCTTTATGCCAGTGTATTCCCTGTATTTCCTGAAGCAAAAGTGTAAGTCGTTGCCTGGGTGGGAGGGAGAAGACACAACAACCATTACTGAAGATGATGCATGATGCCACCAGGAATAACTCACCAAGATCTAATAATGTGCAGTCTAATGAACAAGCAAAGCGTGTTAAACACAAACATGTTTGACTCATAAGCCATTCAGTTGGAAACAGTCCCTTTTTACGTAAGTACAATGCTTGGCATCGTCCAAATACCAAATAATGACAGCTAGCACAAAGTTGAATAAGCTGTCTTGAAATTGACCTTTCTTCCTCAGTGTCCCTGCTACCTCAAGCAGAGCAAGCTGTCAGGCCAGCCCTGTCATGATGTCAGGAACTAGAAGATGACCAAAAGTGAATGGAAGAACAGAGGTTTAGCAAGTGGTGCTAAACATCGGGGCAGTCCAATTTTCCAGTAACTCCCCTGAATATCTTGATAAAAATGATAGAAGTCCCAAATTCCTGAATGTGTCTTCTCTTAGCTTTACCCCAGCTCCCCACTTCATGGCCCCAGCCCATCCTGCAGTACCTGTGCCCTGTACGTGCTCAGGGGCTCTGCAGGAGCCCCAGCACTTGCCCAGTGCTCCAGCTCTGTTGCCATGAAGCATGGCCAAGGGCCATCTAGGTTGACAAAATACAAAAGGAGAAACACTGTGGGGCATCGTGTTTGCCTGTTGGTGGCAACCTCCTTGAAGGAGTGGTAAAATCAGGTAATGGCTTTATTTCAGTACGCATACTCCTTCTTTTGCCTTTCCCATGATTCTTTTTTCCCCTGAGACAGTCCTGGTACAAATGCTGCAAATCTACAGATTACACAAAAGGAACCTGAACATGCCCTACACAGGAGAAGCTGAAAGCATTAAATTGCCTATTTAAAAAATAATTAACTGGCATTATTCCATAATAAAGACTCCCGAGCAAACTTCCATTTAGACTGTTGTTTGAACATGTGGTAGGACACACATGGTTAGTCACAGTAAGTTGAGACAATTGACTTACAAAAATGAAACAAGCCAGGAACTTGCAGCCTTTTACAGCCTTTTGAGAAGAGATGAAGTCTTTTGTACATACTTGGCACTGGAAAACATCCAGTCCAACGGGTGATTCTTCGCGGGGAGTGGGGCTGAAGGTTAAGCAGTGTGGTGCCTGTAGTCAGATCTCTGCCTTTTGCCTTTCAGCACAGGATTATCATTCAGTAGGGTTTCTCTGTAGTTGAAATTCAGAAATACCATTATTGTCCCAGCAGGATCCTTGCCACTTTCAAAGAGTACATGGCCTTTGCTTGCTATGTTTCACAGACAAACTGCGGCACTAACTCCTGTTTTTATTAGGCATTCTTCACCAATAAGAAATGAAACACTAAAATGTAGTCTGCTCTTCTTGTCACTGTTCAACAGCAGTTTGTGAAGCTCTACGAATTCCCACTTTGTTCTTTGACTGTGGACATCAGCAGACAGACAGCCCTCTTCAGCTTTCTCCTTGCTTTGGTATTTCCTAAAAGAAAGAGATGAAGACTAAAGCGAAAGCCTGCAAAGCTCTTTACAACCCCCAAAATTATTATTTTTTTCAGTAGAGCTAAGTAGCAGATAAAGGCATTTTGTTGAGGATAATAGACAATCATGTGGCTGTCATCCAGTACATTTGTAGTTTTTGTTGCTGGGTGCATTCTTGGAAATAGGTTTCCCTTTTAGCTTTATAAAGATTACAGAGAAATTGCATGTTGTTGAAGTGGTTTTGCAGTCGAAGACAAGGTTTCTGGAACAGGTTTTTTTTGGTAGGGAAAGAAAGCCTGATGATACACAGCTTTATATTAAAAACACAAGGCAGCATGTTTTTTAAGTAAACTGAATGAGAAAACTTATAGCAAAAAATCAAGCAAAATTTTCCATGTCTTGTTAGGATAAGTGACTCACACTTCTGACAAGAACGCATGCTTTGTCTTCTTTCTGCAAAAAGATACTGCTGCTACTTTGTTCCACCCTCTGTAATCCTGTGAAAAATAATATTCTGTGAGTATGTGATTTGCTGGAAGGAACTGGCTAACCAAACATGCCTCCAGCACTGCCACAAGCTAATTAATTGCCAATCTCTTGCAAGGCTTGCTGGCTTTCCTCTGGCCAGTTAGAGTGACAGTGTGTCACTGTGGTGAGTATTTGGGAGAAACACAATGCAGTGAAACAAAAAAGGGTGACTCCACACACGTATCTAAAATCTACATGCAAATATGTATGCTTTTACTGATGTTAAAGCATGCTCCTTTCACTAAATTCATGAGCAGCCTTTATTTGAAAAAGAAAAGAAAAACACCTTTTTTTTTTAGTAATCTGGAACATATTCTGGGATAAAAGGTATGCTCAGACATTTTTCCATTAATATCTGAGCTATTTTCTCTCCAGACTCCGACTATGGAGCACTTCCGTACTAATCACAGCAATTCTTCACTTGGGGTAGCATTGTTAAGGACATATGAGTCACTGACCATTAATGTACTTGGAAACGCTGTATGAATGGGCAAGCACTCTGTAGCCCATCAGCAAAGTGTTCTGTGCTCTACTGCTTGGTCACAGTTCAGAATATTACTCTTCTAGCCAAATTTGTAGCTGGTTTTGTTATTTTGATTTTTTTTTTTAACCTTGTCTGTAGTCTCTAACAATGTGCTACGAAGTATTTAACCCACTGGCTGCTCTAGCAATTGTTTGAAGATCAAAAAAAATGGTTTTAAAACTTTTTAGGTTAAAAAAAAAAAAAAAAAAAAACAGAAGGTCTGGTAGTTTCCCATAGAAGAATCCCTAGCGCTTAAATTTGATTGCATCAAAGGTCAGTGAGCTACTAGACAGAAAACTCAGTGACAAGTTTAAATAATAGTGCCTGAACATGGTGATGGAATCGCGGGTCTGCGTTGTCATTTAAGGCTCAGTGTTTTATGAGTGTGTAATAGCACCTTCAGGTGCTTCCTTCAGGTGTAATAGCACCTGACACAAAATAAGAGTTGTATCTCACAGAAGGGACTTCAGACTTTGGGGCAACTTTGTGAGAACGAACCTATGTCAACCTGATGCTGCTCCAAACAAAGCATCCTTTGCTGTTTCCTGAGCCGGCAGCTGCCCCGGCTCCAGCTATATCCGTGCACAAATCTGCCTGCTGAGGATGCAGGGTCTGCCCCATCTTTAAAGCCTCTCATGGCACTTCAGCTCCACAGACTTGCATTTAAGAGCTCTGTAGTTTTCAGTCAGTTTTTCATTGTTCTATAAGCATCACTTTCTGATCAGAGCAGAAAAGAGCACATGGTTGTCTTTTTTTCTTGTGCTTATTTTCTGGGTTTTATCTATTTAGAGCTGAAAGTAAATGCTCGCCACTTCCCACATGCTGTTGTGTAATTAAGGCTTCTTCACCCTTCTTGTCAGTGGGAGCAATTTCATATAATATTTATTTTGACTGCAGCATTGCTTTATGCACCCCACTTCCAGTAAAACTGTTCAGCACCTGCACCACAGTAAAACAACATGCGTCCCATTCAGAGCTGTTCCCCTCCAAGGCGCCATGCTCTCATATAAGCAGCTATTGCCTGGTAGCTAATATCACATGGAGGTAAAAAGAAGCCCAGGTTAAGGCTGAGGTGGCTGCAGAAGCTCCTGGAGGCAGTGAGGGCTGCGTTCTCTTGCTGATGTGCCAATCACCCCGTTCAGCCTGGCTGCAGCTGAGGGACCCTCGTTAGTTCCATTTATAGGTTTCATTTAAGGGTTTTCCCCTTGACAGCCAAGCTGTGGTACAGTGGCAGTTATTAGTGAGCCCACAGGAGAATCGCACTGGACATGCTTCAAGCTGCAGTCTACGGCTATTAGTTCTTTAATTAACCTTGGGTTATGGGGAATTGCTATAAAAGGCTCCATAAGCCTTCAGAGCTAGGGTTTCTTGAGATAAAACCACCCCTTCCTGAAAATGAGGTACAGAAATTTTCACTGAGCTTTTTTCCTCCTTTATTATGGGAGCAAGGGACTGAAATGGGAACAAGGTTACCAGAACGCTCCGACTCTTGGAAGGGTAAAGAGGAAACCTTTTTCAAGTCCTCAGTAAAAACTACAGCCCTGTTTGCGCTAAGCTGAAAGGAATCTGCGGTTAGGGTTTTGTTCAGTTGCACCATTGGCCAGGTTATTGACAGGGTAGCAAGACTGTGTTGGTTTTTATTAGGAAAAATGGTAGTTGTGGTCTTAGTGTCAGAAAGGAGGTTGCAGTTAAAGCTAGCCATGAGAACCTTCTGCTGCAGTCAGCAAGGGCTTCTCTTTGGGTAGGCAAGGGACAAGTTGGTCTGCCACCAGGTTCAACAAGATACATCTTCTAAGCATCAGGTTTTGAAATGAACTCTACTTCTGGTAGAGTTCTTCTCTGTAAAAGGTCCAAATTACACACACCCTTCTGAGATGCACAAACTGCACCAACAAACTGGCTTTGTGTATGTTCTTCAGGTGAGAGTCTACTGAATGAGGGCTCCTCCTTTCTCAATTCACACGCTTTGCAAGTGGGTTTTTCCTCTTGACTCCGTACTGTGCATTATCATATGTACTACTTACAGTCCTGGGATGCTTATGTTTCAGCATCTCTGTGTGTATATATCACAAAATCTTCATCAAGGGCTCTTGTACCTAAAAATCTGTTAGCATTCTATATGCCTATGAAGCAAATCATCAGAATCTTCCCCATCCCTGTTGTGACCCTTTGCAAGTGGTTTGTCAGGTCTTTTGAAAGTTTTCAGGAGAATGGTACTGCATAACTCAGACAATGGTTTGAAGTGTGTGGTTTCTTTTCCCCAAACATTTTTACCCTCCATGACAAATCAATTTAAAAGAATGTGTGGAAGCCCTCTTTTGCCATTCAAAACTGAATTGCCTTTCATTGTCTTGTATTGCATTGCATCTTAAATGGCTGGCCAAGAGACATTAAGTGTCCTTTTGAAAGAAGTTGGGTCCATTTTACTGAAGGAGCTAAGGAGTCCTTCCTTTGCTAACACCTGGATGAGGACACACAGGCTGGCTCTGGTGACTGCACAGCTCCTCCAATCTTCTATCACATCTGTGGCTCCATTTGCTCCTGGTGATTGCAGCAAAACAGGGCTGTGTCAGTGCTAGCATTTCTCCCAGGTTGTCCCTTAGCACAGAGGCGGAGAAGCCCCCCACCATCCCACTGCCATTTTAACGTCGAGCCCTGCTCTGAGCTCCAGAAGATTTATAGCTTGGCTCTAACGAGGCTGTCGCTTTGACAGTTTAACATTATGCGATCTATTTATTAAATAGAAAATGCCGTGACAAGGAAAGTTAACCTCATCCTTGCCATTCCAGAAAGGCATTGGCACCCACCACCCTTTCCCACTAGGCAGCGTGATAGCCCTGCTCTGCAAAGCTGTTCTTCCCAGGCATAGATTTAACAAATAATGTTAAGGGAAGTTATATCCTGAGAATCAGGAGCTGTCAGGAGACATAAAATATGTATCTCTTAGGAAGGGCTAAAATGCAGAGAGGAGTGAGATATACGCGTAGTCGTGGACACACCAACCACTGTGTTATCTACAAGACAAGGGAGTTAATGTTTGTTTATTAAATCTTTGCGTGTTTGTTGTGTCCAGTCTCTCCATAAATATGTTCTCCAGTCTATAGAAAGCCCTGAGTCAAAATTTTCATGTTACGGGATATTTGAAATGTATCAGGTTTTGGGTGTCCAGCAGGACTTAACTTTCACATAGTGGGTGCAAAAAACAGAGCCTTCGTGGGTTCATTAAAGTTAGCCACTCAGTGCAGTGGTTACTTTGTCTTCTGTGCTTGAGGGTATGTAATAGCATGTAAAACTAAGTCAGGTGTTTCTTGCTAATGTTGAGCTTTGGAACCAGTGGCTAAATCAAGACAGGAATTGTACATTAATGACAGTTTTGTTTAACCAAGTGAAATTACTGAGCAAAGTTCCTGCCCTTCTTTCCATACACCTCAAACATTTCTTCAAAAAAAAAAAAAGATGGTCCTTCCCTGTAGTGCCTTATTTGCGTACGCCATTGACAGTGCAGAGGAAAACGTCACTGACCTTGTCTAATGCATTTATTTTAACAGACAAATTTTGGTATTGTCGACTTTCACCTAATCACAAGGTCTTGCACTACGGAGACTTGGAAGAAAGCCCCCAGGGAGAAGTCCCCCATGATTCCTTGCAAGATAAATGTAAGTCATGCACAAGGGTTGTGCTACTTTTGTTTCTTTCAAGCTAGTTCCTCTTTATAATTTTTAGTGGTTTTTTCTTAATACAGGACATTATCAACAGCTCTTTTTATGGAGATAAATAGCAAAGGACATTTCCTCATGCCTTCAAACGCTGCTGTTCTAGTTCTGGCAAGCATGTATGAGGACTGAGCTCAGCTTTCCAATGAGCTTGTAATTTCATTCCATTTGGAAATGTCGTGCATTTCATGGGGAAGAACACAGTTTATTTTCATTCCTCATCTAACTGCAGATGTCACATTAAAATAGTTTGGCATATTCAGAAGCGCATCCAGTCCATGGAGACAGCTGTTTCTTCTGTTGCAAACAATCCAATGACTGGAGGAGAAATTAGAGGTCTTTTTGGAGGCAAACAGAGGTCTTTTTCATTATCATAGCAAGTGGACTTAAAGACCACATTGCTGTGAACAGCATTAATAGGACTTCACATTACTTTGCTGGGAGGGGACGTGCCTTTGTGACAGCTCCTACCAGGAGATTTCTTGGGATGTTTCGTAGGGACCATAGTCATTTTGGAGTCCTGTAGATAGTCATACTCTTAAGAAAATTTCTCCTTAGTCCTTCAACGTGACTTGTAGAGGTTTAACCTGCAGTCGCGGGTAAGTATTTTTGATGATTGAGACAATGACTGGTGTAGTTCCATCACCAGAAAATGACAACAAGAAATCAAGTATTGAATAAGGAACCGTTGCTTTTTGTTCTTTTCTGAACTGCCGTGAATAATAAATACCATTCTTGGCATTATCAAATGAGACACACTTGTGCAAGTGTACAAGTTGGTAGTTCCATTTCTGTCATGGAATAACAGGAAGAATAATTTTGCAGATGTTAGAAGTTTCTCCAACCTGAAAATTGAGATAGGAAAAATTCAGTGACGTAAACTTTTCTTTATATTGGTAAAACAAAGACTTGTTTCTCTTTTCTGATCTCCCAACCTAAATGCAGGCAGTACCTTTTAAAATTTCTAAATGCTACCAGACTCAGGCTGTGAGGGAAAGAAGAACCTGTCTGATGCTGAAGCCCTGACATTTCATAGTCACACTCACTTAATTTCAGTGCCTTCAGGATGTTTCAGGCTCTTACTGCAGTCCTGGCAGAATGTAGGACAGGGTCTCACATTGCTGCATTGACACTGCAGGATGCTATTTTACTGGACGAAGCTTAGAGAAATAGCCCTTGAAAGTTACAGTAGCATCAGAATGACAGAAAAAGAGTGAAAGTCACACTTGAACTGCAGGCACAATTACTAGACCAGCAGTTTCCAGATTTGTTTGCTGTGAGAATATTTCCACGCTCAAAACCCCAGTGCTGACTGAGGGCTTCGCTTTGCATTTCCTGCAGGCTCTTGAGCATATATGGGAATGCCATGATCCCATTGGAAAGCAGGCTTTAAAGGCTATGAAGGATGTAAGATTTATCATAGCGCCCACCCCCCTCCGCCATTAGAGTTTAATTAAACAGAGTTGGGAATATTACAAGATTATAAAGCGTCACTATTAGTCTAAACATGTCAGGCCAAACTGGCTTGAGAATTTTACAGAGCATTTCCCAAAAATACTGAGGTGTTCTTTGGATACACTTGTACTGAATTTTGAGTTGTCAGGGTCTGAATGCAATGTTTAACATTCTCCTCCATGTACAAAATACGACGGTCTCCATCTCTGGGGAAGGATGTGCCTTTAAACCTTCTCATTCTTCTCGCTTTTCCTGATCATTTAGGTTGTCAGTACTTGAGAACAGGTCAACAGATGAAAGAGAATAGGTGGGTAAGAAACTGCAGGGCTGAGAGAAGTAGCAGGGAGTCTTGTGTACTCCTTGCCAAGCTCGAATAACTACTGTCTATTTCCAAAGATAAATACGTTTTTTATTTAGAACGTTTGACTTCTGTGAATGTTGTCTCTCTCTCTTCAGGCTGGCAGGGTTAAATAAACTGCAGATTCCAGCTGGGACAGAAAACAGCTTCCCTCTTTTTCAGGGCTTTCTTTGTTGTGAGCATGCCACGTCCGTGCTCACGCCCTCCAGCATCTTGTAGTTAGCTTCTGATACCACTTGAAGTCTTTCAGGCTTTAGTATTATTATGCTGTTCTGTATATACACGATGCTTTTCTAAGCCACAATGGGAACAGATAATTTATAGATTGCAGAAACTTTCTGCCAGCCACTG
This sequence comes from Penelope pileata, assembly GCA_013396635.1. Classification (NCBI taxonomy): domain Eukaryota; kingdom Metazoa; phylum Chordata; class Aves; order Galliformes; family Cracidae; genus Penelope; species Penelope pileata. The sequence goes on from WBMW01000581.1 coordinate 456,359, forward strand.
AGTCTTGTGTATGTAAGCCATACTGTATTGTGAAGCGTGTAGATTCTCCATAATGTAATCATGGTTGGAAATTTGACTTCCACTTGAAGCTTAGAGAAATTTGTCTTCATGCTTTAATGTCCTCACAAGGTTTACTCTGTGAATGAGTCTGGGTGACAGCAGCTTCCAAAACTTTTTCTTATCTTTTTTTTAATGATTTCTGATTTTTCATTTTAAAGCAACTGGAACAAGTAGTTGTAAGCATTGGTAGTCCTCATCCCTGTTAATACTTGAAGTGACCAAAATTCTGATGGCAGTAAGATAAAAAAAAAAAAAGAATACTTATTTGAAAAATTCATGTAGGCATTAAGAGAAAGACAGCAGCATTAAGGGAGATCAAGGGTCCAACTCGCTCAGCATCCTCTGTCTAGCAAAGACTTTTCCCAGGTGCCTAGGGAAGAAAACAAGAGGACAGGCAGGTCAATTACATTAGTAAAAGAAAATCATATATGTCATGTAGATACACATACGAAAACTGTCCAGACACAGATACACGTCTATATGAAATGTACTTTCCCAAAGTAGCCTCAACAGGCAAGAAAAAGCTCAGCTTTTTATCCAGATGCTTGAAATCTTGTCAAGAATTATTGTTGCTTCTCCTAGTTGTTTTCTTACAGTTTTCTTTCATAGAACAGGCTTGAAATGGCAAGGGAGTGACAATTTTAATACATCAGTCTTGGATCTTTTTAGACTGTAGCTTTTACACATCTTGGTTATAACTCATTTTCTGTTTTTGTTTGTTTTTGTTGTTGTTGCTTTTTGGATTTTTGCTTTAATGCAGTGCCAGTGGCAGATATAAAAGCTGTTGTGACTGGGAAAGACTGCCCTCACATGAAGGAGAAAGGAGCTCTTAAACAAAACAAGGTATGTTACTCAAAGTCTTATAAATGCACACCCTGAGGAATACAAGGCTTGTCAAATTGACCTTCCCTGGAGTAATAGATATTTTTTATTTCAGCCTGCCACCTTTCTGTGTATGTGCACACGTTTTGTTTTCACCTTGAACTGTTTGAGTTAAATAATTAGGACAGCCTGCCCTCCTTTTCTCACATTTCATGGCAGATGTGCATTGTGATATGCCCAGAGCACATTAGGATAGTCTTTAGTAGTAACGTCTTCCACTTCTAAAACAAAGCAGTTTTGGCTGCTGCTACAGAGCAGAGCAGCAATGGCTGTTGGTACCTACTCTTATACTGTCTCTGATAAATAGCTTGGAACAAATTCCAGCTGTATTCTCTGATGAGCTCACATTCATTGAGCACTGGCAGATGCCAAAATTGCAATTGATGTCCAGCTGATGATAACTTCAAGTCCATTCAGATAGAAAAATAACTGCCAACAAAAGGATGTAAGGTAGATGCAAGGCAATTAATGAGGTGTAATAAGGATGTATTCAGCCCTGCATTTGGAAAAAGAAATTGTAGGACACAATGGTCAGCTTAAATTAGATTTATGCTACCTTTCAGTATTTCAGATTGAGCTGACACTAAGGCTCAAGTAGTTCAGTGCCAGAATCTTGCACAGTTTTTGTTAGTAAACATTGCCACCACAGCAAGAAGAAATTGATTTACTAGCAAATTCTGACATCCCTGGTGGTGAAGGTCTTCATCCCATATGTATGACGTATATTCATGAAGTTTCTATCAGGTTTTACTGTCTGTCCTGACAAGAAGGAATCAGATCCAGATGATGGTCAGTCTGACCTGCAACCACACCCTGAGCTCTGGGAGCTGGATCAGAGGATTTGAGTCAGAATTTCACGCTACCTGAAACTGAGGAGTTTTGGGACCAACAAGAAAGATTTTTATGGACAGAACTGTAAAGTTAAGAGTTCCTGCTTGAACACTTTAAAAACAAAATGCATGCGTTTAGTGTTTGAATAAATACTGGAGAAAACAGTTCTGAGGGAAGCCACAGAAAATGAAAAGGCACTGTCAAAGCTGTGTCACACAATTGTTGCAGCTTCATTACTGACTTATCTTAACGGTTGATGGAGGTGGATGCACAGAGCATCTCAATTATTCTTTACCTTTGTTTCTCATACATGCAAAGTGTTACAAGTCTATTAGGATATTGTCGTCTCTTTTTAGCATTGACTTTACACGGTCAGAAATGAAAAAAGTCAAGCCATGTGAGGAAAAAATTCCCAAGAGCATCTTTCCTTGTTGGTTTTCTGAATCAGAGCAATAACACACACATGTACACAATAGCTTGCATAGAACTCCTATCTCAATTTACAGCTGAACCATCAACAGCATTTGATTAGGACATTTCTGTGATACATATGAAGTAATTTTAGTGCTTCCTTGTCTTAGCACTCATACATCCTCACAAAAAGGAAAAATAGGAGCAATGAAAGCAATGGGTGGCAGTGATGGAAATGTGTCATCTTTATGGAGCAGTAATGTCTCGATAGCATTTAATGCTCAATAGCAGAGCTGCAGATCAGTTTGTCCTCAGCTGTCAGCATTGCCCCATTTCCTTTATAAAATTGCTTTGGATTGGTATAAACTTCTGTCTAAAGATGTGAAGATCAGGAGCTGATAGGTAGCACAGCTGCATCCACAGCTGGAACATTAAATCTCTGATCCAGACAACAATAATTATTTCAGCATTTTATTATTTCTGGTGGTTTGGGGTTTTTTGTTTGTTTGTTTTTGCTTGGTTTTTGTTTTTGATTTTTCCTTAAGAATCACGGAATTTGGGAATTTAGTTGTCTTCCCAAACAAAACTGCACAATATTGCAACAACTTAACTGACATCATAGAAATAACACATCATTGTTTAGTGAGATGAAAAGGGAAAAGCCAAGCACAGAATGCAATTTGTCTGAGTTCAGGGTATGAAATCATGAAATCTTTCTCTTCCTGAATTTTTACAATTGATGATATGTTTTTTAAGAGACGTTTTCATCCAGTGCTTTCTTTGTGTGTGTATGTGTACGTATGTATAAGGTGGATTGATATGCATCTCAACCACCATAATGTTTATTCATTGGCTGAAAAGAAAATTGAATGGCAGAATGCCATTGCTCTGAACATAGCTAGAATTGGCAGAATGGCCATAACAAAGGCTTCAGCATCTCATAATTTGCTGGCACATGGCTGTTATTTTTCCACTGGGGCCACTTAGAAATAAATAAGAAACTGAGTTGGAATTTGCATGCTCATGAAGCTGGAACAACTTATAGGACCATTGTTGTTCATCTTCCTTGTGTTTTTAAATTGTGTTTAAAGTCCTTTTTTCTGACTCTCGAGTACTATTAATGAATTTCAAGGAAATGAGATATACTACATTTTGCTGCCTTCAAAACAAAGCGTGAGAGAAGAATTTGGATAAAATATTGCAGTGTATTTGTTTGTGGTCTTCTGTCATCCTGTATTTGCTGATGCAGCAGGCTTCAGTCTTGGTGCCCTTTTAGTCAGCAGAAATGATTCTGCTCACTTACCTGTTCTTCTGCAGCTTTCCTTCCCTTTTGTTTGATGTTGGTTGAATAAGTGCCCTGCCACTGCATGTATATATCATTCTCTGAGGAGGAACTTCTGGCTTGGGCAAGTAAACTTAACATGGCTGTGGTCTCAGCCTTTGCAAAGACACCAGCGTTTAGAGGCTGTTGGTGACAGAGTAGAGAGAGGTCATTCCAGCTGCATGGGATCACTCAGCTGTAGGCACTTAAAATACCTGTTTATCAAAATAGCATTTCTCTGACGGGCCCATATTAGAGATTGCAGGAGAGAGAGGAAAGTTTTGGAAGTGAAAGAGCAAGCTTCCCCTCATACCGCTTGCAAAAGCAACTCCTGTGGAGTTGAAACCAAGGGGAGAGAATGTCCAGCAACCAGGTGCAGAGTCTCTTTTTACCTGTTTTCAGGGAAGTGCCTCAAAAGAGAGACACATTGTGGGTCCCAGTACCGTTTCCCCTTACAAGGATCTAGGGAAGGGCAGGTGTCTGAAATGTGCAAGATAGCAAGGAGTCAGGAGTGTCAAGGTGCTGAGTTCAGCAGGTTGAGGTGAGGGAGAAGTAAAGCAAAACAAGGAAGGAACAGATTGGAAGGAATGGGACAGAAGAAAAATCAGAGAGCGAGAGAAACTGGTGGAAAAGGCTGGAGTAGAACATGTCCTTGAGAAAGGTTGAGAAGTAGACCAGAAAATGGCAGAGAAAACCACAGATGGCTTAACGGAGACTGACCAGTCCTCCTTCAGGAACTGCTGATTCTTCAAAATCACCTGTCGTTGATGGGAACAGAACAAAACCAGAAAAAAAACAAAACTAGTGTCTGAAAAGTCAGCCAGCCCAGCTGCTGAGACCTCCATCAGTGTGTAGGGCCATTTGGCAACCCCAGCCTTAGGCTTCCATTTTCCTTGATGGTTTGTCGTGCATGAGATGGCAGAGACACTAGAGCCTGGGAACTGTGATTCCTGAGCCTTTAGTCTCTGGGGCAGCCAACAAAGAAGCCAAACTGGAACCAGAGCTGCCAAATTTCCACTTTCCGCATGAAAGGAAGCTTAGTGACTTAGATCTAGGCCCTTCTGTCTACCTGGCTAGGAACTACCAAATGTGTGCCTTTCTATGATGTTCCTCTTTCAGGCAGGGATTTTCTCTCCTTTTCCTTTTTTGGGGATGAATAAAATCTTCGATCCCTTGAAATTCCCCACAGGACAAATATTCAGAAGCCAGACCGATGGGATTATTGTTGACTTTCATGAAATTCAGAAACATCATAGAAGAACAGTACAAGGCCTTTTTGCAATGATGCATTTCATTTTCACAACCTCAGCTGCATGACTTGGCATGTTTTGATGTCAGTAATTTATAACACTCTGTGAGGAGATAATGCCAGGTTTGTGTGGGCAGCAGTGAATTTGTTTCCTTAATGAGGGATATCACTTTTGATAGGGTGTGGCTTAGAGACATGCCTAATACACAAAAAGGCTATGTGAGCCATGAGCAATTTGTTTTCTTAGCGCACCAACAGCATTAGTAGCTGCAGCTTCCTTGGGGATTTAGCACAGACTTGTCTCCTGTGGCTTGGCAATACAGCAAATTGGACCTAATCACTGTACTCAAGGAAACCAACAGCATTTCTCATGAGATCCTGATCTCTGATCAGCTAAGATTATCCTTAATGATTGCAAGTTTCTATGATTCAGACTCTACTCTTAATCACACAAATTCAAAAATGAAGTCACCCTTACTGAAATCCGAAGATCTGTGCCTGTCTTGGACCAAGAAATGGGAGTGGAAATCTAGACCAGAATACATGCTGCAGTCCCTGCAGTCAACTCTTCTATTTTAAAACTTAGCGTAGCGAATTTAAGAAGCAGTGCTGTTGTTGCTGCTGGCAATGTAGGGCCTGTTGTCAGCTGAGAGTCAGCAAAGGCCGTCAGCTTTATGAGGCTCAGGAAGCCAAGAGGCAAAAAGAACAGGACATATGATACAGATCAAAGTAGTTCTGAGTCAGCACTCTCCCATTGTAGCCTCATTTTTTTTCCACAAAGTTATTATTTCTGTATCAGCGAGCTTACAGGTTGGGAAATTCTTGTAGCAGCACTTGTAGTGATGTGTGCAGTAACCAGAATAACATCCTCACATGCTCACCGTCAACCAGTGAGAGTTCATTACTTACTCAGATTGGTTGGGTTTCCCCATAGGAACCCACCTCCAGGTGCCTTTTGGGGAGGACCAGTGCTTAACGAATTCACTTTGTCACCTTTGAAGTTCCAGCTTCAATGCTGAGGATAAAAAAGACAATGGTTTGTTCTCTCCCAAGATTCATTTGGGTCTTTACAAATAAGTAAGCCAAATAGTTCAGTTTGCATCTGCTGATTCTGGTTCAAGTAAAGACACAATGACAGAAATCTTCCCGGTGTACTTACGGGTTATGTTGATTTTAGTCTTCAGTGAGGGAGCAATAATCAGCATTGAGTTGGCTTTACCTGAAACATCTGTTTTAGGGTTCTTGCTGTGCCAGTCTCTTGCAATGGTCTGGTACTGCTGCAACTTTGGTCAAGCAAGGGGAGTACCATAACCTATTTTCTCATGTTTTGGTGAGTAAGGGGTAGAAAAGAAAGTAAGACCTCAATATGTGAATGCATCTTATGAAACATTAACATATGTTTCTTTGTCTTGTTCCAGGAAGTGCTAGAGCTTGCATTCTCTATATTGTATGATTCAAGTGGCCAGTTGAATTTCATTGCTCCAGACAAGCATGAGGTAAGTCAAGTTCAGAGAATAGAAACTTCTTTGAAGCCCTTTTAGTTCCTTAGCTTTTTAAGAGCACAAGAATGGTCGTCCTGTCACGGAGTACAGGTCCATCTGAACCTGTGTCATATCCCACAACAGACTGAAAGCAAAGGGATTTGTATGGGAGCAAGACATTCCGCAGTTTTCGTGCATACCCTGAACTGCATGTTTTGCATTTGTACATCACAGAGTACCACAGAGGACAAATGCCAGGGCAATATTTCTAAGACCTACTGAATTGCAAACTATAAGTAAGAAAAACAAGAGAGCTTGGGAAAACCTCGCAGTTCCACAGACCTTGCTCACCATTTCCTGGTGTTACAAAGATTTCTCTTTCTCTGGTCTGCTTTGGACACTGGGGTATTTTGCTTTGTATTTCATTTGGTGAACCTTACTTCAACGTAAGTGGTTTGTTCATTAATCACTACTGTCCTCAGCTCATCTCAACCATGCGTATACAATCAGGGGAGATTATACACACCCTGGGTCTCAATTTCATCCATAGACTTTTGTTCTCCAGAACAGCGTATCCCCTTTTTCTTAGTTTCATGCTGCTTGAAACCATTTATGAAAGGTGATTATAGAAAGTCCTTTCTCTTGCATCTCCATAGGTAGATGCAAGAGGGTTTTGTGGGGGGAGTCTCACTTTTGTGTAAAGACAGTGTAAATACTAATAGTAAAGCACAGTGACAGTATCCTCTCTGCTTCTTTCTCTTACTGGATAACCAAAGGAAATTGACAATATCACTGCCTTTTGGGAGACGATGGAACTGATTTAGCTAATTATGGGGAAGCATCACATGAATCCTTCCAAGAACTTGGAATTTCCAAGACAAAAAAATAATAATAATAAAGTTTATTGCAGAGAAAGATTTGCTGGTAAATTTTCATCTGAGAGAAATGAGCAGTAGAATCAGGCATAACATGCCGCTAGAGCTGTTGGTCCAAGCCAAACATGATCATCTGCATCTGCTGAACTAGATAGGTGCTTTCTGATATAAATTCTCCAGAAATTCCAGTGTATTCCAGTGTGTTTCAACTCATAAGAACAAATAGTCATGAAAATCAACAAATTTTTCAGCTACTTTTATCGCATATGTAGCCTAAGGCTGCAAGTTTATTTTAATGGTCTAAATGTTCACAGACTGCTACTGCACCCCCCTGACTGCTAGTAGCATTGAGATGCACTAACCTCATTGCTAGTGATTTTGTTAACATACCTCTTTATATTTGTTTTTGATCTTGTGCAACTTCTTTGAAACAAAAATAATATGCTCAAAAAAGGGGCCAGAGGCAGCAGTCTCTGATGCTACTTGTCAGTTCCCACATGAACATTTTCAAAAGGACACCTCCCTTCTTCTGTGCTTTTTCATGGTCTACAGAGAAGTGAGTTGTGATTAAAGTGCATCGTACAAGTGTACAGAGGAAGCACCCACAAGGAAAAGCAAACAGGTTATTGTGAGCCTCACGGCTCTTCATCAGAGTGACTGTGGTACTTGTTGATAAAAGCGATGGTTTAGCAACATTGTCAGCTTGGGAGATTTGATAGGTGACACCTCAAGGTTTGGATAGCTTTGTGTGAAGATTGATGTTAGTGCATGAGAATTTCAGGTCAGACTTAGAGATGTTGTGGAGTCTCCTTCCCTGGAGATGTTCAAGACCCGCCTGGACGCCTACCTGTGCAACCTGCTGTAGGGAACCTGCTCTGGCAGGGGGGTTGGACTCGATGATCTCTCGAGGTCCCTTCTAACCCCTGCAATTCTGTGATTCTGTGATCTTTTTTCTGCAGTCCTTGTGATTGTAGAGAGAGGTTTGAATGTGGGAATCTAGTGTGTCCTAAAAACGAAACTTGAACTAGGACAATAGGATAGTTCAGGTTATAAGGGATCTTGGGAGGTCCTCAGTTCAACCTCTTGCTCAAAGCAGGTCAGCAATGAGCTCAGATCAGGTTGCTCGGGGCTGTATCCAGATGGATCTGGAAGACCTTCAAGGATGGAGCCTGAGCAACCTTTGCCTGACTCCACTGCTTGACTCCCAAGGTATTTTTTTTTTTAATAAAATCTCATTACAGAACCAACGTCATTGAGATTTGGACCTCTTTCTTGCACACTTAAGTTTGGCAATGCCCTTAGCCATCTGTTGGAGCTTACTGCTAGCCAGAGGATTCAGCACTGAGAGATCACTCCATCGTATTTGTTTTTCATTTGAATACTAATAGCTGGTTTCAACTACATAGCAAAAAGGTGGATTAGTCTTATTCTTGATTTTTGACAGAGATGCTGATGAAGGAGGCTATAATTAGCTTTCATTGGAATTTTATGAGAATGAATCTGTAGTAAATTAATTTTTCAGTAGGTCTTAGTCTGTTTTGAATATAAAAAATAAAAAAGCTTCTGAATGAATGCCTTTGTTTTTCCACCATCTCATTAGGATTTCTCTTTGCTTAAAATGTGCAGGAGTTTAATTAGAGACACTTGCCAATATGGAGATTAGAGAGGAAGCCCCTTTTCCAGGCCATTGCACTCATCTGAATTGTGGCCAGAATTTGGTTTCTGTGGGCCCTGAATGAGTTATATCTGGAATAGGAGAGAACCGCAGTTCTGCTTTCTGGCTCACTGGTATTCCTCCCCAGAGAAAGTGCTGGCCATACTCACTGAGCAAGTGATGGACGATTTACGTCAGGTGCTGCATCTGTTGGATGGATGCTCGTGCACTTCTGTAACCTGAGCGGAGCCCTTTGCCTTTCTGTCCCTTTCCTGAAAGTGAATGCTGGGAAAACCTTCCCAAAGAAAGATTTCAAGTTGATTGTAAAAAAAAAAAAAATTGTAGTATGTTTAAAAATAATTACATGTCTAGCACAGCTTTTTTCTTTTCCTGATATTCTGCACTCTTCACAAAAGTTGCATGCTTTAAAAGTCTTCAGTGGCACACTTTGAGAGCTTAGAATAAGGAGACTAGTTGTTTCCTTAGTACTTGTTAGCAGGACAACCTGAACCCTCAAGTCTCTTCCACATAGCCAGTCTGAACCCTCAAGTCTCTTTGATATGGCTAATCTCGTATTAAAGCTGCAGCTTGGCTTACCAACACCCTGGGTGAAATTCTAGCTCTGGTACTGTTCTGTTGCTGACTTAAATGGGTCGGATTTCTCTTTGCATGTTGAAGTGAACTATTTTAAAAACATGCCCTTTTTCTGGATGAAGACTTACCCCAAGAGGGGGTTTTCTCTCTGTCTTTCTTAAAAATAATCTTCATTTCTGCTACAGGATGAAGTCAACTGTAGCTATCTTTAGATTTGGCAATATCATGTAGCAAATGGTCAGCTAAATTTAAAATCCATTTTTTGGCATGATATCTAGCAGAAGTATTTGTGAGATAAAAATGTAGTTACGGTTGATTTAATTTTCTCCTGCAAACTAGGACACAAGTTCATGATTGAAATCTTTATTTTTAGATGATAGCATTTGAGTACTTCTGTTCATGGTTGAATAAATGGCTTAGAGTAATAAATGAAAGGGTCTTATTTGATGTAAGTTGACTGTAGATCACCAATCTCCCACGGGTTTGTTGCTTATTCAGCCCATGTTTGTCTCCAGCTGTCAGCCTTTCAGAAAGATAGCATCTTCTATTAGGAAAAAGTTAACAATAAAGAGGGGATTTTAGAGGCCAGTTCAGCGTTTGCAGCATTTAGAATTACACCAGGTAGCTTGGCATGTAATTTGCATGAAGGACACAGCATTGACAGACTCCGCAGTTTTCACAATATGTTGTTTTGTACTCCATAGAATTGTGGTAAAGTAGGCATAGCTGTGCCAATGAGAGCATATCTCCACACGGATCGATTGATACCACCTTATTATGGTTTGTTTTGCTATAGATTAAACTAGACAGTTTAGAGAGGATTTCTTCCAGAAAGAGTCAAGGGGAATTTGGGCTGGGATTCAGCTCACCTAACATCATAGAATAGCTTTGGTAGGAAAGGACCTTAAAGACCATCTAGTTTCAAATTCCAACCCCCTGCCATAGGCAGAGTTGCCACCCACTGGATCAGGTTGCCCAGGGCCCCATCCAACCTGGCCTTGAACGCTCCCACAGATGGGGCATCTGTCATTTAGCTGTCTTGGAATTAGAAGTTTGATGTAAGAGAATCATGCTCTCTAAGGACTGGATAAAAGGAGAAGGAAAAGGAGGCATCTGCAGGTTTTCATTGTCCTAGGTGAGGTATCATTCTGTCTCACATAACTTTTGAGGAATATTCTACAAGAAGTTTGGAGCAGACTGTCAAACCACCTAGATGTTGTAATTTCTTCTCAGTTTTAGGGAATTCTTTACCTATTTTCTGAGCTGATTGGAACATACCTTCTTTATGATACAAGCGAGCAAAATGAATCAACCTCATTTTAGGTTTCTTCATAAGTCCTGAAGGAGCGATAACGGTAGAAGACCAAACCAAACAAGTAGTCTGCGTGCAGAAAGTCTATTAATGATCATTTTTCTCTTTTCCCTGTGCAGTACTGTGTATGGACCGACGGGCTGAACGCCCTCCTTGGGAAGGATATGTTGAGTGATTTGACACGGAACGACTTAGACACGCTGCTCAGCATGGAGATAAAGCTACGTCTCCTTGACTTGGAAAACATACAGATCCCAGATGCTCCCCCACCTATTCCAAAGGAGCCCAGCAACTACGACTTTGTTTATGACTGTAACTGAGGCTGCCACTGAAACTTGCTTTGAAACTGGAAATATTATAACTGGAGAGATACTAAAAAGAAAGAAGAGTGTGTGAGAAAAACAGAAACCCACTTGTGCACCTTGGATTTTGGCTTTGGGGAGGGGTGTAGAAACACTTGCATTCTTCCCCATTCCCCGCTTCCCTTCCTTCCCCATTCCCATCTTCCCCATTGCTCATCCAAATCCACATTGCTTTAATTAACTTTTAATTGCAGGCCATTGGCCTTGCTTAAGGCAAAGACTGCCACTAAGAAGCACCCTCCCAAGGACTTTTTTTACATTTTTAATACTGGAATAGACATTCTTAACTAAAGGACGATGCTACGAAACCGCATGCCTCTGGCACCCACTTGGCAGGGCAGAGGCTTTAACTGGAAGGAGGAGGGAGGTAGGGAGCAGAAGCAGCTACTGTAAGCAGAAGATTTCCCCAGGCACTCCCAAGAGTCTGCTCACAACTGAATCCAATGCAATGACAAAAAGAAAGTTAACTGCTTCCCAGTACTCGCACCATTCATCACTGTCATCGTTCTTTCCACTCTCATCTCAGCTCTTGTCACCGGCCTTCACCCAACTGATTGGCTCCCAGAATGGAAAGTCTGCAGGTTTTTGCTGTACCATATGCTGCAATGCCGCAACAGCTTTTAACTTCTTTTCCTCCCAGCTCTCAAGTAGCCCTACACTAGCAGATCACTAGCACAAACTGTGTATGAAGCCACTAGCGTGCCCTGTCCCTATAGCATTCCCTAAGCCTCAATTGCCTCTAAAATTGGCTTGTTGCTACTCAAAGTGATTTTTATTTTCTTGGTCCAAAGTTCAACGGTAATTTCCACAGATTAATTACAGCTGCCAGACATTCAGGTTTACATTGTTGTCATTGCTACAGTGTTATGAATTTGCAAGGGATTTTCTTTTGTACGGGTTATAATTTTTTTTATTATTTTATTTTGCCAAACAAATATATTTAATGAAAACTAATTTCATTGTGAGTACTTTTGGGGGACAATATTTTTACTTAATTTCCATTTGGAACATTTGCCCTGAAGGGAAAAGACAATATTCCCTTCAACTTCGCTGTTGAATAAAAATCTGAGTTGTGATGATTCTTGGAACTTTGTTTTTCTTCTGAGGTTGTCTTTTATTCTGTGTGGTTCCTAGCGATTTTCAAGTGTTTGGTACAAAGAAGACAGGGAAAGGTTGAACCTTTCTCATCTGCAGCTGATTTCATTTATTTATTTTATTGTTTGCTTGTGATGACAAGGATGAGGTGAGTCCAGAGATGTTCGTTTGCCTATATGAGGCACATGAGGCTTCCTGTAGCAAGGAGCCTTTCAGGAATCTGAAATCAAAGCACACTGATGTGCTCATGGTCATTTCAAGGCTGCAGCCTTAGCGTGTTTGCTGGCATAACTGTTCCTCTACTTTCATCTTCTCCATGAAGAGTGTTTCTGGCTGCAAAGGACTGGTACTGGGGAAGACTGGCTTTTGCAGGATGGATTTTCTCCTTGCTTTTCCTTTTCTACTGGGTATTTCACCATGTTCAGCCTCTCTTAGTGCTGAGTCTAGATCGGGAGGAACCCATCAGCACTTATGGCTGAAGACAAATTTGTATTTGTGTTGGTTCCTCTCCTGCGCAGACTCAGCTTAAAAAGGCTGCGAAGGGCTTTTATCAGAGCTTGAGCTGAGGAGAAACCTGGCGAGTGGTTCCAGTTCAAACAGACTCAGAGGACAGTGGCTGAGGTGGCCTCTGTCCATCCAGCCGTCTGGGGCAAGTGTCCTGACTGACCTCACACCAGGTGAGAAGAGAAATGACATCCCTCAGGTGCAATGAAACGGGGGAAAAGGAGAACGTTGCATCTATTTGAGCAGGAGAGTCCTAAGGAAGGTGCCTTCCTGAAGTGGTGTTTGCAGTGTTTCATGAACGCCTTCATCCACTAGAAGATGTAAGTTGGGTTAGGTGGTGATGGATGGTCATGTAAGGAAAAAAGAGACTGAATTAAATGCTGGAGTACAAAGTTAACATGGACCGTGGCCTGAGAGAGAATTCAAAATGAATGGGAACAGGGATATGCAATGTGAGCTGTGGGAGCTCGGGATATTTTATTCTGTGGAGCTTTGTTGTACAGCAAAGGCCGTCAGGCATCGTGAATGAGTGGAAGCAAGGTGCTGCCTGACACAGGGATGTGTCGGGGAGGGGTCCTGGAGCTGGAGCTGGAGGTAGGAACTCGTTTCTTTACCAGACACTGATGCCTCTTGGCTGCCTGAAGACCAAGCTCAGAGCAGAACAGGATCCAAGTGGTTTGATTAACCTCCCCGACCCAGCTGGGTGATTTGGCTGTGCATAACCTCTGCTTTTTGTTTACAGACTGCAGAGCTGCTTGTTGGTCGTTGTCAAAAGAAATGCCTTTGGCTTCTAAGTGGTAAGAGCCAGACACTGCTGCTCAGGGGCAATGCAACGGGGAGATCTTAGCAGGAGCACATCTGTGTGGCAATCAGAGAGCAGCAAACAAAACCTTCCTCCTGAGGATGAATTGAGCAGGAGGAGAAGGTTGTGCTCTGCTCCCCCACAAAGGTGAGTGCCCCAAGCTGCAGGCATGCTAGGTTTGTCCCCGCCACGTGTCCTGCCTGTGCCATGAAAAAGAAAAGGCTTGAGCAATGCGTAGGTGTAATAGCCCGTGCAGCTATTTTAGCAGCACTCCCACAGCAATGCCAAGGGTCGTGGTACAAACACGAATCCTGCCTCCAGTTTCTAAAGCAGTCCTACAAGCTCTCTTCACCATTATAAAATGCTTGGTGATGAACAAGCATCCTGCTGCTTCCCATTCATTTGAGAAAAAAAAAAAAAAAAACAAGAATGAAAATGGCAAATTCATTTGCTTGTGCTGTTGTGTGTTTTGGAAAAGCTTTTAAGGCTTTCAATTCCAGAAGCTTCAGCAGGAAAAAAAGAATTGCTGTTGAAGTTTTGTGTATAATTTCAAAACACTGAGTAATTGCTTGTAAAAGCTAAGAAGGGGAGAGGGAAAATAATAATAAGCCTAATTTTAGCTCTTGTTTTTGAAATGACTTTCCCTTTGAAAGTTAATATATTCTTTTACCAAAAAAATATGAATCAAGAAAAGTATGCATCTTAAGTCAGCTGTTTGTCCTGCTTGTAAGGACAAGGAGAAGAGCAGGCAGTGCTAAGTAATCCTGCACAAAAGAAAGCTGCGTCACAGAACAAGCTTTCCCTCATGGCTTTCAGTTCTTCTTTTCAGAAGCAATTCCTTTTTTTAGCATGGAGAACGCTTTTCTCACACATTACAACTCGCAGAGAAAATAACATTCTCTTGCAAAGCAGCAGGCAGGTGATGACTGTCTTCTGGGTTGCAAAATCACTGTGCGAGATCTTGACTATGTTATTTGTGAAATCCTTTCCGTGCCCTCTGCAGGGTTGTGTTCTGCTTGCCTGAGGCATTGTTGGCAGCATTTCTCTCAAGTCAGTGGTCCCCAGCAACGCAGACATGTCACGTGTGCGCAGGCCTCCATGGAAATAGTGGGACCCACCGCCTTCACACAGCTCTGACCTGTGGAGGGGGAAAAGGGAGGAAAACCAAATCCCCTCCTGGTGGGGAGAGAGGGAGGCACGTGCACAAAACATCCCCAGATGCCTGCATGTGCTGTCCTTGCTACTTGGCGTAGGAAAAGAGCCCTTCCCACGCAGCAGCAGCAGGGAGATGGAAGTGGAAAGGATTCCCCTTCACAACCCTGCACGGTGCTGAGGATGAAGCCCCTGCAAACTGGAAGATGTTTGTAGGACAGAGCCTGCGTCGTTCAGCACTGGCTGAGCTGTTGTCGCCTTCCCCAGAGCTCGCTGAACCAGGCTGGGACACGCTCAGTGCTCCCTCGCTGGATGGCAATTCTAGTTGAATATTTAACATCCACATGGCTTACACAAGTTCCCTGGTTAGCAAAGCACTTAGGCTTATCCCCATGCAGCAGGAGAGGCTTGATTTCAGGTTGATGAACAGCACCTAACTGTAAGTGTGTGCTGGCGGATGGGCTGGATGAGGGAGGGCCTCTGTGAGCAGGAAGGCAACGTTACCAGATCCTGGGTTTTCACGACGTGCTTGGAGGCCGTGCGAGTAATGATTTTTCTGCAATGTGTGATGGGGCCGGTGCCACTTGTTACCTCAGGATGCTGAAGGAGATGCTGCCTGGTTATTTAGTGCCTCTCCAGCTGCTCCATGCATAGGACATAGACAGAAGTGGAAGGGTTGAAAGGGGCACCCTTTTGGCATGAAGTCAGACTGAAACGAGAGTAGGGTGGTGTCAAGCACACAATTTTGCTGGGGCAGGACCATGTATAAAACGAATGTTGGAAGAACAATGAATTTTTATTGCAAGGTGATTTCAAAGTGCTTATTCAGGGAGCACAGTCCTGATGCAGCCTCATGAGGGCAAGGTTAAAGAACTGCAGACAGCTTTGAACTCACTTGGTGACACATATTTGCATTTTACTTCCCCTCCTGGCTGAGTTCCATGGAGGTCTCTGAGGCACTGAGCTGCTCTGGTGGTGCTCAGAGTGCGGGGACATAGGTAGAACCCATAGGTTACCATAGGTAACGTGTCCTGAGGCATCCTTCTGCAAGCAGAGAGATTGCTGTTGGAAATAGAGGAGTTTTATAAACCAACAGTTTTTTTCAGCTGATAATTTCTCAGCCATCGCACTCAGGTTGTTATGTGTTAAGTCTCCTCATGTTGGAAGTCTCACCCAGACCCTCTCCCATCCTATTTGCCACTTGTTTATCAATTTCCTATGGGATGTGACCCATGGGACAGTCACGGAGCTGGGGGACCCGGTGCTGCCTGTCCCAGGGGGATTCTGGCCTTGGCACAGCCGCTGGGCAGCAGTGGGAGCCAGAGGAGACCCCAAATACAACTTTACCAAGCGACACAGTCAAGGGCAGACTTACCTTCCTGTGACACAACACATAAGGATGTGTCTTGAATGATTTTATTTCAATTGTCATTAGAGGGTTTTGCAGCCTGATTGAGTGCCGCAGTTAAACTCTCCCTTGATGGAACCTCGTGAGTCTAATTTTAATCTTGTCGGCAGCCTGGTGTTCAGCCCAGGCTGGCTGTGCTTTGGGATTCCTTTGGCTGATCGTGAGGGGGAGGGAAGCTGCTCACCTTCTGCTTAATAAGAGGCAGCATTTGCTTCCCAAGGTACATCCGTATCTTCTCAGTTTCCCTTGAAAAGTCTTGGATTTGATGTCCCTTTCCGGTGGGGAGAGGACACCTCGGGGACATTTGCTGTCCCACCAGCAGGTCACGCAAAGTCAGGAAAAGTAAAGTTAGGGATCTGCCAGGCCTCAAAAGCCAAATTCTTTGCAAAGACTTAAAATGAGGGCACTGAGGACACCGGTGGCTGTGAAGGGAGAGGCAGCACGCTGTGCAAGCTGCTGACTGCCTGCGTCTTTCAAGGACGAGAACAGCTCCTTCCCCGGGGTTTTCCCAGGGCACAGCTCCCTGTTCCCCACTCTCTCCCCACAAGCAGCAGAACCTGATGCCTCTGCAAAGCTTGGAGCTGGAGCAGGGAACATGTGAGGGGTTCCTCTGCCAGCAGGATGACATTTAAGCAGCGCCAGTAGGATTATTTCTGATGTTTTTTTTCAATTGCGCTGTTCCCTCCGCACGCACTGCTCAGCACACGATGCCCTCTGTCAGCCTTGGACCTGTCACCAGGCCCTGGCATTTCCCCCTGGCTGTCCCAGGGTCAGTGTGGTGACATCTTACATCTTTCTACCATTGCACAATCATAAATGGTCAACATGCAGCCCAGCAAAGCCAACTTCCCCATAAAGCACAAGTCTCAGGCTTCTTGATTCTCAATGCAATTCGAACTACACTCAAAGCTGAGGCTGAGGCATTGGAATGAGCTTGCAGTTGCTTCCCCTGCATCCCATGAGGCTATGATATCAGCCAAAGATTTGCCTTCAGCAAAGACCCTTACAGAGTCCTCCACACTCATCTTCACCTTAGTGTTTCCCAGCCTCTGATCCCTCCTCAAACCCAGCAGCTTCCAGGAGGATGCACAATGCATACAGGGTAGAATCATCGAATCATTTGAGTTGAAAGGGACCCTTAAATGTCATCTGGTCCAACTCCTCTGCAACAAACAGAGACACCTAGAGCTAGATCAGGTTGCTCAGAGCCCTGTCCAGCCTGGCCCTGAATGTCTCCAGAGACGGGGCTTCCACCACATCTCTGGGCAACCTGTTCCAGTGCTTCACCAGCCTTACTGTAAAGAACTTTTTCCTTATATCCAGCCTAAATCTCCCCTCTTTTAGTTTGAACCCATCTCCCCTTGTCCTATCACCACAGACCCTGCTAAAGAGTCTGTCCCCTTGTGTAGCCCATGAGGGTACAAATGTTTCACATCCATCTCCTCCAAAAAAAACAGGCTAAGTCCAGCATGTTTACAGCTGGACAGCGCTGAGATGAGAGGGGGTGGAGGAACTGGGGACACCATAATGGAGATTGGAAGGGATGTGCAGGAGGGGACATGCAGAGGGGAGGCTGGGGCAGTGCATGTGACTTCAGCTGTGCTGTTGCTTTGGGAAGGGAAAGTGAGAAGCTGAAGTGACAGAAGCTTGCTTCCCAGGATGCTGTAGGTCATAGTTCTTCTTTGGGAATGCGGTAGTGTTTCAGTGCTTCCTTTAGTTCTAAGAGTTAAAGTGTCATAAAAGGTTATAACTGAAACAAAATATGATTTTTTTTTTGATATTTTTTCACTTTCTATTGGAAATTACAGAACTGTGGGGCTTTTTTTCTTTTCCCCAGAAAACAAGCCAAACTGCAGAAGTCTTGGTACCTCCCCCATACCAGGAATGCTGGCTTCTGCACAGCCCAGACCCGCACCACCAAACCTGCATCGCCTGAGGAAACCCATCCCACCTGCCCATGCAGCTGGCTGGGAGACAAAGGTGCACATCACACATCCATCCACAGTAAGCACCACAGGATGAATTGTATTGTTTTCACCGAAATATTTCTTCTGTTCAAGAAATTTGATGAAGAAAGCAATCCAAATCTCCCCTTCTCAGTTTTGTGGCATACCAAGGAGTGGCCATAGATCAATCAAAGCTGTGCTCATGGAGGAGAAAAAAATATAAGGAAGTAGTGGCTGCCCTCATTCTTTGGTTTGGTTTTAACCAAACTCAAGTCATTTTCAGATTCCCAGACTTCAGGGTGCTCTCAGCAACAGGTTTCTGAAGAGAGATCTCTGAATTTGGCTGATGAGTCAGTGACCGACACCATAAGGATCAGTGACCAACACCAAAAGGAGCAGTCCCATCAGGCCAGCAGTGTCCCCGTGTCTCAGCCCACATTGGCGCACACCGTGCCTTTTTCCAGCACACCATGAGTGACAAGTGCTGAGATAGCATCCCCACATCATGCAGGGAGTATGCAGCAGCACTGTCTGCCTCCAGCCAGGAGTGCGATACTGGCTGTGGTTTGGTCCAGGAGATATTTGGGCACCCTGGCCAAGGATGCTTAATGTTCTCTTGCTTCCTGACATGGCGAGGTTTTGAGCCAGACTGTGATTTAGTCCCAAAATATTCTGGAATGAAAAACAGAAGTTAATCTTTTAGAGAGATATGTGTGCTTATCTTGAAGGAAGGTACAGTGGTATTAAAGTAAGAGGGGATTTGGTTCTGCTGTTGCAATGAAGATAATAAATATTCATCCCTAGAAGACAGAGGTGGATGTGAGGGTGATGAAACAGGTGAGCAGGGCCAGAGCAACAGGAGCTGAAAAGCCCATGAAGAGGGCCCTGGGATATAGGGGAGGCATTGGGAAGTGCGATGCCATGTGTGTGCTGCTCCCTGCACCCAGCAGGGAGGAGGAAGCCTGTTCTGTCCTGGCGATTCCCCTGCCTTGAGCACAAAGAATAGCTCTGAGCAGCCTGGGACAAACGCAGGATTAATGGTGTCTCCTGCTGAACTCATTGTAGTCGGTACCCCCAGGGGATGGGAAGGCCTTCTTGATTAATTCTCCTAATTCAAGCACCTGTAACTGATTTATGTGCACTCTAGGTCCCAATCCTGCAGGACGTCAGCTGACTTTGGCAAAGCATACAGCTTTCCAGACCCCCAGCTGAGGGGAGCTGCAGGATCTTGTGCAGCAATGGGAAACCCTTGCTGGTTTTCCCCCAGCACAGCTAATACATCGCGCTCGTTGCCCCTCAGAGCTGCAGATTCGCCCTGTTAATGCAGTGGGACTGTGCTCAGCGAGCTCACAGCGTGATGGGTGGTGTGACAGGGAGCCCACTCCATGGTGGTGGCTCCTCTCCTCCCCAAAGCCGGGCCATCCAACAAATAAAGCATCTGAACAATTGGGCAATATTTTAAAATGAAAGGTAACAATGAGCCCTGGTCCAGAGATGGACAGGGCTCTGAGCAACCTGATCTAGCTGTAGATGTCCCTGTTCATTGCAGGTTAGTTGGACTAGGTGACCTTTAAAGGTCTCTTCCAACTCAAACAGTTCTCTGATTCTATGACTTACTGTAGGAGCTGGACCCATGCTGCCCAGCACCCTGCCCAACGTGTATTTATTTGTATTTCTGTATCTAGTGTATGAGGCTGAGGTAAAGCCATAAAAATGACATTTCCTTAGCGCCAAAACTGGTTTCTAACATTGAACAAGAACGATCCTATCAAGCCCCTCAAGTGGAAGGCTTGCTCTTATCCTTGCACAATAGGGCATTTCCAGATTATTGTCCTTTTGAATACGTATTGAATCCATCCTTCCCTTTGTATTGTGGCCATGGCACAAAATCATGAAAGCCCTTGAATTAGCTATTTCAGGTAGGCAAACTAACAGATACTATCTTCTTCCTTTAGCAAGGGGTAAAAGTGCCTGCTCCCATGCTTTTCTTTGCCTGTAAAGAAGAAATACCTTTCTAGACAGGATTCTTTTCTCCCAGGATGCACCAGTGTGTGTGCAAGGAAAATGCACACCATTAGGTGAAATGCAGTAAGTGGCTTCCCCTGGAGGGGTGTTCTCTCTGGAAATACCTCAGGAGAGAGCCAGGTTGGGGAGGGAAGCTCTGGAGATGGGTGGCCCCAGATGGTCGCTGAGGGGAGCAATGTTCGAAGGTGAGACCCAAAAGCATCCACAATGCGTGTGCTCGGCCAGCAGTGGCAATTAGCAGGTTGCATTTTAGTGGCTGAGGTCTTGGGTCCCAGCAATTCAGCACCATAAAGCTTGCCAGACTTTTTGTGGAGACAGAACTGGAAGAGTTGCTGGATACCCTTCCTATTGCAAATCTAGAGCAGCGCTTCAGCCCATACTTGAGGAGTGATCTGCTTTATCTTGCTGAGAGGAAGGGAATGATTCATTTTCACTTGGGCACCAACTCTCCCTCCATCAGGTTGGCTTTCCTGGAGTGTCAGCACACAAGGAAGCAGGGGATCAGGAGCCCTTGGAGCAGCAGGCGTTCTTATCAGGACCGGGTCACCGCTCTGAAGGACGAGCCTGATAAATATAGACAGAGAGCTTGGGATGAAAGTTACAGCTCACCTTCATCTGTGTTGACTGTAGTTATTTTTGCTAGGCATCACAAGAAACTGCTGAATGTAGGATCAAAGCAAAGAAATGATGTAGACACATGCATTATGAATTTTTCGTCACAATTTATTGCCTAAAATAGTGTGATGCACCAAATAGATTGAGGGCAAGTGTTGTCTAGTTTTGAAGGGCTGGAAATGACACCAACTCCAGAGAAAATACATGCTTTATTTCTGTACCTTAAAAAAATGGGGCCGCTTTTCTTCACCTGTTTGACATCCTATAGTTCCTAATATCTGTACGCAATTTTTGCCACAGCAATGCTTCTGGGTTTTGGCTGCTTCTCTTGAAGGTCTGCATGGGGATGTGATTTTCAGAAGGTCAGTGCTGAGCACTTGCTGCCAGCTGAGGGGATCAGAGAACCAAACACTACAATGCCCAAACGCAGATGGTCCCTTTGGGGTTGGAACTGGGCTGTCTGTAGTTTTCCTACCTCATCTCACTTCCTCATCACTAGAAGCTCAGGAACTTGCAACATGGGTTCTTTAACATTTCCTAACCAGCTTTCGCTGTGGTTTCCACATCAGACTTTGGGGCAAGAGGCCTCATTTCTGAAGGGCAGGAATTTGGCTCTGCGTCCTCAGCAAACCACACAGGACAACAGCTCCCTGAAGGTACCCAGTTCTGCACAAAGTGGGAACAAACCAATGTTCAAAAGAGGGCAGGAACAAGGCAGGCCTGGGAAGAAGAGGAATGCAGCAAGAGCCAGGTACCCAGATCACTGGGTATCTGCACAAATAACTGCATACTGCGGCTGCCCAGCGTGCCCTTCTTGGGGACTCCATGCTGATGGGACACCTGTACCCTGTGCGCTTTTCTGCTCTAAACCAAAAGAAACTTTGGTCTCCGGCCTGCCCGGCTTCTAATACAAAAAAAACCTCTCCATCTACCTCACCTGTTATCTTTTCTGTGGACTTGCACAAAGAGCACTGCTGCTGTATCACTTGAAGGCAGGATTATTCAGGCTCCCTGCTGGGCATCTCCAGCCTGGTGCTGCAGGGAAAGCTGCACACCCATGTACTGCAAATAGAGATGGAACAGATTTGGGCACACTCAGCTGCTTCACCGTCAGGATTTCTGCCTCCCAGAAAATGCACCCTCATGGTTTTTTGGGATCTGATCACCACTAGAAGCGGCTGCTGCCTTGTGTTCAATTCAGGGACAGGAGATCTCAGAGTTCCTGAATCCCGATCCCCTGTTTTCTTCCTTGGCGTTACGTGACAGAACTTAGTGAGGGGTGGCAGATCCCCTCCTGGGGGTCTGTCTGCTGCCTTTCTGTGATGCTGTCTTGTTGGGTCGTGCAGCCTTCTGAGTTACCCCTGCAGAGGCACTGGGGAGGGTCCCTGGGTGACGGTCACACAGCCCCGCAGTGCTGATCTCCTGGGCACAGTGTCAGACAGAGACGTTTGCTCGGGTGTGTGCATTGTGAGAAATGACCCTGGTGAGGGGAGGGAGTTTTGCTGAAGGTTATTTAATACCCTGAGGGCTTGTTGTTAATTTATGTCTGTTACTTTCAATATACATAAACGCTGAGTCTACATGATGAATGGTGGCAAGCAAAGAGCCAGGAGACAAAATCCACAAATACTCCAGTGTTAATTTGTTTTCTAAGCCAGGAAGAGGAGGGAGATACTGCTTCTGTGTCATGCTGCCGTAACATCCTGGGTAGCACCCCTCATTCTTTCTCTCTCTGTTCATCAGCTGGCTGTATGGCACTCACCCTGTGCCATTTAGGCAAAGAAAAGATAATTTAGGGTCAGGCCTGGATAATCGTTCTCCTCCTGCTGTTGTGTCCAGCAGCTTTATCTAGCATTTAAAAAAATATGCTCAGGTAAGCCCACACCTCAGTGGTTTGTGGACCTGTCTTTGCAGAACAAGGAGGTGCACCCAGCGTCAGTGGGCTTGGAGCACGTCATTGTGTTAGCACAATTGATTTGCAAGGCAGAAGCTTGTCTGCTCTTCTCATCTGAACAATTTAGTCGGCTAGACTTTGCTAATGCATATGCCTGTACACCTCATATTTGATAAACCTTGCACTGAGCATATATCAGGTTTCAAAAAAGATTCAGTAACTCATTGCAAGATATCATAGTTCTTTTTTATGCATCCAGAGAGAGAGCAGAAAGACATTGGAAAGGTATTACAGCAGGGTGCACATTTCTCTGAGCTGCTATTCATGTCTCATTGAACTGGCTAGTTAAATCAGCTGAAAAGGACCATGGAAGGCCAATAATGAGCAAGAGAGTCAGCCAAGCAGCCACTGTCCCACTGCGCACAAAGGACAGTTTCCTAATGGATGGTGTCCTAATGGATGGTTTAATGACTCCAGTGCATGCAGAGGGGCTGGAAAGCAGGTGGAGAGATCCTGCATGGAGGGGACAGCTTGAGTGGAAGATAAATGGGATATGTTCTCCCTCACTCAGGAAGAGACAGATGATGGGAGATGTCCAGCCAGGGTAAAGCAGCAGAAAGGAGGAAGAAAGCTTTTTCTAGTGGAGAGCTGCTTTGGAGAGACATGTTTCTGCCTTATGGTGAGGTAGCTACAAGCAATGGCAATTAAAACCAGCTGCCCATGTCATCTACTCACATATATGCAAAACTCAACCACGGATGTCAAGGTAGTACATCAGTATAAAATCTGCTGCAAGTGAAAAGGTAGACAAGCGTAAATAAGCCCCCATGAATTTTCAGCACTATGTCAAGACCTGAGGGCTGACCTGGTGCCCAAGTTTGGTTTGGCTAACACCGAGTGTCAGTAGAGTGGGTGCAAGCCTCACTGGCTGTGACTTAGCCCTCGATTTGTTTGAGTCAGTGGGCATGCAATCTTTCAAGTGCTTGGAGTGCTTTCATGATGTCCCCATAGAACAGGAAAGCTCTGTCCATGGCTGGCTAACCAGCCACTAGCTTAATTAATACTTGAAGAATCAGCCGTGCTGCCTTGGCGTATTTATCTGTGGATGATGGATGCTGCCCCTGCAGGGCCATTTTGCTAATGGAAACTGTCCAGCTCACCTGCAGGTCTTTTATTATTGGAGCAAATCAGTGAGATGTCTCTTTGAGAAGAAAAAAGAATCCCTCAAACTCAGCCCTGTTACTGAACTGCGGAGTGCCATCAGCAGTGTGTGTCACACAGGCCCCATTTCTGAGCACACAAGTCCCAGTGCAAACCTCAAGCAATACATTTAAATACTCTTGGGAATTTTAGTGTGTGCTAAAAATGCTTCCTATGCTATTTGCTGCCATCCCCTAAACCAAACACTGGGAATAATCATCTTTTTTTGGCACACACTCTGTGTTGAGATCAAGACACGGTAGAGCTGTGTTTCTTCTGTTTGCGTGATCACAGGAAAGCTCAAATGGAACAAATGCCGTCAAACATTTATTTTTCTTCTCCTTTGATGCTGTGCTCTCTCGTTGTAAACATCTCTCACTTGGCAGCATCTGGGGGGGGGGTTTCTCCACCAACATGCCCTCAGTCGGTGTGAACCTGTGGGCCTAACGGGTGGTTTCATTTCTGACAAAACCCAAAGCAACGGCAAGGACGGTGCGGGGATCAGTGCAGGAGGCCCGGTTCTGGCTCACTGAGCAAGCGACAAGCTATTTGTGGCCATGCAGTAATGGGAGAAAAACGCCAGCATGCTGAGTTGGTAATGTTTGGCTCTTGCTTCTTCTAGACTTAAATGAGTACCCAAGTGGCAGGGCACTGCGGAGATTGTCCCAGGCTGCCTGAGTTGTATTTACATCTGGCTTTTAATCACTCTATTACCTAAGTGCTCCAGCTAAGCCTTCCTAATTAATGCTTTCTCAGTAGCAGTGCCATACCCTCTTGCTCCTTACTTAACAGATTTGTTTCTTTTGTCTAGGGGATGGCAAGAGTTAGGTCTTATTTAAATCTGAAAAGGCTCAGCGTTGTACCCATGCAACTCAAAATCTGCATTGGTAAGGTTACCTGTGAGTTTACAGTGACATCTGCGCACGGTGAGAACACAACAGCCAGGTTTGTTTTTCTGGAGTACAACCAATCCAGTGAGAACACGCAACACCAATAAGAAAGTTGTATTTTTCACGTTTTCCCGGTCTAAAAGCGCTAAGAGTCTTGTTCCCACGCTTTGCTATACTCAAAGCTGAGGTAAGCAGAGTCGATGGTTTATGATTACAAAAGCACAGATATCAACAGCTCTTGCAAGCTGGGACAGTTAATTTCATTAAAGGTTGCAGAATAAATGGTAATCATCTCAGCTACAGCTTGGTAATAGCTTGGAACAAATGTTCAGATAGGAGTGTTGGAAAATATTGCTTTAAATGCTTTCCCTGCAGCTTTGAATGACAATGAGATTGAGAGAGACTCTGAAATAGATGCATAACTTGAACCACAAGTGGCAACTGGTAAAGAAACTGGGGCAGAGGGAATGACTCAGTTGGATGTGGTGCAGTAGCAAACCCACATGGGGCTTTGGAAGTGTTCATCCATGCCAGTGATAACACATCGACCATGGAGCTGATTATAACAGTCACAAAAATCCTGAGAGCAGCAAGGGAAAATAGCCAATGCAATGAACCAGTGGGAACTTCAGCATCAAGGGGCACAAAGAGCAACGTTTGGAAAATAAAAGGGAGAAAAGGGGCTGAGAGGATCTTTGATCTAAAGGCTTCTTCCTGCAGGTTTTATCTCTCCAGCCAGAAAAATACAAGGCATGTGTCTATTCCCTTAAGAACTGAACAAAGTGTCAGATAGGAGAGACAGACGGAGGACCTTCCAAAATAACATTTAATCATCATATAAATGCGTGAATGAATGTGACAAAGAGAAAGAAAGGCACATATATTAAAAATAAATATGTAAAAGAAATCTAACCAAGTCGCGTAACAAAACAAACAAAAAAAAATGTGCAGTAGCATGTGCAGTGACTTGGATGAAATAGGATAGACGAATACACAATGCCAGCTGATCTCCCTTCACAAGATGGTTATTCCATATTTTAAGGGTGTCTCTCTTCTTCAACCAGTCACTCCCTGCTCCTGACAGATGACATATTGATGCCTATTTGTCCTGTTTCAGGGTCTCAAGCGAGTACATTGCGTTCCCTTTTCTTTTCACGAGGTTGTTTTCAATGTGTCAGCCACGTACATAAACAGGTCTTCAGGGACCCATTACAGAAAGCAACACCGAGAATAACTCCATCCTTGCATCTCATTTTATACTTTCAGTGGCACTCACACAAAGCATCCCCTTTGGGAAGAGGGTGACTATTTCCTTCAGGAGTGCTGGCAGTGAAGATCAGAAGCCCTAACTTTGTTTCACTGCATCTCTATCAGGAGTGGAGGCTGAAACCTTACCTGTCCCCAAGCTCATTTGTCACCACCACCCAAGCCACTTTCCATTAGCTGTCAAGAACTGATAGTGAAGTACAAACCATGAAGAGTGTTACAGGTCCTCCAGACCCCAGTAACCACACTCTTGATCTTGGGACCTGCTCCAGGGATCGTATTTCTTCACTAGCTGCACATGTGCACTGCCGCCATGTCCTCCTCAAATTTAGGCTGTGTTCTGCTCTGCTCCAGCTGCTTTGCCTTGGGTTTTTTGGCAGCCTGATGTGTGTGGAGGTTTCTCAAAGCCCTGTCCAAATTGAGAGATACTTGGGCATGCACCTGGGGAGTGTAAGTCAGGAGATGCTAAGTGTGGCCTGTAGTCATCCATTGGTCCTTGTGGGCCTCTCTGGGGCCTGGCAGCTGATGGCAGCTGAAGCCCTCTCTTAGGTGGCATCCCCACACACCACACTTACTGCTGGCCTTCACGTGGACATAAGGCCGCTGGTATTTAGCTCTGTGAGTCTCCTCATGCAGTACAAATCTCCAAGAAACAGACTCCCCTAAGGTGAGTCTGAGGGCTCTGGGCTCCTTAGGGCCTTACCAGCCCTGGCCAGACCTCCTGGAACCCCTACTCATTCAGGGGTCTCACATCAGCCCTGAATCCTGTCTGGGCCTGGTGCCAGCGAGGGGAGACAGCAATACTCACAAGCTCAGGGTGACCCTGCCCAACTGTTCAGGGCAAGGAACACCTCAGGCATCACCCCTGTGCCCTGCCATGGGACAGAGGCAGAGCTCTGGTACACACCGTGTTTCTAGGCAAGCAGCACCTCCTGAGCCAGCTCTGCTTTTCCTGGCTTAGACGTTGCACACAAGTGTAATGGAAGTGCTTACAATCAAATCCTTTTCTTTGGGACAGATACATTGCTTTTTTTCCCCCCCTCCCATTAATATCATTGATGTGCTTATTAAGAAGAGACAGCACCATGTGTTCCTTCGCTGCTGTACCCAGACAGTATTGGGTCTCACTGTCTTAGGGACCTGAACGCAATGCAAAATCGACTTGGCACAAGGCAGGACCTGCTAGCTGGTTTGAGTGGGAGGAAGGAAAATTCAGCACTGGTGGGGGGGCACCTTGCCAGCTGGCCTCTAAATCTGCACATGCAGATCCCTTGTTTGTCTGACCCGACTGCATGTTTTAAAAGCTTTGGGGTTTTCTTTAATTGGTTAAACAGCTTCACG
This sequence comes from Penelope pileata, assembly GCA_013396635.1. Lineage (NCBI taxonomy): Eukaryota > Metazoa > Chordata > Aves > Galliformes > Cracidae > Penelope > Penelope pileata. The sequence continues at coordinate 483,529 of WBMW01000581.1, forward strand.
AATGCATAAGATCTTGTGAAAAACAGTGCCGTGTCACATGCAGTTCTGGGTTATCTCACTGCTCTTTCCAGCCTCAAATGCAAGAGAATAATCCCGCTGATGACGGGATAGAGCTGTGTGCTCTGCAGGTTTGCACACTGGGGAGCAGCTTGGAAGCTATCTATATACTTTCTAAGTGCTGTTGTGTAGATTTGTGTTTTGCTACAGAGATAAAGCAGAAACCATTCTGAAGACCTCAGTGCTAGGAAGATTTTTTCCTTGCCTATTATTAGCACTCTGCTTTTGCAGCAAGCACTCAATATGCACAGTTTTATAGGACTTCAAAGTGTCATCGGGAACCAAGTGATATGTATGTTAAAAAGGGTTTAATGGAGCTGCAGTCACCGTAGCACAAAGGCTTTTTATAGCAAGTTTTTACAGCATTAAGGAAAACATCCTGCAGATTTCAGTGGGGCTGGCATATGGATAAGATACTTTGCACTATGGTTTTTGTTTATCTGCTGTTAAAAATAGCACAAAAAGGGAGATGCTCCGAACATTGCTGTCTATATGGAGAACGATAAGCAGGAGCTGTAAAGCTCAGGCTGCAGCTATTACCTCTGCTTTAAGTTAAATTTATTTTTTAAGGCCTAGAAAAAACATACATTTGCAAGTGGCTTGGTTTAGAGAATGGATATGTAAAGCAAGATGTATTCACACTGAAGTTTTTACTAGTTTTTTTTTATTCCAGAGCCACTGGATTACAGAACCACGTATCCCAGGACAAGTTCTGCTTCCCAGAGCCGAGGCAGACTTTCAGTGACCAAGCACCATAGGTCAGGTTCCCACAGAGGAGAAGCTTGAAAAAGCATTTTGCAAAAGTACCACGTTGAGCTCTAGAGCTGACGTGATCCCTGTGGGGTCACATTGATCTGCAGGAATGGCCGAAGATTTGACGGGCAATCATTGATTTTCAAGATGAGGCTGCTGATTTATATTGTCTACATTTCCTCCTCAGCACCGTTTATGAGTCTGCTTTGATTATGCCTGGGAAGCATGCTGAGGTGCCGGACAAGACAGGCTCCTCTCTGCACCTCAGCATCTTGTGACAAAATCCATCCCCCTGACTCAGTCTCTGCCGCCTGCAGCCTCCTTCTCTTTTTTTTTTCTTCTGTTTTATTTTTATCTCATCCTCTCAAATGGAAACCCTGCTCTAAAGAAGCAGAAGGAAATCATTTTTAATTTTTTTTTTTTTTTTATCTGAGCAGAGGGGGGCAGAGAAGCACCGGGGCCAGGGGGAAGGGTTCTGTGGGCTGTTTTCTTTTTGCAACACTAGTTGCTTAGGGGAGTGTCTTGCGTTATTAACGCTGAGTGGCTCCGGCAACTACTGTGGTTTAAGGTCGTCAGTCACCCGCTGCGGGCGCACAGAGGCAAGTGCACCGAGCAGAGCTGCTCACACGGCCCTCCTGGTCCCGCCAGGCCAGCAGGTCGGGAACAGCTGCCACGGGGGTCAGTGGGGCGCGGGGAGCCAGGCAGCAGCTGGGGGCCAGGGTCTAACCAGGGGTGAGGGGTGAGGGGCAGGGGAGAGCACTCCCTGCACCCCGTGGGAGGGCAGCCTGGGAGCAGCCTTACCCACGGAGGAACGATGAGGATGCAGGATGCTCCCATGCGTGAGGGGAATGCAGGCCTGCCTGTACTCTGCCTGTCTGATCGTTGTTTTTTTGTTGCTTTCCTTAGGATGAGGGCCTCCAGGCAGGCGTTTCCCAACACGCTCCGCATCCTATGGCTGCTGCTCCTGCTGAGGGCCGCCTCCTGCTCCCCCCTGCCTGCCGCAGAGCACCCACCGCTCGCTCCACTCTCCTCTGGGCTGTACCAGGGTCAGACCTGTGTTGGTATGTACAGGCTGTTTGTCTGTCCGGCTGTTCATGTCTTCCCTCACCGGTGAACAGGGAACTGCTGCGCACAGCATAAATCACTTGGTTATCTGTTCCTGCAGCTGTACTGCAAAACGCTCAAAGTTGTTGGTGAAATCATCACTTAAGATGTTGCAAGGCCAGCGCGGGGTCTGGAGCTACTTTATGATTTTGTTTTTGAGCTGCTGCTTCCCAAAGTTCATGTTTTTGCTGTGTGAGGAATGACGCCTGAAGCACTGGCTTTGGCATTGATAGAGAGCTGGAAAGCAGGTGACAGCTCCCAGCGCTGCTGCTGGGAGGATGTCCTGTCCCCCAGCCCACGTAGGGTCTGCTCGGTTATTCCCAGCACAAGGAAATGCTCTTCAGAGGATCTGGTCCTCCTGGGCAGTGGGGAAAGGCCTGGGTGCTCACTGCCCATGGCACCCACCTGCCACAGATGGAATTCCCTGGGAACCTGGCATCTGAGTCTGGGGGCTGCACAGGTGCCAGCAGAGGGGCACCATGGTGGTTCCACTTCCAGCCATGGTCATCGGCCTTGCTGGTAGCCACCAGAGCTGCTGGAATGCTCTCCTGGTGAGAGTGTGCTTCTGCATTTCCCAAGCGGTCTGAGAGCAGGACAGAACAGTGGAGTGCGTTTTGGCAACCTCTTGTAACTGATGCTACAGCAGCTGGCATTGTGCATTCTCAGGGATTTGTGAAATTTATTCCCAAAACAAAACTGGTGACACCAGCGTCAGCACAAGTGCGGGTATCTGTGCATCAGAAATGCCGTAGGCGCGATGCTCTGTATGTTCAGGAGGCTGCACTGCCTTGAGTTTGTTGTGTGCACAAATGTATAGAGCTTACCCACCATTTGACTTTATGACCCAATGTTCTACTTTGTCTTCTTTTAGCTTTTGGACTGTAAACAGAAGTTGTGTTGCCTCAGATGGCAATATTTCAAGCAATATTTCAACCAAAAATAATTTTGCTTTCTGTCTCAAGGAGCACAATTAGAAATAACAACTCTAAGCTTGATAGAAATGGGTTTTTGCCACATACCTATGCCATACAAAGTGCAGATTTCTGTGACGTTGAGGCGAAGTGAATGGAAAGAAAACAAAGCCACAGTGCTGGGGCTGGTGGAGCCAGGGCTTGGCCACCAGCTGGAAAATGAAAGCAGTGGCAAGAAGCAGAAATGGCTGTCAGGGTCACTGCTGGGGCAGATGGTGAGAGAGAAGTGGTGCTTCACAACGCTGTATTTTTAATGGAACAGCGAAGGCAGTGAGTGTGCTTGCCCATAGCTTTTTTATAGCTGAATATCTAGAGGTAGTGTTGGTTCTGGTGGCTGGTTCGGTGCCAGCCCTCCTCAGCGCGGAAATGAAGGGGAGATGTGCTCATCTCGAGGACTGCAATTTCAATTTCCTTTTAGCAGTTCAACCACAGACCCTGCTAGCTCAGCTTTCTGTCTGGGAAAGCATCAGAAGAGAGCTGGGGGAGTTTCCCTGACTTTTTGGCCATATAGATCGAAGCAGCATTTATAACACTAGAAATGCCTGCTGTGAAGCATACAGGAGATTTTCTTGAAGAAATGGGCTTTCTCAAGCAGGTTAAATGTTTGGTCAGGGGACTAATCTTTTGAAGGCGTTTGCCTCAGGTTTTTTAAGGGAAATGAGGTGTCTGCACATTGAGCAGTCATTTCTGAGCACTGCTGTGAGTGCATAACCTACATGATGGAAATTGCTACGTAACAGCCGATGCCGGTCAGGAAATAGATGCTCCTTCAGCAACAAAACAGAGAAAATATTTTTTGCCATGTCTTTCCACTGAAAGTAGCACCCTTCTGGAAGAAATATGTGGAAATGATATGGTGGGAGAGCAAACTGCAACTCCTTTGCCCCAGCTGAATGCATTATTACTCGGTTGTGTCCCTTTTCTGCTCCCCCTGCCAGCGGTGCTCCCTGGTAGGCACCATCCAGCCCAGGAGGTTGTGGTCATACTGGAAAGATGCCTGGGTAATTTTTGCAGCAATTTCTTGAAAGATTTGGCTGCTTCATTCAGATAAAGTCTTTTCACAGCTGACTTGGTATAAAAATTTAGCATCTGTAAAGTGTTCCCACCTGAAAAGGGATTGAATGACTTTTAGAATTATGGAGAAGAGGAGGCAAAGTAGCTAGTAATAATCCTCTTGGCCATAAGATCACATTCGGTTCCGAAATACCTCCTAACCATCTCCCACCTGCTCTTAAATAACTGGACAGTAGAGCTTCCACAGGGGCTTTTTCTTTAGAAAAGGTTTCCCAGCACCTGGCAGTCTCTTTTTGCTGTCCACGAAAGCTGCCTCCTGCCTCCCCAGGCTGGGGAAATGCTCCCCTTCTGCATATAGTGAAATCGGCCAGGCTCTCCCCTGGGCCTCTAGCAGGCTTTGCACGTGGCACACTCTTCTGCTTCGTCCTTCTGGTAGACGAAAGCGCTTTCGTAAGTTTTCCCATGGAGCCGTTTTTCCTCAAGCAAAGGCAGTGAGTAATGGTCTCTGCACTGGTTTGGGAGCTGGATGCTAGATTCGGCGTTGGTTCCTAGGTTTGTTACTAACTTGCAGTATGGCTCGGGCAATTCCTCAGGGAAAAGACCTAGAAATCCTTTTGCTAGGAGCAGCCTGAGAATCTCAGTGGGGTGTCCAGAAAACAAGATGCTGTGTACTTTCTTCTCAAGAAATAAGTATGAATGAGCATTCAGAATAGTCATACCTTTGATTTTCCCCATGCTAAATGAGGAAAATACTGCCCATTTCACAGGGCAAGTAAAGGTTTACTTAAGCTAGGGCTAATGTACCCCAAGACAGTACAGTAACCCCAGTAACTAGTAATGCCAGTGTTAATATTTCATTATATTTAAGGTCATCATTTATCTACTATTTCTGAAAGAGTTTTAAAGGTTTTCTTCTCCAACCAAGTTATGACAGAGCCCTTAAGGGGTCTCTGCAAATTGTCCTGTGCTCTAGCAAAGGCAACTTCATCCAGAAGTATCTGAAGCAACCTCAGGAGAGGCAGAAGCTGCCCTGGGAAACAGGGGAGACATGAAAAAACAGGAAGGAACTGCTGCGTTCATCCCTTCAAAAAGGCCAAAAAAAGGAAATCTGAGGAATTACAGGTCAGTTAGCTAAACATTAATTCATGGAAAAATCATGAAATAGTTAATTTTTTTTCAAATTGCTTTTCAAAAGTATACATGAATAAGAGAGTAACTGGGTTTCTCAAGGAGGAACAGTGTCAGACCAACCTAATTTTCTTTGATGATGGAATAACGGCGTGTATGCACAAAGAAGCAGCAGATGCTATAGCTTGACTCTTGGCACCACCTCAGCACTAATCTGATGGCTGAGAGTTGTGTGACACTGACTGAGTTTCTAAAGGGCACAACAAAACTGGTGGATGGCCTTGTTCAGAGATAATTGCATGTGACTCACTCTGTAAGCAAAAGGACGTACAAAATTAGGATTTTGTCTTCAACTTTGAATGTAATATCATTCCCTGTTTTCATTAGCCTGGATAGTAGTGTGCTATTGAATTGGTAGCTCATATAACACTGAGAATCATAGAACCGTAGCATCACGGAACAGCTTGGGTTGGAAGGGACCTTAAAGGCTACCTAGTTCCAACCCCCTGCCGTGGACCAGGTTGCCAACCACTAGATCAGGCTGCCCAGGGCCCATCCAACCTGGCCTTGAACACCTCCAGGGACTGGACAACTACAGCATACGGCAAGATTAGATTCAAAACAAACTTGGAGTAGTTGCCTCTCAAAAACACCACTTCCACGTGGGTAGTGTTGAAAGCACTCTGGCAGAAGTAGTCAGTGCCACACAGAGCAGATGGGAGCATCCCCAGGGAGGATCAACCGGACTTGTAGAGGCACGATGATGGCATGCTGTCTGGAGGAGCGCATGCAGTGCAGACACCCAGATGTGCAAACAGGAGCTAGCTCATGAGACGTGAAGCAACCCGCTGTCTTTCACAGCACTGACAATTCTCTGAGGAATTTCTGTGCTCAGTTTTGGTGCTCTGCATCAAGAACAGTGCAGTGACAGGAGGTTTCAGAGAAAAACAAACATAAGCTATAAAGCATGACTGAATAAACCGGAGTTAATTAGTCTAGAGAAGAAAAACTTGAGAAAGGATGTGATAGCTGTCTTCAAAAACAGTAAATGGATGATCTATCCTATATATAGATACAGATATATCCTGTCTGTAACAGATATAGCAAGGAATAACGAAAATAAACACTCTTCAGATTAGGAGGAGTATTTTCTAACAGTAACAAGAAGTAAACACTGCCGTCAGTTCCCGAGGAGGCTGCAGAAGGCCTCGTTAGGGGTCCCACAGGAGTGGCAGGGACACTGATCACTGCTAGGCCAGAGGCATGTGTCGGATGGCCTCTTCCTTGCTGGCTGTCCTGGTGCCCTGTGCCGTGACTGCAAGCATCGTTTGCAAGCAGCAGAGTTTATTTATTTTATTTATTTGCCCAGCAGCAGGCTGCCCTGCTCCTTTTGCTGATCAACTTCAGCTGCCCTTTTGGAGTGAAACATTCGGACAGAGAGAGCTTGATGCACCTGAATAGCAGTGCTTTCTGTCTTTTCCACTGGCAAATGGTGATCCTGTGGGTCAGCAACCAGGGAAGCGGATTTCACCCTCTTTGTGCTTGATATAGTGCTATTCACAGCAGCCTCCATGGGTCACTTCTTCCATTTGCCTGTGAAAACATAATTCATGGAATCATAGAATGGCTTGGCTTGGGAGGGACCTCAAAGGTCATTCAGCTCCAACCCCCTGCCATGGGCAGGGCTTCCACCCACTGGATCAGGCTGCCCAAGGCACCTCCAGGGATGGGGCATCCACAGCTTCTCTGGGCAGCCTGTGCTAGCACCTCACCACTCTCTGAGTAAAGAATTTCTTCCTAACATCTTACCTAAATTTCTCCTTTTCCAGTTTAAAGCCATTCCCCCTTTCCTATCACTATCAGATAGTGTAAAAAGTCTATCTGCCTCCTGCCTGTAAGCTCCTTTCAATTACTGGAGGGCTGCAACAAAGTCTCCCTGCAGCCTTCTCTTCTCTGAACTGAACAAGCCCAGCTCGCTCAACCTTTCCTTGCAGGAGAGGTGCTCCAGCCCTCTGATCATCTTTGTGGCCCTCCTCTGGACCCACTCCAACATGTCCACATCTTTCTTGTGCTGGGGCCCCACGCCTGGACACAGTACTCTGCATTTGGCCTTGTAAGGGCAGTGCAGAGGGAGACAATCACCTGCCTCTCCCTGCTGGCCACCCCTCTTCGGATGCAGCCCAGGGTACTGCTGGCCTTCCAGGCTGCAAGCGCACACTGCTGGCTCATATCCAGCTTTTTGTCTCCCAGGACCCCCAAGTCCTTCTCCACAGAGCTGCTCTCAAGGAGTTCTTCTCCCAACATACATATATCTGGGAATGCCTCAAGCCAAGTGCAACACCTTGCACTTCCTAATGTACGAAGAAGTGTGCTCTTGAAGCGTATTTTCAGCTCTGGTTGCATGAATGAATGGATGTTTCACAGCCACAAGATTCCACTTGTGTTGATTTGTGTGACAGCCGATGTCCCCAGCAGCTCGCTCCTGCCTGGCTATGCATGCAGGAAGGCATGAAATGTGCCCATAGAGCAGCAGCAGGACCGTGGTGCTGGGAGCTCCCTGCAGCTTCCCACAGTGGGACTCGCCAGTGGGGCCGGAGGTTTTCAGCACAAAGCGGCTGTGCGTGTATTGTCTGCAAAGGCACCGTGGCAGCACCTGTAATTTTTGGCTCAATGAGTCCTGTAAAAAGGCCAAGCCCCATGTCAGTGCAGTGCAGCACCACAATGTCTTGCGGTCTGAAAGTCTGGGATCAGCTTTAATGGCAGCCACACCAGGGCCGAGCTGCAGCACCTCTGTTCACTTGGCTGACAGAGCTCAGTTAACACAGCAGCAAAACTCAGTCTGATGATCAGTAATAAATGGAAAATTTAACCGCAGCTTTTTTTGCTATGATCGTTCTTCAGATAGAAGAACCACAGGCATGGGTAGTGTGGCAGATAAGAAAGCCACTCTTAAAAGGGAAATGTTTTCTACAGGGATTTGGATTATTTCAATAACTGATGGTAAAAAAGTTATTTTCAAGGTCACCCCAAGTCTCACTGAAAGCTTATAACTGTGAAATGCAAATATACAGATCACAGTACAAAGGTGTGCTTCACATTCCTACCTACCTGCAGGTGTGTGTGTAAATTCACACTCGTGTATGAGTGGAGATTTAGATGAGATGTTAGGAAGAAATTCTTTACTTAGAGAGTGGTGAGGCACTGACACAGGTTGCCCAGAGAAGCTGTGGGTGCCCCATCCCTGGAGGTGCTCAAGGCCAGGTTGGATGGGCCCTGGACAGCCTGATCCAGTGGGTGGCAGCCCTGCCCATGGCAGGGGGTTGGAGCTGGATGACCTTTGAGGTCCCTTCCAACCCAAAGCATTCTATGATTCTATGTATGTATACATGCCTATGTAGATGTGGGTAGTCTTGTCCATTTTACATCACTGATACTCGCTGTCAGTATAAGCTTAATATCATTTTTCTTTGATAATCTTATTTATTTAGTATTTATTGTTTTGTTGCTGATTGCCACAACATGTCCCTCCTGCTCCTGTTCCCATGTTAGCCCTATAAAGAACTTCAGAACAACCTGCTTAAATTTAAAGCAATCATCTTCAGTGCTTTTAGGAACTGTACACCTGAAACAAGTTTTGTGCATTCGGAATCTTGAAATGGCTGGATCTTTGCAATCAGGATGAAACTGTGCTTGTGGCTTACTGTTTGGCACTGGCAAGGAAACAGTCCCAATGTCATGAGACAGCAAAAGTCCCTCTGCCACCATTCAGGCTTCAGTAAATTTTTAATACCCTTTCCTGTTTTGGAAAGGAAAAATATGTTAATGGTACATATATACACATATATTTTTTCCTGCTAATTAATGTAAAAAGCATTTCCATTGGAGATGCCTGGGGTTATAGATCTTGTTAAACAGTGTTCTTTAAAGTGTAATGCAGGAAACACCAGGGATATGTTTGGCTGGCAGGTATGGATACCAGAGTCTTCCACTAGATGGAAACTGAATTTTTTGTACCAGCATACACAGAACTGTACAGAACTGTATCAGAGTCCTCATAGAGTGTCTTAAGGGAACAATAATGAATGAAACGAGCTCTGAAGCTCGAGGTCTGAAGTGTCTCACTGCTGTAGCATGAACTGCAGAGGCACAAGCAACAACAATGATAACTGATGTCCTGAGGCTAGCTATTTTTGTTACAGAGCTATGACACACTTAAAATATTGGCATTCATATTTCAAAAATTTCTTTACCCAGAATACTATATGTAATGTTATGCCCAGTGACAGGTTTAGTAGTACTGTATCATTTAGCATTTCCAGGATATTTCATGAAACTTGGCAAATTTAGGGGAAAAAAAGTCTTGTATGTGCCAACATATTTGAACACAGATACCTGTGGTTGTATTCCATCACATCACTATCTCTGTGAAATGCAATAATGCTAACTGTAAATGGAATAAGAAACAAAGTCTGAGTTAAAATACTTTTATACTCTGATCCCTTTCTAAATTGACTTTCAGAGCAAAAAATTGTCAGGATGCACATGGGAAAATAACAGTCCTAACTTTGCCTATACAGCTACATCTGTTGGGCCGACTATTTCCATGCTAGAAGGTAATCTTGAGATTACAATGGGTTTTTCTTTGAAAGCATCACCTCAGTGCTCAGAAACAGTAGGCAACATAGTTATTGTAAAGTATTGAAAAAAGTATATATGGTGAAAAATGTGTCTTTCCTGTATTGTGACATTGCATATCCATGATCTGTCTGCAGCTTGTGCAGTTTTGGTCCCCATCTCAGGGGAGAAAACAGTAGACATGCTGTTTTTTTTCTAGCTCCCCATACACTCTTATTTCAAATGGGAATGTCTTCTTCTGGGTTGATCTGGGGAGAATGGGTCAGGCAACCACAGCCCAAAGAGCAGTGTTTGTAGAGAGCTATTTGTGTCCAAGGCCGCTTTCCTTGGCTTATTTCCTTCTTGTGCTCCAGGGAGTACAGCTAATCTATGGATGGGGAATGGCAATATGGCTGGAGGGGCAAGAAAGAGCTCCAACACCCATGGACATGAACAAAAAGTATCAAAGGAGAATACTCCATGTGCCAGAAATTCTATTTAACAGAACAAAAATATCTACAAATCTGAAAACGAGAGAGGCAACTCTCAACATCCAGACACTCCTTTACATCCACAGGTATCAATCTAATTATAGACCCTTTCAAACATGTGCAGCAGAAGTGGATTAAGTTAAATAGTCTGCTCAAACTGCCAGGGGCTAAGAAGTGAATCTCTAGCTCTGACTTTATTATTGGGGTATGATTTTTTCCCAAGCCTATTGGAAATGTCATTTTATTATTACATGCTGCTTTCAAATACATGGGGAGAAGCACTTCCTGACGTGGGTTTCCAGATTACTGCTTCTGAGCAAAATGGTTATGGTTTTCTCTTATCTCTTCAGAAATTAATAGCAGATAGGACAAACTGTCACTAAAAGAGACAAGCGTTTTATTAATACCAGAGCCTAGTTTCTAATGGCTGGTAGGCATCATACCACCATGAACTTCTTCCTCAGCTTGACAAGGTATTGAAACCTATTATTAAAGTGCAACAGCAAAGTCGATTTCTTGAAAGTTGTTTCTAAAGAAAATCATATGCAATCATGAAAAAAATGTACAGCTTTTTTTAACCTTTAATTAAGAAGCTTGTCTGCATTGCCTTATACGTGCCCTGCTCATGATGAGAAATAAATCACATGTAAGTATCTGCTAAATTAAAAGCAAGCAACCATTGCTAACGACTGTCCAGATCTGGAAGTGTTTTTCTACTGATTTCAAAGTATTAAAAAGTTTACATTCTTACACAGGAGTAATCATGGGTAATTATAACGGTGAAATTTCCACAGTTGAAGACAGCTGTCTGTTTCAGCTTACTGTTTTCCATTTTTAGCCAATAGGATTAAGGCCTCCTAGAGACTGGGATAACTTGCTAGCATTTCTAATAACTGGCTTACCTAGTGTTCACGAACATTTCTGTTGATTTTTGTTTTGAGGATAGTGGCTTCTTGCGCTGCAGCCAGCCATGAATCCTTTCCTGCCACTAAATCCAAAGGAAGATGCTCTACATGAAAAAAAGTAAAGATTTCTAGTAGGAGCAAGGGTTAACTTCAGTTTATGGGCACTAACTTCTTGTGGCTTTGCCTATAGCCCATTTTCTAGGTTCTCCTGGAGAATAAATCTGAATTATTAACAGGGGGGAGCACGTTTTTATCCCAATAACTAAGGAGCATTGAGGCTGAGGACCCCTCTAACTGCCCCCCTTGAAAATCAGGCAAGTCTTTCTTTGCCTACTTGTTCTGACAAGTGTCGCATTTCATCTGGACCAAGTGCATTTGGGGGAGCACTCAAATAATCACGGTGTGGCCAGTGGGTGCCTGCAGCATGGGGCAGGTAATTGCACCCTCTGTGTGACAGTAAAGACTGGTTTATGAGAGCAAACGCGCTGGGGTTCGGCTCTGTGGGTTTTTCCTAAGCTGCTAGGCTGTTATTATTGTTATTTATATTCATATAGCATCCAGTAGCCCAAGGCACTGCATTAAGTACTTCACCATCTCAGCGATGACTCTGTTAATTCTTGGGCAAAGCAAATCTCCCTTTGGGCCTGGTTCAATAGGCACAGAAGTGTCTGACTGACTTAAAAAACGTGAAAATTTTCCATTTAATCGCCAGGAGACTGCTCCCTCAGTAGGGTTACCTGAATGATTTTTTTTGTGATTAAGAATTCTGTTTCTGTTTGGCAGAGCTGAACCAAAAGTAGCTATTTTTCCTCCCCTCTGCAATGCTTTGACAAACATGAGAGAGAAACTCCCTTACATCCTCAGTGGAGGCTGTCTTTTTGTATTCCAGAGAAAAGTGAAGCACTGGGAGTATTTTTATCCTCAGCACAACTTTTGGGATTGTGAGGATGGTCTGTAGCACCACGCAGCTGTGTGTCCATCAGCCCCTTTCTCTGTGCTGACCCTAGCAGAGGAGGGAAGACCTGTCTGTGAGAACATAAACGTGCGTCAGTGTAACCACGCCTGACGAGGCAGAGACAAACCGCTTTGCATCCCCACCAGGAGATCAAGGACTGCTTCATTTGCCTTTCTGCTTGGACATGATTTTGTCTTTCTGACTTCTAGACAGCAAGATATTTTGATGAAGGCTTGACCTTGATGATAGAACAAAGGAAGGCACAGAAGGAATATGTGTGTTTTGTGGTTAAGACATCATTCTGGTCGTTTAGTTTTTCTGAGCCTCCAGCCTCATGAATAAAACAGATGCAGTAAAAAGGCAGAGGAAGGGTAATTTTGCTTGTCTGTAGGTTGCTTGCATATGTTAATAATATGGCCTTGTAAACACCAGGAGAGGCAGTGCCTTTTACATGCGCTTATAGCATGTCTGGAGGACGTGCACCGCCATCTCAGCACCAGGTGATGGAGTTGACTCACTGCAGCTATGCCCATGGTGCTGTCACAAATAAGCCAGGGTGCTGTTTTCTATCTCTGAGATCAGTGCAGGACTTGTTTTGCATTCAAGAGCTGAAGGAGTGATTTGTTGCAGGGTTTTCTCTCGGTTGTATCTGTCTCCACTTACCTTTTCTTCTATGCTGACTGGAGGTAGTGGCTCTTAGCACACCGTATAAATCATTCTTCAGAGGACTTTGAGTGAGAGTTTTATTTAATAAGTATGGAGAAGTGGGTTTTTATCCTTGCAAAAGAGATGGTAAGTTCACTGTGATTTCCACTGGATTACTGTATTTGGTGTACAAGAAGTAATTGACAATTCAAAGATATTGGTCTTAGAGCAAGTTCCAACGGTATTACCTCCTGTTTTAGTTGCCACTTGATTCATAGGAGCATTGAAGTTATTTCCATGGAACAATACCACTTTGATTTAACAGCACATAGGCAGGGGGGCTTGGAAGGAATTTAAAAGCTCACTTTGAAGAGTTGTGCCAGTCTAGAAGCCTAAACATTAATGCTCCTGAGCTCTGGAAAAAGACTGATCTGTATCCACATCCAAATATTGCAGCTCACTGTCGTTTCACCATGAAATGACACCATCTCAGAGCAAATTCTGAGAACGGAGATTTTTTTATAGTGGAGAGGAAGCTGGGATTTCAAAGAGAAATCTTTATTCATGCTCCTGTAAATTGGCCTTCTGGCTGCCTGTAATACCCACCTTGTTACACAGGCTCTGAATCCAGATGGGGATCTCACTCTCCCAAAAGTCTGCCAAGTGTGACTAATTTTATTAGAATCACCAAATGTAGTTTCCTTATAAAATGATGGAGCCATTGCAGAAAGAGGGAGTGCGACTTAAAATGTGCTTGAAATGGAGGGTTATGTTCATCATGTGGATTTTAAATGATTTTTATGTGGGGATGACACTGAACCCCCTTCATCCCAAAAGTATCTAAAAACGTGCTGCACGTCTCAAGAAACACTCTTCTGTGGTGTGCAAGCTGTATCTTCTCCAAGGAGAAACATGGCTTCAGCCCTCCTTGCACCAAGATTAGCTATGAGAAGCGGCCACCTTTGTAGGCCATAGGAAATGGTTTATTTTATTGTTTTTCTTTCCAAGCAATGTTTTTTTGTCCAGAGCACAGGGAACCCTGGAGGTGTTTCAGCTTTCAGCAAGGGCTAGTAGGGCCCAGTGGCCCTATGCATGTCAAGCACCACTGGGCTTCAGAGGCAAGGCTGTGAAGAAATGATGCCACAGTGGTTGTGGGATGCTTTGTGGTGGCCAGCACGTACCTCTAGTCAACAACATCTCTTCTGCAGGCAGTCACACCCATTTGTTTTTTAGTTTTGACAGTTCTCTGTGTGGCTTGTGTGGATGAAAAGTCTCATCAGGTACAGACATGAGAGGCACCAAGAGGACAGAGTTCCTCTGACATCAGTATCCACTCTGTGATAAAACTCACAGGTTTTGAATAAAGACAGAAATTCACAGATACTTCCCCCCAAGCATTCATCCGCCATGGAGCATCCCAAGATCTGAAATGCCCTGCGATGCCCAAAGTTCTTCTATGGCATGGGGTGCTCCCCCACACAATGGAGATAACCACATTCATTCTGTTTGTTTGTTTGTTTGAAGGATGTGTGCTTGTGGTCTCTGTGATTGAACAGCTTGCACAGTGGCACAACAGTACAGTAAAGGCAGCCATGGAGAGACTGTGCAACTACATACCTGGTAAGTATCAAATAATGTGCCATATGTTACGTTGGTAATGCTGTATTTCTCTGTTAATTAAAAATTCACACATTGAGACTAAAAAAGCCCTAGCCACTTCTCGTGAGGCATCTAAAATTAATGTGGCTGAAAGATAGCCAGGTGCTATCCGCAGGAAGGACGTAGCTTCTGCAGAGCTGGGATTTCATCCCAAAGTTACAGTGAATGCGGCTGTGTGGAGCCCACATGCCTGCAAGCCCCTTTCTCCCTGCTGTTTGTCTCTTTGTTAACAGCTTAAAAATAGTCAGCTTTGCTGTATGTCCAGCCACTCCTCTTTCTTGTCAATATGGGGCTTTATAGCAGCTGAGAATATGAAAATGTTTTCATCAGGGATAGGAAGCCATTATTATAAAATCATAAAAATTATCTGAGGTTGTCAGTGATGTGAACCCCTTGGTCTGCACAGAAAAGCTATTGAAACGTAGCTGATGAGAAAAATTTCAAAAGTGAGAGCTATTCCATATGAATACATGTAGACTCCCCCTTTTCTGCCTCGTATATAATCTGCCCAAAGGAGCCTGGCTGTCCAAGCACACGTCTCTAAATAGAGAACAGTTTGAATACCAAAATAGCTTTGCGCTTCACAGACCCATCCTACAACTGTTTAAGTAGCTAGATCTCACATTCATGACATCTTTTCAACTTTATGAATGCAAAAAGGTGGCTTAGGGTTCTTCATTAAAGAGCCATTTATATAGGCCTTCATGAATTGTATCTCTGAGAACCATATTGCTCTACAGACCTCCGTTTCACGGCAGATGCGTGCAGAATATTAATTCCTTCCTTTCTGAGACATTATTTTCTGATACAGGATGGGGCGGGGAGATAATTGCTGGAATTCATTCACTGACAGAATGATGCTTATCTGGTTCCTATTCCACAAGCAATATCCTCAGTGTTTTAAATTGTAGGCACATAACCATGAAATTGCAATTAGTAGCACTGATCCTGCTATTAAAATACAATTTTCCTCTTTAAAACATGACATGCTAGGTCTATGATCATGATTCACTCCATGGACCTTGTTCAGCTGACATATGAAGATATTTCTTTTCAGCTGCCATTCTTTACACACATAAAATCCTGTTATCCCTTTAGTTAAATCTGTATAATCCAGTTACTTTCTACGAGATGCATGGATACACCCAATAGAAAAAACTGACCCTGAACTTGAAAGGAGTGAAAAATCCTGGGGATTGTGCAGGAGCTACAGTGTAACCCAATTTATCCTCCTCTAGGGAGGTGAATCCTGCATCCCAGCAGCGCTCAGCAGCTTCCTTTTGCTCCCTGAAACAATAGAAAATCTTCGGATGCTCACGAGGAGCAGGCCTATTAAATCAGACTGTGCCATTTCTGCTGAAGGAACTATTTCATTATTAGACACATGCCTACAATTGCTTTCAAGAATGACTGTGACAAATCGATGACAATGAGGCTTTCCCTAGGGACAAAAAGGGAATAAGCACTTTTTTCAAACGAGCCTCCTATTATTTTGTTTGCAATGAAGGGGAGTTGTATCAGGCTTTCAATGAAGTGGTGCTTTGAGATGATCTGTCTGAGCGCTGCCTCCCAGTCAGGCTCTCTGCTGCTTCTGCCGGCCGCTGCTGTGTAAACACCTTAGCCCTAGTGGAAATGGCAAGGTGATTAATGCCATCTTTCCTGCAAATATTTATCCTCTGGGGCTCAGCCAGCATTTGTGTTTCTAGGACTACAAAGCTACAGAGGAAAACCCTCTGGGATTTTTATCATGCAAGAAGAGGGCACTTAGGGGATCTCTTGCCTGAAGCAGGGCAAAAGGAAGCACACTGGCTTCTAGCCAAGCACCCCAAGGTTTTTCTCTAAATTTTCAGTGTTTAGTTATGTTTGAGCTCTTATCTTGTCCCTGAACACTCAACACTATTCATCACCATCTCTCTCTCTTTTCCCCTCCTTTCTCACTCACAGCTTCTTCCCACCAGAGCTTTCTCTCTGCACTGTCCTCTTCTTGTGTGTGTTCAGCAGGCAGGGGGTTTGTGAGTGCAAGAATATGGGGCATTCCTACAAACACTGCCTGTGGCTCAGGTCTGTTTTGCTAGAAACCAAAGCCTGAATAACATCAGCATCTTCCAAATAGACTCTACTCGACCAATAATAATTTTATGTGGTTGCCATTCTTTCACCACCCATCGCTCTGCCCACATCAGGCAGCTAGAAAGCCCAGCTTCCTGCACACGAGGAAACCACCACCCAGCAGCCCCAGCTGGGGAGCAGCCACCCTCTGTGGGCTGCAGCAGGGAGCCAGGAGCTGGCCAGCTTCCTCCGAGAGTGCTGCAAGGTGTCTTTCCTTCTAGGTGAGCAAGAATCAAATCTCATTCCAGCCAGGAGACCCATTTTAACTGAGGAATTTCTTCTAAAAAGATGATAGGGAGGAATTACGTGGCAAAGGAGACAGAGATGAAGCTAATAACTTGATAGAAATAAAATATCTGGCACGAGCAAAGTCATATACTGCAGCTTCAGGAGCTGCCTGCAGCACAGAGTGAGAGGGTGTAGGGGAGATCACATTTCCATTCCCTGTTGTGCCTTTTGGCACATTCCCTGTTTCTCTGGGGTGAGCACGGTCTGGGCATGGAGGTGTGAGAGGCAGCGAACTCCTGGGAATTCTCCCAGGGATTTCGGCAGCTGCCCGTCTGCGTGGGTGCGATCCTGTCTCTTGGCAGCTTCCAATGCCAGGCAGGATGCGCACGTGGTAAGCCAGCTCCTTCTGCTCAGCCTGGGAAACAATCCATTTTGGAGTGGTAAAATGGTGTGGGGACCGCTTTTCTTACAGCAGTACCTTAAAGAAATCTCCAGTGGGCTGCCTTCCGGGGGGCACATTTCACCCAGAGTGAAGAAACACCCCTGAGCCAGCACCCAGAAAGGGCACGTGGCTGGGGTGTCTGTGAAGAAAGCCGCACACAAAGTATCAAATACTTGTTTGTGCTCTGCGCAGTGCAGAATCTCCTGCCTTGCACAAACCCCAGAGCCACCGAAGCAGCCCCAGCAGTAGCATGAAGTCCTGCATCACTTGCTCCACTTCATCTATTCTTTTCTTTCTTCTTGCAAGCCTACCCAAAGATTTGTTTGAGCTGCTCAGAAAATGCTGCAGCATAGGTGATTTCTTCTGACTTTCACATGATGCAATACTCAGAACATTGAGCAAATGCCAGTTATCCTTTCAGCCTTTTCTAGGCAGCTTGCCTAAAGCCAGAGGAGGGCTTCATGCCCCAGCCTAGGTTAGAAATTCAGATTTTCCCATTCTCTGGTGCTGTGCTGACGTCACAGGCTCGTATTCATTTCTCTTAAATCAATCAGCATTCACCTGAAGTGGCTCCTACTGTGTTTTAACTGTCATAAGAACAGTTTCACTGTGCTGAGTTACTTTAAAAATGTATGTTTTCTAGAAAAACTGCAAGGTTTCTGTTACGTCCTTGCTGAAGTGTACGGACCACACATAGCTGAACTGTAAGTATTCCTGCATCTTCTCCAGCTTTGCTTTAGTTCATGCTTCAGAAGTATGTCAGGCAGGGTTTCCATTCTAAAAATCACATGGTTGCTAAAGCAGAGATGCTTGAGAGTGATCCCAGCCTGGCATTTGGCACAGCTCTTCCTGAGTGAATAAATACAGGCTGCCACTGTAACCGCTTTCAGGCAGCACTTGTCTCTCAGATCAGACCCACCTGATGCAATTACCCTTCGAAATTCACTTCGCCTGGCAGAGGGAGGAATTTGAGCAACCCGTGTGTGCTTTGACAGAGTCCCACTATGTTAATACTTGTCTTCTGCTTTCCCTTTTACCTTTAATCAAGCTTTCTAATTGTCAGCCCCTACATGCTCTCCGCCCCGACCTTGATGCACGCTCCTGGGGAAGGCTGCTAAGTAATGTCGGTGATTAAAGACATAACATGTAGGTCATTTTATTTCCCTTTGAAAGATCTTAGTTTAATTAACAGAGCCGTTGCTACATCTTCTTCATCCCTAGGGTTTTACTTTTATTTTTAAAACTAGCCGAGGGACTACAAAATGCTTACAGGACTAAGAAGTGCTGTAATCCAGCATTTTAATTTAATTCTTGATCAGCCCAGAGGTGTGTCCCAAAAAGAAGGAAACAACCCTAGCACTTGTGCTTGGTGATTAAAGGTTAAGGATCTTGAAGGCTTTCTGGTTATTTTCCTGAGTTAATGACTGAACATGTGTGTGTGCCAAATTGCATACGCATTAACTTTAACCTTTAAGTCTTTGTCAGCCTTGTGATTGATTAAAAAACAGAACAGTCATAGTGCATTTGATTCAGGTGCTGCACATCAAGCAGAGTGCTTTTTCATCATCCCAATTTTACACGCCGAGTGGGATGCCATGGCAGAAAGTCATTTAGGGTCTGACAGCACGCTGAGCAGTGGTTATGGGCTGTGCCAAAGTGTGCTGGGGCTATCAGGTAGTGCTGGGGACATTTAGCTTCCCATGGAAATTGCTCCTGCTTCCAAGCACCCAGAAGAATGTGTTCATCTCTATTTTCATACCGTTTCCTTCAGCATAGACAGGGAAATGAATGCTGATGTGGTCTGCCATTCCTTGAGGCTATGCAAACAAGACCCAGGACAACCCCTGTGCCATCTCTACCCTCCTCCCAAGGTGAGTTGCTTTTTGACCTCTTCCAAAGCTGCAGGCTGTGAACAGCCCCTCAGGCTGGGACCAAGCAGTGCAGAGGCTTCCAGGCCATGTGAGTTGTCTGGGGAAAAAAGCAGCGTTTGGAATGTGGACGCTTTCAGAAAATGTCTGTCTGAGTGGAAGGTACACAACATGCTGTTTGACATAGCAGCAACACAATTGTTGGAGAGTGGGAATTACAGAGCTCCCTTGTGCCAGCCTGGGCCAGAGAGGAAGAATACACAAAAATCTCATTTTCTCCAGACTTTATTGTTAAGCAGTCAAACAGCCCCCAGCCCAAAGCTCAGCTGCAGCTCACCTACAGCCCCGTGTTACCATGGCATGACAAGTTACCCTCTGTCTCTGTGACAGCCTGTGTGGGACCGAGCTTCCCCTGCAGATGGGGATTATTTGACTTGGCTTGTTCTGTTGTGCAAGAGGTTTAAGCTAACCCATGTGGCCTTTAGCCACAAGCTGGAAACACGCAGTTAGCAGGCCTTTGGGGGTGTACAGTTGCTTGTTTCACCAGGGGGACTCAATTGCGTGTCAGAGCATAGGTGTGTGTGTAGATGTTGGAAAAGTTATGCTTGGTTTTGGGGTGATGGCTGTTGTTTTCAGTCCCCATGCAGCCCAGCTCACGCAGAAACCTGTGAGCGATAGTGGCTGTCTGGCAATGTCAAAAAGCAAATGATTCACTGCAGCATCTATTTTTGGAAATGTTTTCCCTGCATCTGGGTAAAGTCATGCTTGATCTCTAAAGGTTTGCATAAGATGTTTTGTACAGGGCCTCATCCAGCAGCCGCCAAAATCAGCAAGAGCCTTTTTATGGGCTTCAGTGAGCTTTGGTTCATCTCCAGGTTGGCTTTAGTTCTCCCAGTATTAAGAGGTGCAGAAGCACCTGCCTTCCAAAAATGACCGGAACATTTATTTTATAGCAGGTGTGTGCCTCATATGACTACTGGGCTCCCTGCTGTGTCACCTTAGAGACACTTGGGTGTGCAACTAGATGGGGATGGAAGAAGATGGGTGCGGAAGAAGAGACGGCCCACACCTAGCTGACTCAACCAGGACACTGCCCAAGCTTATCGTAATTCTTCCTTCAGAAATTCAGCATCTGAAGTGGTAGAAGTGTTTCTAGGTCCTTCCACCCTTCCCAAGGCACGTCAGAGCTACCCTTCTGCAGGTGCTCCCTTAGTAATGGCCAGGTCTCTCCTCATCCCGTGAAACTTCATTATTCTCTGGCACTTTCTGCCCAGGTAATTGTGTGTATTTTTTCCTCTCCTTCGCTTTTAAGAGCAGCAGAGGCCCTGTCGGTGACTGTGGGGCCTCTTTGTTGTTTTGTTTTCATTTGGAGTGCTGAAGGTGGACGTGGAAGGCTGGAAGGCTTCCCAGAGTGGCAGGGCACCCAGAGGGCAGCTGTGGGAGTGGTGGCTGCATGTGTACCCCAGCGCCAGCCCCAGATGTGGATTGTCATGTGGACTTCCTTCCCAGTGTGGGGTGATAAGGAGAAGTAGAAACCATCCTGCATCTGGTTTCTTTATTAACAAAATGATTACTTTCCCCAGAATTTATCCTCAATTTTAGCACTCTTGTGCCCCCAGACAGCACAGGGAAATGAGAGAAGAGCAATGCCCTGAATTCATGCTCAAGTGGTTGATAAATTGCCCACAGTAACTCTGTGACAAGTCAGACTGAGTAAAGATAAATTACAGGTAAAAAAAATTAATATACAGTCAGATATACACAGATGCATAAAATGCAGCTTACCTCACATTTGCTCCTTTGGTTTGTAATTTGATTGATCACTTCAGTTATATGAGCCTGCAAATGTTGGCTCAGTCCCTTGCCAAGTGTTTGAACAAGGCTTTAATACTAATGGCTGTTTTGTTCGACCGTATCGATTTTCAGGTACTTTGTTTATTCATTTAGACTTTTGGATGCACATCTTCCCAGAATTAGTATTGTGTTTGTACTGGCAAAGGGAGTGATATACAAAAGCAGAGTTATTTGCCCTTATAAAGCGGTATGATGTCCTGTTTCCAATTGTCTTTAAATGGCAAATATCAACATTGAGCTTCTTTTTCAGTCAATTGCTTTTTTTTTTATTTCTGTGAGCTTGCTCTAGTGAGATCACATGCATCAAGGAAAGAAGAGCCATGGTTTCAGAGGCACAGCAGGCTATCTGCATAACATGTTGCACACCAAGTGTGTGGTATATGCTCTGTATTACGTACTTTTACAGTCTCTGACAAATTGCTCAAAATTAATACACCTCGTGGGTCAAGCTACATCAACAGAGGACAGTCTAACATTGGCTGTAGCACAGCACCAAAATGCTGCCAATGGCTACAGCTACCCAAGCTACCTGGCTTAGGATGACTGAATACTGTTTTTACAAAAGAAGTTTGTTGGCTGACATGGTGGAGGACTTTCTGAACCATGTCTCGTGACACGAGGACGCTCCTCCACCACAAGGAAAGGGCTGAAATAGGACAAGGGGTTCAGGCACTGGCTGCTGAGCTTCTGTTCTGGCTCCTGGGAGAGAGCAGGTTAGCAAGAGGCTCGTCTCAGCCTCTCTAGGTTGTTTTAAGCCAGCTGGCCTGTTCTGTTAAATGGAAATACTTTAATTGATTTTGGAGGGCCAAAATAATGGCTTGACTTCAGAACTGGCATCCTGCTGCTGCCAATCTCTTAAACAGTCAGTGTTGGAAGGCGTGTTTTGCCTTTTGGAGGGCCAATTCTTCTCCCCATCACTTTTCTGCTCCAGATTATCAGAGACCTTGTGGCTGCAGACTTTAGCTAAAATCCACTAGCAGGATTTTACTGGGAGTCATCTTGTATGAGCAAAAATACATATATTTATGCTACTGTCATCTTGTCTTACCAAAGTAAGCTTCATTGCCACAAACCCTGATGTTGGTTCCTGTCCGCACTGTCAAGCCTTTCACTGACTGTGCAAAACCAGAGCCACATCTCTCATGGGTGCTGCTGTGGGAACTCTTTGGAGTGAGCCTGGCCATGCTTGAGTGCTCTGGTTGGGATTTGTAGTTTTTCTGGGTGGCGTGGAGTGGCTGAATGTTTTGATTGCGTTATAGTACTATCAAAGTGTGGCAGAGTTAACAAAAGTATTGTTTCTAGGGAAATAAGAATTAAAATCAAGGCGTTCCACACATTTGAATGTGGACCCCAGGAGTCCATGGCCTTGCACAGCAGCATCTTGCAAAGAATGGCTATGATAAAGGATAGAAACCGGCTGGAGTGACAGTGGCAATCCTGAAGCATAAACAAGTGTCCCAAATTGCTCATGTCCGCCTGGGTCACTGTCTGAGCAAATTCAGCCAAATGAAGAGAAACAAGACTACATAGAGTCCAAGTCCAAAAGAAAGAAGTGGAGTAAAATGATCAGAAATCAGAGTCATTGCCCAGGGAGAAGAAAGAACAAAGCCAAGCCTTGAATATTTTAGAGCTGGGCTTGCAGGGAAGGTTGCTATTTTGGGTCTAGAGCACATAGCTTTTGGTTTGTCTTTCCTGCGTGATCATGATTTCCCTAAAGCCTCTACTTAACCCTCATGGAGCATCACCTGCAGTACTGCATCCAGGCCTGGGGTCCCAGTACAAGAAAGATGTGGAGCTGTTGGAGAGGGTCCAGAGGAGTGCCGTGAATATGATCAGAGAGCTGGAGCACGTCCCTTATGAAGACAGCCTGAGGAAGCTGAGCTTGTTCAGCCTGGAGAAGAGAAGGCTGCGGGGAGACCTCATTGCAGCCTTTCAGTACATAAAGGGAGCTTATAAACAGGAGGGAAACTGACTTTTTACATGGTCTGAGAGTGATAGAACGAGGGGGACCATTTGTAAAGCAAAAGAGGGGAAATTTAAATTAGATATTAGGAGGAAATTCTTTACTCAGAGAATGGTGAGGTGCTGGCACAGGCTGCTCAGAGAAGCTGTGGATGCCCCATCCCTGGAGGTGTTCAAGGCCAGGTTGGATGGGCCCTGGGCAGCCTGATCCAGTGGGGGGCAGCCCTGCCCACGGCAGGGGGTTGAAGCTGGATGGTCTTTAAGGTCCCTTCCAACCCAAGGCATTCTATGACTCTGTGATTATCTACAGGATGAAAGATGGGAGCTGTAGAACAAATCCTATTTTCGCTGATGCTGCTTAACAAGCTCTACAGTGCTTTGGTACCTAGATA
Source organism: Penelope pileata (assembly GCA_013396635.1). NCBI lineage: Eukaryota > Metazoa > Chordata > Aves > Galliformes > Cracidae > Penelope > Penelope pileata. Next base: position 506,680 of record WBMW01000581.1, read on the forward strand.
TGCCTACTCTTGGTAAAAGGAGGATGAAAATGAGTTTGAAGGAGGACTATCAGAGTGTTTTGCAGACATCCTGTCCCCTGGGAAAGAGCTGGCTAACAAGAATGATAAACGAGAGAGAATTAAAGTTGATTTCTGTGTTGGTTTATGATAAGAAATAGAGCTGTTTACAAAAGTGTACAGCTTGGGATGCATGGGCTCTGAGGAGGGCATTGAAGAAAGACAGTGAATGAAATCCCAATCATCCCCCATTTCAGCTCCATCCATGGTATGGGCATTTTGTCCATGGCTGGGCTGATCTGGGCTCTGCACAGCCTTCTCTACCAGCTGCCAGAGTCCTGGGAGCCCTGTGTCTGGTGGTGCTTCCATGTCAGAGAAGGAGAGCTGCTCACTGAGCTGCAGCAAGAGGGCTCATGTGTGATGTGCAGCCCTCGGTGAAGTGCTGGTGTTAACCAAGGGCTGCAGGAGACCCATGAAACCAGCTTTCTCCTGGATAGATATTGCAGGTGACAGTTCTACACAAGCCACCTTGAAGTCCTGTGTGATGAAACTTATGTAACAGGAAGAGACTTCATCTTTAGCGTTTCAGAGACACTACTTACCTTCGTGCACAGGCAATCCGGCCTTTTCTTTCTTGTTCTATGCTTTCTGTGTGCAATACTGTTGTAGCTGCCTTAAGCTTGTACTTCTTATGTGTCACTATTGAGAGCAAGAAAGGGTTCTCCTCTCCTGACCGGCAGAAAGGGATTGATGAATCTTATCTCCTTGGAAATTTTTCATGCATCATACCCAATTTTTAGCCATTTTCTTCATCTGAATCTTAAATTATTTAATTACAGAAATAACAGCGTTTGGTAACATAGACAGCATAACTATTGCAAGTACAAGATGCATGTCTGGTTTAGGGGACAGAACTTGCCCAGTGGGAAGAGACTAAGAAACATTATCTTGACTCCTTCCTAGCATCTCTCGTTTGTGACGTATCCAGATTTTTATAATACTATAGACACAAATACATAGCAGATATATAAAGGATATATATATATATATAAACACTTAGAAGTCTGCTCCATGTTACTTGTTGTGCTTCTAACTTATCTCTTTATACTGCTAACTATAAATTTTTGACCCTTGAATATCTTGGTTAATTAATTTGCTTTGATGACTGCCTAACTCAATTATGATGACATGCTAAACTTTATCCCCAGTAAAAAATGTTGATAATAGTTGCTCAAAATGCAAATATACGCTATTTTAATATTCCGAGCTGGCATGCCTGCTGTTCAGTAACGTGGTGTCACTTGAGGGATATTCTCTTTCTTTTCCAAATGCTTTAGTACTTCAGGCCGGACACAGTCAGGCAGAACAGTTTGTCCTTACTAACCATTTTGATCAGAAGCAAGATGCTAATGTGTTCGTTACGCTAATGTGATTTTTCTTTCCAGTTGAAACATTTTCAAAAGTAGCAATATATATTTACTTACATATAAATATAAATATGTCATGTATATTATAAATATACATATATGAATGTGGACCTCAGGAGTCCACAGTATATATATTTTTAACCAGTCATCAAAGCTCACAGAACAGAAGCAGTTATTTCTTCTGAAAGAGGGCAAATGAGCATTATTTTCAGCCCTGTTCATGCTGAATGCTGAGGGAAAAGGCAGAGGCCATCAAAAACGCAGGATACAGCCTTCAGAAGATATGACTGTTTGCCAAAGTAGCCTAATAGTGCTAGAACAACATATGGGATATATCATCACTGAGATGGAAGAATGTTGTCCAAAAATGAAAATGGAACAGCAGGAGGAAGCACAGTGGTGTTACCTCAACAAAGCAAATGCTTTTGCCTGAAGTTAGCACCTGAGCCTGTAAGCTGATCTCACCTCAGGGACATTCAGCAGCTGGATGTCTTATTAGCAGAGTCTTCTGTTGTGTCCAGCATCCCTGCTCTCCCCAGGGGCATTTCTCAGTGCCTGGATGTTCCCAGCTGTGGTAACCAGTGGTTGGTACATGTTCAAATGCAGATCAGCAGTACCATGCATGGCATGGCCATCGTGCTGCTGGCCACAGGTCTCTGGCTTCACTTGCAGTTAGTGTCACTTGCATTAAATTTCTTCTCCTTCTCTGAGGAGCATGCACGTAAAGGGAAGGAAGTTTAGGAAATTTCTAAAGTATCACCAGTAGTTGATGTCTTTGTGATTAATGGCCTTATGATGACCAGCCTATTCTCTCTTGTCAGGGATGCCTTTCCAAGGCCTCTTACAGCCCAGTTTGCAACTATTCACCCATTCTACCCTTCTATTAAAATGTAATTATCCTCATTTTGGAAGAATCCCTAAATGCTTCTTCAACACAACCCTGCACAACCTGACAGAAAAGCAGTCTTTCCCTCCAGGACAGTTATTCCCAGAATGAAGAGCTAACCTTTACCTTCAAGTTGTTATCCTCTCCTTTGCATCTTCCCACATGCTAGCTGTCCATCTGCAGGCATGAACTCAGTCAAGTACAGCCCCTAGATGTGCAACACCAAATGTTTCCTCCATGCCTACCACAGCAAGTCAGAATGGTGTTGCACGCATAACTCTTTTCTGACCACCTAATGAGCAGGTTATTTTTCTGCTGTAATTGGGAAGAAGTCAGTCATCTGCAGCTCACGTGCTGCAGTCAGGATATGAATCTCAGCTCTTAAACTGATCTGGACTTTCCCTCAGGAAATAAATGATGCCCTGAAGCAAAATAAATGAATTCCCTCCACTGGAACTTCATATGGGGTGATCAGATAATTGATTGTTAGTCCAATAAAAAGTAGCTGATGATGAGTCCGTGGACTCATACATCATTTTTGTGCTGTGACTGATATTAAAGGAAGAAAAAAGAAAAAGTAAAAAATGAGGGGGGAAATGGTAACATACTATGAAGCTGATCTATTTGAGTTTTTTTTGTGTTTATGTATGTTTTGTTCTTGCTCTCCTAGGTGGGACTGAGTACTGCAATATGGAAAGCAAAAAGGATTTTGAAGACTTTCAAGGACCTGGTAAGAAATTGGTGGCATTGGGATGTTTTACACTGTATTTACATCTTATGAGGAGTGAGTCCTCACTCATTTTGCCTGTGAACTAACATGATCATCATGGAATGGGATGGCTGGCTCACTCCTACCAAGTGTAGGATACGCACAATCAAGTGAGACTAGAAAGAAAGAGATGGAGATAATGGAGACAAAATGTAAAATATAGGGAGAACAGACAACACCTCATGGGAAATGCAGACTGTTTGTAGAGTAGGGATAACTGTTGATATCCAACCAGATAGGTGTCTGAAATTCATGGAGCAGCTGAGGACATCACCCTTGGGATCTACAGTGCAGCTCCACACTGGAACACTTGCTTGTGAAAAATACAGGCATATAGAAATTTTGTTTAGATTTGTTACAAACTTAAGAATTTCCCACTCACGCTTTCCCTGTGCCCTCCCTCCAAGAGACATCCTTCCTTCAGACTTCTTGAATTGTTAATTATTGCTGAGCTTCAGCTCTTCCTCACTGCATGCTTCCTCCTTCTCCCTAGCCATCCCTGCCTTGCTCTTGCAGACATGTCTGGGAAGAATCCTCATGAACTATATCGCTGCCTCAGAGCACACACGTTGTCTGAAATTCAAGTAATGGGCTGAATGCAAATTCTGCATATTTTTTCCTTTATGTGCCTCTAAAGTTGAAAGCTGAGATTGGAAATTTTCCACCTCCACAGGTTTTCAAATTTACAGTGGATCTCTACTCAGTAGCAGAGGAGGGAAGGGCAGCTTTTATTCTGCTGGGTCCACTTAGGAAAGTCAGCTCAGCCATGGAGTTTGCTTCCAGTTGTCTTCAGGCACTTAGTGCAGAGCAAATGTTTTTGCTGTTTGTGAAGAAATTATTGATATTGCTTCTTCCTGAACCCTCACTGTGATGCTACTCACAAAAGTGAAAATTGAGGTGCCTAATTAGTCTTTGGGCAATTGCCAAATTGCAAAGCCGGGGAAATAAACAATGCGCTGGAGAGATGGGTCTCAGCTCCTGCGGAACAGCAACCAGCAGGATCTTATTCATTTCCCTTCCTGTTCAGTGCTGTGCTCCCGATGGCCTGAGATTTCCACTCAAATTACATGCAATTCCTAATCCCCTTCCTTGGGTGCAGGCCGACTGGCTAATGCTTGCAGCAAGACTCTGAGCTAAGGAGGTCCTCCCTATTACACTGAGCCCCGGTGCAGGTGTGGGATGGAGAGGGATCAATGAGCAGCTGCTGCCTCTCAGGACGCAGAGCTCCTCACCTCCCTTGCATGGGCTTCACAAGCTGAAACGAGAAGCATGATCCTTCTGTTTTCCTCCCCTTTGTGCATCAAGCTGTGTCACTTGTGTGGCAAGGCATGGCTGGCCCCCACAGAACATCCACAACGTGTGCTTTTGAGCTCTCCAAGGTAGGTAGGTCTCCAAGGTTGGCATGGTCAGCATCAGTCCTTGGTGTGATGGGGTCTCTTTCCAATGTACCAATGCTCTCCTGTGAACACAAAGCTGCTACACAATGCTCCTGTACCTCCTTGCCCCCCATCACTATGCCCTTGGCTTCTCCCAGCTCCTGATTGCCTGTTCATCAATGGAAAGGGCAATCAAGCTGTGCCCTGGCTAAGAGCAGCACAACACGAGGCCAGCTCAAATTAAATATCATGCCACTGGTTGGGCTTCTCCTGCAGTTATTCCTGGCATGTTTCTTGTAATGATCCTTTTAGAAACACATTTTAGAGGTAGAAGATTAAAAATAGCAACACTTCTAGGGGCATAACTGTCCCTTGCAACTTCCCCTTCACCCAGGTTGCAGTTCATTTTGTTTCAAATCCAGAGAAATGAGATAAGAAACACAAAGGAATGTCACCAAGTGAGAGCACAGTGTGTATCGCCTTGTATAAAGTCCCATACCCCAAAATAGCAACCTGCCATGAAAGTTGGAGGATCCAAGAGTGGTAGTACCTCTGCATGCAGACCAGAAGAGGGAGAAAAGCATTCACAGGGCTTCATTCTGTGTTTTGGCCCATGTTGGAAGGAGACAGCAAGTTGCATCTGCTCCTTCTTCTCATAGCCACCATTTGGGGTGTTTTTTTGCCTGTGAGTGCTTTTGCCCTGTGACGTGTTTGGGGAAAGGACTCTCCAGCCTCTTGGAGAGGTTCTTGCATGTTAACTGTCTCCATCTTTGCTCAGCAGCTGTGTGTGACTGTGCATAAAACAGAGGTGATTACAGCTGGTACTAAGGAGAATGGGAAGTCTGCCTGGCTGCCAGTGGATCATATTTACTGGGCATTTCTTAGGATCATTGTAGGGTTGGGAAAAAGAAATGGTATTTTCCAGATGTAGAGTTGTGGTGAAAAATGCTACAACCCAAAATATCTAATAAGCGTCTTCATTCATTAAATGTAGCAATCCATCTGTGAGCGACTCTTTTAAACCAACCAACAAACATCAGGGACCCTTTTTTTTGTAAAGCCAATTAAAATAATTACTGAAATGTCATTATGGAATGCTAATGGGCAACAAATAGAATATTTTCGTTATCAATCACTATGAGCACCTCTCGCACTAACTTTTCTTATGGATGGAGAAGACACTAAGAGGCATCTTGGTGTAACAACAGTGAAAAAATTACTTCAGGCAGTAGAGAGTTGTGGCTCTAGCATTTAATGAGAGTAGCACTCTGTGTGCACTCCTGTAGTGACTACATGTTGCCTGTAACTCACATCCCTGCAGCAGAAGTGGGAAGCCACAGAGGGAGCCGAAAGAGAGCTGCAAGGTGAAGCAGAGCACGAACCAGTCTCCTGATCACCCACTTCTGCTGCTCGAGGGAAAGTAACGTCTCTTCCCAAAAACACACCCTGCAGTCACAGCATGGCTCTGCTGAGAAGGTACCTGCTCACCTGTGCTCTCCTCTCTTACATGTGCACACAAAAAAATTATCTCATTTTTGAACTCTGTGCTCCTTTGCTGTTGTTTGATGTTACCTAAGCAGAGCCAAAGAGTTATGCCCAGTCCTCTCTGCACCATGTGCCATGGGATACAGAGGCTGAGGAGCCAGCTAGTCTTCAAAGCCCACTTAACCCAGCCTGCACCTCTCCCAGGTCACCATTTCCAGCAGCCATTTCCCCCAAAGTCTGCTTTGGGGGAAATGCCAATTGCTTTCCCAGCGGTCTGCTGGGGCAGCAGGGCTGCCTTCTTTTGAAGCCCCTGGAGCTCCAGCCAGCAGCAATTTTCACAACTGGCTGAGAAAAAGGCAGGAAAGGTTTTATTCTGCTCATGGCAAAAGGTAAACTTTAAATGAAGCCTGAAAGCAGAATAAAAAGAGATCTACTTTATTAACTTATTTCTTGGAAGCCCTTTAGTTTGTCTTTCTGGCACGGTTTAGGCTTTGGATGCCTTAACTTCAAAGGCTTTGCATGCTGTGATTTAGGCTGAAGTGAGAAGCCAACAGCTCAAATGAAGACAATGCAAATCTTAGCACAGTGGAAAGCTTTAAGAACCTCCAGTGCTTTTGCAGGCAGTGTTGGGATTAGTCCTATATGGAGAAGGTGGGGAAATGGGTTTTTTTCTTCTTTCCAGGAAGATGTACGGTGGTTTGCAAAGCTCTTAATCCCCTCTAAGCCAGCACAACATCAGCCTTGTCATTAGAGACTGACAGAGCTAAGGAGAGTAGAGTTAACTGGGGTCTTCTGCAGGATTCTTGTTTCTTGGCTCCCCTGGATTTCTTCCTTTTTTTTCTTTGATTTCTCTGTGGTGTCCATCAGAGAGTACACTGCCACCACTCGGCCTCCGGTGCCTCAGAGCTCCCACATGGGCGACTCTTTTTCATCTTCACCTTCTGCTTGGTCAATTCAGCCACCAGTGCAAACATTACCTGCTGTCTTTACAGTACGGGCTCCCTCCCTTCTTCACTACTTCAGCTCCTCTCTCCATCTTGAGATCCTAGCCATGATATTTTGCTGACATCTGCTCTGGCTACTATGGGACTTATCTCCATCGCTCCTTCCTACCCACCCAAGCAAATGCCTTCTTTCACAGGAGCTGCAGGGCAGTGCCCTACTCACTGCTGCCTGACTGTCCTGCAGCAACATCCAGGAGTTCTCCATCACTCAAAGCTTTACATGCTGAAGTTGCTGCCCCGCATGGTGATTAATAGCCTTTCCTTGTCCTCTCCCAAGCTATACCCAACCCATACCTTCTGTTTTATGTTAGATTTGGGCTGTAATCTCATTAGCACAAGAACTATTGTACTTTTCTTCTGTGTATGTAAAATATGTAACACGAGGGAGTTGGTCCAAGGACAGAGGTGCTATGGCAATATAAATAATTACCCTCCTTTGCATAAAGTAATGAGTATGTCCATCTGCTCAGCTGCTTCGTATTTACATGCTGAATATGGCCTTAGTGAATACAGTTAATGAGACTGTGCATCAACTATCACTCCGTAGTTATTGGCCACCTGAATGCTCCTGGTGTTCAAAGACCACCTGAACTTAATGTGAAACCACATTAGCAGCATGTTCATGGGGCTGATCTCCAATGCAGCACAGTGTTTTGTAACCTGAGCATCCAGTAGGAAGGGCTCTTTTAGCTTCTGAATCTTCCTGGTTACCTGGGACCTCCACTGGTTTGGCCCATGGTCTACTAATGCTGGAAGAGTTTATCCTGCAGCAGCTGCCTGTTACAGCCTGCAGGGCTAGCCAACATGAAAACTAGTTACAACAGTCCCAGGTAAAAAATCTCATTAAAAATCAAAGGCATCCTATACACATGCTGGATCTCCCCATTTCTCCTCTCTTTGGGGTCACTTTTGACTTTTGGCTTATCCAAAGCTCCCCACCAAGTGTGCAGAAGTCAGCATTGCAGCCTGCAGTGTGCATTGCTTTCACTAGTTCTGTACTAAGGATAAGACACTGTCATGTTTATCTAACATCAGAAGAGCAGTTTTTACAAAGAATGAAAAAAATAAATTTGGTGCATGACAGGAGGCAGTTTGATGAGAGCTTCTCCTTTCTTTTAGTTTTACAGCTCTCTGAAAGTAGGTGTAGTTGGATTAGAAAATGTTCGTTTGAAATCCCCGAGTTGACTGTTGTGTTAGGTCTAAATCCTCAAATACTCTGGCATGTGGCATCCTTAGTGGAGTTATTGGTGTCTTCAGATGTTATTAGGCAGAAAATACACGATTTAGCTCTGGACTTGACTGACACAATATCTCAGACCATGCTGCCTCTATGAACTAATGTATTCATCTCCTTTTATTTTCTCCTCTCCAGAAAAGCACCATGGGGTTCTTAAATCTGTGTGCATTTCCTCTTCTGGCTGACCTGTGTGAGAAGATTAAATAGTACGTATAAAGTTTTCTGTCCTGAACCAGAAACAGAGTGTGGTACATCTGTTTCTTTCAAAGGAGAAAAATAATCCTCAGCTTAACAAACCTCCCTGTACTTCACTGCTGTTTCTTTCCTTCTTAAAACCACTGCCCAGGCAGTGTAGGGGGAGGCTGCATAGAGTTCAGGTGGTTGAGACTGCTTGGAGGGATCCTTGTGCTTCTGCAATACTTAAAATATTTGCATACATTTAACGAGTCTAAGGGGACAAATATGCTTTGTCACAGAGCAGAGTTCCCCATTCATACCTTCACACAAAGCCATGATACCTTCAAGAGGGTGAAGGTTTTCGCCTGAGATTTCTTGAGTCCCAGGGACGTCTCCATGGTGTTGCTTAGTGCCAAAATCCATAATCTGTTAGGCTTAGGGCAACGAAAGAATATGTGAAGAACATCAATTAAGTGACACTTGCGAAGTGTAGAAGGCTCTCAAGGTGTTTAAGAAAGCTGGGTGGATGGTGGGCCGGAAGAACAGCTTCATGTTGTTGCTAACTTTGAGTCAGAGTTTCGAAGAAAGGCCAAGGATATTAGACAGGTTATTTCTCCAAAAACATATTTTTACCCAATAAAAGAAGCATTTGTTTGTGTAGCTGCAGCTTACTCTGCAAAGTGTGAGTCTCCAGGTTAAACACAACAGGAGAGACATGGTGTGTGAGAAGGGGTGTATGCCATTGGTTTTTAACAGAGGAAGAAGGTTTCCATCAGCATCAGACCCCATTTTGCAGCTCTTTCCCAGGTAGAAGACTTCTGTCACTGCTCCCTATCTGGCACATTCACAAGATGTGCCATGCTGAGGGTGGTGTTTATTTGAAAAGTGGTCATTACTTTTACCACAGATGTGGTGCCCCAGTTTACCTAGAGGTTTGGTATGGCAGCCACACACAACTCCCTCAGCTTCACCTCCAGCGCTCAGTCCGCAGATACTGAAGGAAAGCAGAATTTGTTCCTTTGGGCAGAGTCACTTTGCTGAAGTACAGGCACAGAGCTAAAACTGAATGTGGAGCTGGGCACAACATGCCAGCTGTCAACTATTCTGAACACTTGTATTCTTTCTGAATAGGTTTCCTTCCATATGTTAACACTGCATTTGTTGTTGTTTTTTTGTTTTTCTTTTACAGTGTCCTAAGAAGTAAACTGCCTTTTGAAGATTTTGATGGAGATAAATTCAGTACTTTCCCAGTAAGCAAAACCTTTCCTTTGGTACAATAATCCCTTAATAACGAGAATGTCAATGGGATTCCTCATACCTTCTCAAAGCCTTATTCATTCATGTGAAAATGGGTATAGAAGGGAAGTGAAAAATGTTTTTTTTTTTGTCATAAAAGATTTTTTTTCTTCTGAATGAAAAACCAATAATTCATTTCTGCCAGCTGGAGAGGTGCACACATAAGGCTGTGCTCCCCACAGAAGCAAATTCTTATTTCTGCACCGAAGTGTGCAAGGTGTCCTTTATTAAAGCTTAGCAAAGGGGCTCTGGAATACAATCCATTTACTGGGCTTTATTCCTGCACTTGAGTTAGATTCTCATTTTAGATATTTTAAATTAAAAGCGTCAGAGTAGCAACGAGCATCCTACTTGTGTGTTTCTCCTGGCTTTCAGACATTGAGGGGCTATCACTGGCGAGGCAGAGACTGCGATGACAGAAACACCACTGTGTACCCTGGCAGACGGTAAAGCTTTTAATTATTTTCAATAATCTAGTTGTTTGTAATAATTGTGGCTTTGTGAAGGACAAGCTCCATATTTGTTTTTGGACAAAATGTGAGAGGGCACAGCATTTCTCGGTGCCTTTGAGCAAGGTCCCCTGCTCTTGCTAGCAAATCCTCATTGCATTGCACTTTGAATTTGGAGATGGGCTTGGTGAATTTCAATGAAAATTCAAAAAGAAGGAAAAGGGCAGGAAAATGGCCAGTCCTCTGCAAAAGTCATCCCCATTCATTTCTCTAAAGTGAAAATGGTGAAAATGCAAAAATAAATGGATAAGTTTCATTCAGCACCTTCCCGTATTGACTGCAAATTAATATTTCATTTTGCAAGGAAAAATTACCTCTCCTGGATTCAAAGGGAAAACCAACACCCTTCTGTGCTGAAAGGAATTTCTAACTATTTTATGTTCTTTGTGGAAAACGGCACAAAGGGTCTGATTTCCTCCAAAGCCCCTTCTTTTCTTTATTTTCTGTAACACTATATACCCCCTTCTAATTCTATTTTAGTCCTGATAATTGGGATGTGAAAAGCGATTCTAACTGCAATGGCATATGGGTAAGTAAATGAAGTTACATCTTCAAATTCCCTCCTGATTGCTTTTTCTCTTTTCTTCCTCCTTTTGAATTAGTCTATAAATGTTGGTTTTTCATTATTCTGGTTTATTACCTGATTTGGATTACTCTGTTTATTTACTTCCTTTGATATTCCAAGTAATAAAATAACATTTATTAAAAATAAGGGAACATAGAGGAAGCAGTTATGAGAGTTTGTTTATTGCTGGTTATGATTATTTAAATTATAGCTATTATAATTAATTTAAACATACATAAACTTATTAGAATAATTTAACAGGAAGTGTTGTTATTATGATGCAGTGTTTCCTACAGGCAAACATTCAAGACCTAAATTGTAAGCTTCCATTTTGCTCTACCATTTTTCAGGCACTAGACAGAGACTTTCATCTGCTCCTTCTCTCCTCCAACAGGGCGTGGATCCAAAAGATGGAATTCCCTACGAGGAAAAATTCTGCAAAGGTGAGGCTTTAAAGTCAGTACGAGGAGCAATGTGTATTGTGTATTCATTTCATAAATATTTTAGTATTTTTGTGTCCATTGCCAGTGTAGGGGAATGACATCAGGCTTCCCAGCTTTATGAGCAAGGCAAAATGGCGCACATTCTTTGTGTTTTTTCAATCTTGAAGATGTTGCTCTTCAAGACTTGCTCTCCATGCTCTGCCTCATTACTCTTTTAGGAAGGCTTTACCTGCCAGGAGCATTTCATGCCATTAACCAAGTGTGTTAATTAGGTGCAGACTCCCAGGGGGTTGTGCTGTTGGGAGACTCGGCCGGCGCGCACTTTCACATCCCACCTGAATGGATGACCGTCACGCAGATGTCTGCGGTAAGAAAATGCGCTTGGCCTGCCAAAATCACTGCTTGCTTTCTCCCTGCTTTTCAAATATGTTTCCTGGACTGTTTTCCGTCATCTGTGGCATATGTGGAAAAGGAAGGGAACTCTGTAGCCTGTTGCACAAAGATGTCTGCAGACATGCAGGGGTCGCCAGGGGTTTGCAGAGGACTTGTCCTAAGGGGACAGCTTCCATAATGAGTGTAGAGCATCACTAAGCACACTGATGTCTGTCTTTGGGCAGTACCCCAGCGTTTCCCATTTTTGAACAACAAAATGCATCTGGTTGTGAATTACACACTGAGATTCAGCTGTTGCGGCTCACTAATGTGAACGAGATAACAGGAGAAAAGATCATCCAAGAAAGTAGTAATTGGAAGGTGGGAAGTAAACGCACAGGTGTACTCCAGCCCTTCATCGCTGTGTGCTCCCACCAGCTGGTGTGGCATCCTGGCCTGGGTCATGTCCTCTGCATAAGGGCCCTGTTGTGCGGGATGAGCAGATTTCCTCCACCCATTGTCCCTGGAGAGCACCCAATACTCCTCCGCTGACCTCTAAGGGATATGGAGAATTTCTAGAGAACAATCCTTATCCCAAAACCTCTGCAGTTATGGTGCCTTTGTAGGTCTGAGAGTTTCATGCATTTTCCCTCTTGCTCCCAGAGCAGAGCTGATTTAAATATTGCCAATTAGCAGTTGTTTTTCTTTGTTAAACGTTTATGAGCAATTATTAGATGAATGACACTGATGACAGAGCTGATGATGAGCATAATAAATTAGCACAAATGGTAATTGAGATTATCTCGTCTAATAAAGATGGTAATAACACTGATGGTGGTGATGATTCTGGCGGTAACACTGGTGGCAGAGCCATGCAGGCAAAAATAGTTTTAGACTATGTCAGCATTTTATTATCACTGATATGAGGGTTTAGAAAGTGTTTTTCTTGCTTGAAACTCGCTGGTCTGCTAGCTGGATGACATGCAGTGGCAGAAGCATCAAGGTCTGGAGCTGGAGTGCAGATCGTGAAATGTGTTCTGGTTGCCCCTTGTTAGTGTCTGATGAGTGTGGAGCAATTTGTATGGTCCTCTCTATGCAAGAGCCAACAAATCTATGCTCTGGGAGCTGGGCTCCAACTGGCTGGCATGATGGGAAGAGCAAGGGCTGTTTGGAAAGGGAGAAGTGGTTCTTCCCCCACAGAAAGAGTCACTCTAAGTTACCTCAAGTTGTACCTGGGGAGACTTAGATTGGATATTGGGAAGAATTTCTTCACAGAAAGTGTGGTCAGGCCTTGGAATGGGCTGCCCAGGGAGGTAGTGGAGTTTCCATCCCTGGAAGTGTTTAAGAGATGTGTGGATGTGTTACTTAGGGATGTGATGTAGTAATGGACTTGTGGTGTTAGGAGATACTTTGACTTAACAATCTTATGGGTCGTTTCCAACCTAAATGGTTCTATGATTCTAAATTAGAGCTAAACCCCTGCACTGGGGGAACAAGGACCAGAACATTTTCTCTCTGGCTTTCGTAGTCATTCCATTCACCCACGGTGTGGGAAATAAAAGGAATTAAGGCACTTCTGAAACTGGAGAAGCTAAATATAGCTGTTTTCAAGCATTCCTACTGACCAAAAATACAACAGATAAATATTAACGCAGAGATACAGAGTTCAGTGCTGTAAACAAACGAGTTTAAACTCTAGCAATACCAAAATGTTATTTAATTAGCAGCTAACCCTAAGAAAGGTGTAACCTTTTCACAAAATTACTAGTAAAAAGTGTTCTGAGCTAATTGTTGCTGCCTCTTCTTCTCTTGACCTCTGCATCTCACTCCTTCGGTGTGTAGAATGGCAATAGCAGCAATTTCTCTTCCTTCAGTGTCATGAAGGTGCAATGTGTGTCTTGATAAGTAGTGTTAAATCATGTTGGCAAATGTCCTTCATGTGTAGGTTTAATTAAAAAACTGAAAAACATTACTTTTGAGCTTGTAAAAAGTTCTGGATATTTCTGCAGAGAAGGAAGAAGAAAAAAAAGGAGTGTTGTTGCATGCTGCTCAAATTTTTTACAGGAGATATCTGCACAAGAAATGTCCCTCCCTTCCTCTCACCCTCCTTTTCTCTTCTCTCTTTCTCTGTTTTTCTCCCTCTTTCAAATGCAAAAAGAGAAGGTTTAAAGCAGCAGGCCATGCTTTTTCATTCCTGTAAATGCCAAAAGACAGCAGTGTGCTCTGGGACTGACCGCAGCACGCCTTTCACAGTCAACAGGCACCCATCCTTTCTCAGCGTGATCTCTTCCTTCAGAATGGAACACAGCTGGGGATGGTTCTGTGACCAGAGAGGGTGCAGAAGGTCTAAGTCCTAATCTCACAGAACCATCCTTAATTTGAGACCACAGCAAGAGTCTGACATTTGGGCTCTGCAAGGAGAGGATAGTGCATGAGCCTCATCTACCTGCTGTTCTCCAGTGCTATCAAGCTCAAGACACTTCACTTTGATTCTGCCAAAATTTCTTTGATAAGACACGTTGAAAAATTAGTTGATCAAATGGTTTCCTCTACAGTCAATACTAGAGACAGTTCAAAGCCTTAATTTCCATTTCAATGGTGACTCAGCCATCTACATGGAATTCAAAATAGGACTTTTCCCCCCAAGAGTTTTACCACTTTCCATGGAAAATATTGCGTGCCTCTTAATTCAGATTTACAAAATTTAGTATTTTATTACATTACTGATTTTCTGTATTTTTACATATCTATTTTATACTTTTATATATTATATGCTTCATACTTATCCTCACACATGTTCACATGTGCAAGCACTTACATAGACAAGCGTAAAGTAAAATTTACACTTTAACAATTCTGTGGGCCCTCTTGTTAATCAGCACCACATCAGCGGCAGCTGCTAATTCCTGCCTTAGAGCTAATTATGTGGGGAAATAATTTTATGGGAGAGGTGCTGAGAAATCAGCTAAGAGGCTCTGCAGAACAGGTGCTTTGTCTGATTATGCTTCCGTGCAAAGGAGCAGAAAAGTTGAACCAGGGAAGAATGAGAATATGAAAGAGAAACTTCCTCACTGAAGTGGGCTCAGGATGTCATTTGGGTAACTGGATGGTCAGCAGGGGGTGACCAGGTGGGCACCTAATTTGAGCTGAACAGCTTTGGAGTTCAGATCCTTGCTCTATCTTCTCAAAGACTGCTGCTGGAAAGCTGCTATATGGGAAGCTGTTATATACTGGGCTTTGGATTTCCCTGTCTAGGTGAAAATGGTTACCATCACCCTTAGAGTATGTTCTTCCCACAAAAATCGTGTGGAGATTCATTGTGGAAAATGTCCATTGCAAGATGGACACTTCTTTGAAAGCTACGGCTCAGATAGGCATGCTATTTCTCCAGATTTGAAAGCTAACAACAACAACAAAACAACATTAGGGAAGTTGTGGGTGCCCCAATTTGGATTTTTTGACCAACGTGGTGCTGCTGAGTCCCAAAATCTGGCTGAAGTGCAGCAACACCAAGAAAATACTACTACTTCTTCCTTTTTTCTCTGTTCTCAACAGAGAAAATGTCTCTATTGAGAACACATCTCTGTTTTCAACCTGCCATTGCTCCATTATATCCCCGAACACCCAGAGTAGAATTGCAGGAAGGGAATTATTCAGCTGTAAGAAAGAGATGAACTACCTTTATTTTGGCTTCCTTCTTGTCTTGAGTCTTGGGTTTGCCAGCCCTTTCTCCTTTCTTTGGCAAGAATTGAGCTGAATGCTCATTCCTTTGACATTAAAAGTTCTGACACTAAAAATTAAGTGTAATGCAGTAGACACGCTTTTTATGAGGTTTAACAAAGCAGAAGAAATACTGTTGGTTTTGTCAGAGGTGGATGGTTTTTTGTAGGAATCTAATGTTAAAAACACTGATGTGTCTAGCAATGGATATTGCGCTCCTGCTGCTCTGTCCATCTGCTTGTAATTGACTTCCAAATAGCTACTAAATGCAGCATTTTTCTGTTATCTGTCTGGGATAGGAGCTTACTTTTAAATCTCATTCCAGAGATCATTTTATCTGGAGATAAAAGCACTATATTTATAAAGGCACTGGAGACAGCCTTTCTAGGAAGATGCATTTAAAAACTCTTGAATCTCTATTTCATGCTAAATAAAGAGAGAAATAAATCCCCCATCTATCTTTAATCCAGTAAATATCTATTTGTCCACAAACACGAGAGGTTTGCAGCTTCCATTTAAATAACAAGTTCATACTGTATATTTTCTACAGAAAAAAAAAAAAAACCAAAAACATAAAACAACATTTCTTTAAATGTGAGCTCAGGAATATTTATTTCTCTTACTTCTTCCCTTCCTCCTCCCCCCTCCCAAAATAACAGCAATTTCATCTGTGAAAGTCGAATTCAAAACATTCTCCATCTTCTCTCTTAATCCAGTGTGTTGCAGGCAAGTTTCTCCCAGCTAGCACTGCAATTATTAAGATGCTGTATTTTGGGGAAATAAGGTAATAATGTTGTTAATTTCACATTTATAGCCCTTGCAGCTTCACAGGGTATAAATGCTGTGCGTGATTTATAAAAAGATAGGATGCTCCCTCCTAAAGAGCTCTAAGGTCTGCTTATTTTCATACTTAGAATAAGAACATTGTCTGAGGCACATAATGCTGTCAAGAGGGTTTGAATCCTGTTAAAATCACTATAAAAACAAACACCTGATTCTCCCTTAAATTAAGGGATACTTCGGCGCTTTCACAATTTCTGCATCTGCAATTTCTAAATATTCAGATGAGCATTAGGTTTCCAGTGCCCTTTTGTGGTCCAATTTTGAAAATCTCTTGCCATAGCAACATTCCATTTCAGATGACTTTGTCCAGCACAGCTTGCTGAGTGTCTTTAGCAACAGCCATGGCTTTGCGGTGCAAGAGGAGGACTTGGGGAGATGTATTTCAAGCTAGGACACATCTAGTAGCTGTGAAGTTTTCTTCAAAACGAGACCCATCTAGAGCGTTTGAGACTAAAATACAGCATTTGAGGCTAGGCTGGAACAACTTTCTAATCATTTTCTGCTAAAATTTGGCGCATATGCTGGAGCATAGTTTCTCAGCCAGAATAGACTAGGGAATGGTATTTAAACAAGGCTGTGCTCAAAAGAGTTTTAAGCTAAAAGTCAGCGTAGATCCAACTCTACAGTGGGCCACATTTGCATCTGAGACTAAGCAAAAGGCAGTCTGTCAGGCTGTGCTTTCCAAATTACAACCCTGCAAGTTCAAGGTCTAGCATTCAAGGTCTAGAAATTTCTATTAACTGCTCTTCTTCACCTTTCAGTTCTGAAATATCTTCAAAAGCCTGGCTTTAAGTGCTTTGCTGGAGCAGTGTCAATGCCAAACCTATATACGGTTTTCAAATGCAGCTATAATTCTGGGCTCTAACGTTCCTTTCCAAAGCAATTTGCAACTTAATTAGATTCTGGCTAATTCATATTTAAGCTAAGTTTGCAGGGAAAAAAAACAGAAATTACTATGGGCCTTGTCCAATGAAAACATCATTGTGGAGTACTTGTGTGAACTAATGAGAGACTTGGTCATAGAAGGGTTTGATTGAAAAGTGCATAAACCATTCCAGGCTCCCTATATACAGGTACATGCTGTGACTGATAAGGGACCGTATCTATAGCTTGTTCCATGTTAAGCCACTTATTTCAATATTTCTGTTGTCTTTGCTGCCAAGGCGCAGGGAGGTAAATGCTGCCAATGGCCGAGCCGTGCTTAGCCCCTTGATTTAATGTCTGCTTGCATAAAGCTATCAGATTTTAGGGAGAGAGATTCAGAAGTTCCCTCCAGTCTTTAAAACATGTAGGTATATGTGTCTAGATGTGTCCATGCAGCTACAGACAAGGACACATACATATATGAGAGAGAACCAATTGAAAGCTGTTAAGCCAGACTCATTTTCACCTAGGTAACTAATGCAGAGCCACCGTAAGTAGGTCAGATATGCTGTTACGTGTTTTATGCTGGCATCTGCTGTGCATTAGGCTGTGCAGAGCTCGGCTTTGGGATTTCATCCGCCTCACCCCCCTCTCTTGCCTCTCTTCCTTCTCCTCCATCTTGCCCAGCCTGTTACACACAAAGCCCATAGCCATATACTCGGGTGAAGCTTCCATTCATCTAAATGAAATTCTGTGGGAATAAAGACTTTTTGGGACACCAAGATTAGCTTTCAGTTAACTCTTACCCTTTTGGAGAAAGAATTACCACCTGCTTGCTGTTGATAGCAGTGAGGGTTTAAGGAAACTCTACATTTGATTTAAAAGAAAATGAAGCCAATAAATTACACAGATTAAACCGGCCTGTAAGTTCTCTTACTTTATGTTTTGACCTTCTTTTGGTTATTACCTTTTTCATCAACAGTTTTTCAGTTTGAGCACACTGGATTTATGCACTTGTCTTTGTGAGCCTAGCCCAGACTGGGAGAAGCTGCAGATTTACTCCGTATTCTCATCCTTCTGCAGCAGCACAGTTTCTTGAGGCCGTTTTTCTCTCCTTTCACCATTTCTGGCACTTTCACTAATCAAAGTGGAGACGAACAGGACACTGTGTTTTGAGTGTGCAGCACAGCTTGCATCTGCATAGAGGCTTTTGCAGTCATTTTAAAAATAAAAATAAAAAATTAGGTACTGATACCAGAGAAAGCAGAGGACATTTGCAGTGTAGAGGTTTTTAGGGGCTGCATGCTCACAGCTCATGATGCTGGAGATGGCAAGGGATCTTGGAGTGAACTCAGCATCATTCTTGCTTTCCCATCCACCTGGGGACACAGCACCACCATCTCTTCCTGTGTCCAGGTGGACCCACTTTTGGACAGGCAGCAAACAGCTGCCAGCTCGGTGGTGTCCATCAGCAGCAGCACCTCAGGAGGAGCTCTGGGCTTCTCCAGAATCCAAAGGTGCCGGTACACACAGCTCAAACATCTCTGCGTGCCCCTGGTTCTGCTTCTCCTTCTCTGCCTCTTGACATGCCCATTGTACAGGAGCCAACTTCCTAAATAATTACCACTATAGCCATCGTTGCAATTGCTGATTTTCGGCTGTGAAGGTAAAATTAGGTTGATGTAAAAATTTCTTTTTCAGAAATCGTTTGCTAATCTCCCCATGGCTTTCACCGATGAGCTTGACTGGCCCCAGTTCTCAGAGATCACTGGGTTCCTAAACTCCACCATCGGGTAAGCTAATGGATAGGGAGGGCAAGCTGCAGCGAGCCTCGAGGCCCCTAAACCATGGCAAGCGCTTGGAAGAAAAGACGAAAAGTGCCAGGCAGATGGGTTTCTAAAATCAAGGACATCCCCAAATCTAGCAACATTTTAAAAATCTTAAATAAATGTACAATTCTCAGCATTTTAGCCCAGTCCTTCAGAAATTCTGGGTGGGTTTTAGAGCTGGTACAATTATAATTTAGAAGGGAAAAAATAAAAGGAAGTGATTGAAAAATGAACTCTTGCTTTTTTCTGACTTCTGGGGCAATGAGAGTGAAGTATAGCTGAAAATAACAAAAATCAGCATTTTCCCTTTTTTTCACCTTTTTCTCCTGTTTTATTTTTGATCTTGGGACAGTAGAGTAAGTGGTAACCTGTGGTTATTCTGATGGTATTCCTTTTCAGGGGGCTGGGGTGATCTTTCTTCCCTGTTTTTTGTTTTGTTTTTATTTGTTTTTGTCTTTGTTCTTGTTTTTGTTTTCTTTTTTATGTAGAGGAAAATAGCAAATTAATAATTTGGAAAACTATGTGACTTGATTTGCTTTCTTAGCTTTGAATTTCTTCTTGTGGATGGAAAAGACTGCTAGGATAGATGGAGAGAAAAGAGGTCTAAGTCTCAGCTAGAAAGGAAGGATCATAAAGAGCAAACATGAAGAAAACACCTTGAAATGTTGGCATTTTGAACTGTGAAGTAAAAAAAAAAAAGAAAGTGAAAAGTGTTTTCTTCAATCATCCTTCTGGCCAGCACTAAGAGGCTCTTGCCTCGCGCCAGAGCTGAAGGATACAGTACATCAACACTGCCTGGTTTGGCCTGGGTTCTAGATATTTTTTAGTTTCTGGGTCTAAGGTAGGTTGTGAATACAGTGAAATGCCAAACAAAGCATGAGTCAAGCCTACAGAGGCCCTCTACCAACAGAACTTAAAAATTAGCACAATATATTCTTTTCCAGGAGAAATATCTGTTGCACCATACACCTGTACTTTCTGCTTACTTTTTTTCTGCATGTGCACAAACTGGTCTCCCAGCCTCAGCTGCATGTTTAAAGGCTGTATACCACTTGACAAGCCAACAGAGAAGATTTGTGCAGCCTCCTCTTTCAGAGCTAGCAGCAAAACCAGCCTTCCCGAACAGGTTACAATATCCAGCTACTGGATATCCAGCATGGGTGGCAAAAGATCTGAAGCTGGCAGAAGACCAGAGCTTAGCGTTGACCCTGGCACTGCCGATGATTGGCCTTGGATCAGTGTTGAGTTTTCAGTCTCTTTTTTTCTCTCTTCCATGTCTGGAAGGAAAAAAGGGCTGCTTGGGAGTTCAAAGCACTTTTAAGAGAAGCAGCTCAAAATCTCCCAATGCAATGACTGAGTCTGGAGGACACTGGCAGGCAACGTGCTCTGGGAGAGCTCTGCTTAAAGAAAGGCTCCCATTCACTCCAGGCCTGCAGAAACAGAGGCACGAACTGATGTGGCCTGGGCCCACCCTTTCCACTCCCTAATGAGTGAACATGGGCACCATTGATTAGCTAAGGAGTGTACGCTCTGGCCAAGAAGCTTTGTTTGTTTCCCCCTGATCCCTCATCCCTCCACCTGCTATGTTGAAAACCTCCCACATTCCTTGTGCAGCCTATTGCATGGTTACTGGTTGATGTTATCACGCGTTTCTATGTAGCTAGTTACTTTTTATTGCTGGTTTCAACACTTATTGTTATGTTCCTCTGCATTCACCCAAGTTGACTGTTCTTGAGCCATGGTATTTCAGTTGTCTGATTTCTTCAGTACCTAAGTTCAAATACAAGATCAGCAGCCCCAGTAGTGATGACCCGGTACATGTGGCTCAAAGCACGGCCTTCTTATCAGTTTCTCTTTGGGTTGTTATCCTTTTCATTGCATTTTCATTTATCTCAACAGTGCTAAGGAGAAAATTATTCAAAATCAGGCATAACTGTTTTTCAGATCAATCCACCTAAGATTTATGTCACTGCAAAATGAATGCTCTGCCAATATTTCTTCTCTTTTATTTACTGTTCCACAGCAGCCAATTGAAAAGTCAATTAGTGAGCAATCAGCAGAATTGTTTTGATAAATGGTGTATAGCAAAAAGATTCTTAAAGACCTTGTCTGAAAGATCAGGACAAAAGCATTCAGGATGAACATTCCAAAGAAACTCACCATCCATTCTTAGTTTCTCGTGAGTACTGGATCTTTTATTTTAGGCCACATTATTCAAAACGAAGGAATTTTATGACCACAAAAAAGAGAAATGGTAAAATGGAAGTAAATTTTCAACTGGTGAACAGAGTTGTTCAGGGACGAGAACATACTTCTTTTTCTAATATCAGATGGGTTTTCATTCACGTCATATGAGTTCAGCAGCTTGCATTTTCTCAATTTATTTCAGAGGCTGGACAGATTCTCTGTATCTACGTTTACGCAGGAGAAATCGCTGTAATCACAGAGACTTACAGAACATTTCCCAAAACGGTACGTTTTTTCACCCTTTAAAAAAAATCCTTTCAGCCTGATCCTTGATGTGACTTTAATAAACATCTTTCAGAAACAAAGAGAAAACCCTTCCTAATTGCCTATGTGTCTTGTGGAAAAATAGAGACCAGCACTTATTTAACTCAGCATCTTTCCTTGATCACTTTTATGAAGAACTTCCACTGAACTAAAAAACAGTCTTCTCTACTGCAACTCAAGTTATTTTCTTATCCATTGACCAAATAGGGGGATTTAGAGGCTTATTGCCCCCATCTCCTCCAAAGGCCATGGCATGGTGCCCACTTGCTTGCACACCCCTGCAGGGGCTGCTGGAGGTCCCACAGTGCAGATCACAGTAGCTTGGGTAGCTCACTGGGCTGCCACACCAGCAGGCACAGCAGCCACGAAACCACCCACAGCCTCATAGCAAGGGTGCCTGTGATGTCCTCCTGCAAGACCTTCGCCCAAAAACCAAAGTCCTCTTGCAAAACTGGGGAGGTCAGCAAGGTGTGCACTTTTAGAACAAATTTTAAAGAAATAATCAAGGACACAAAGGTAAAGGAAGATTGGGACAAAACTTAGCACTGTTTTGTCATTAATTTTGTAAGCTGGCTTAACATTTTCCCATAAAACAGCATCCAGTGTTGGCAAGGGTATGTGCAGCAGGCCTGGTCTACCTAGAATTAAGGAAAGGATCTTATACAGTTCCTCACACAAAATGTTAATGCACGGTGAAGAAAAGAAAGATTAATACAAGAAGTAAGAGGTGGTTAAAGAGCCAGCTACACAGGGAAGAACAGTGGATTTGAGAGGAGCCATGCTCCTGGGCCCAACAGTGATTGAGATGTCTGAATGAATGTTAAAACACCTTGACAATTTAGCAAAACAAAGATTAAAAGGGATTACAGTCCTGGTTTTGAATCCTTCAAGGCATAAACACCACAAAGAAAGAAGAACAGTTTAAACAGAAGGACACCCCCGGTACAAGAGCATGGACTTTCATTAATTATACCTTTATTTGTAGAGGAAACTTTAAAAAAGGCTACTACTCTAGAATGAAAACCTAGAATAGCCCTCAAAACAGAGGAGTGGGGATTAAAAGAAACTATGAACTGCTTCAAAACAGGGTTTGATTAGATTTGTCAAAGAATTTTCTTGAAGGGGCACAGTAATCTCCCTTTGAAATTAATGTTTATGGTGTTAGCTATTGTGTGTTGGATTAAATGATGTTCCCAGCAGTATGTTTAAAAGATACTTGATTATTCTGTGATTATCACATCCTGTTTGCATTATATTTAATTTTCATGCTTCAGAAATCAGGCTGCAGAAGTGAGGGAAGTTTGTTCTCCTTGGGTGGATAATGTGGTTTTCTGGGATATTTTCCCTCACTGACGATGAGTCCTGTTGGCCTTAAGTGAGGAGTACTGCTGCCCCTAGTGCTATCTGGAAATGCACTAAATGCTTGCTATTAGGTTTCCTGCCAGATTTAAGATCAGAGGGGGTCTGCCCTGACCTCCCCCTCCCACAGACAGAAGTCTCACTGGATGAAAGAGTTTGCCCAACAGGCAGCATGACACAAGGGTCCTTTCCACATTCAAGGATTCAGGTGGGCTTTTCCGTCAGAGAAGTTCGCCTTGGGTGCCAGCACCTGTGCCAGTGGCAATGCCTCTGTATGCCTTCCTCTTTCCTGATGCACATGCAGTGTTTTGGAGCCTTTTGGTCTTTTGCACAAACCTTTGGTGATGTTTTTGGTGTCGTGGTTGGCTTCAGGTACTCCTGACTTACTTACCTGGCAGACACAGGGTACTCAGGTTGCTAGCTTCCACGGTCACCATCCCTCAGACATCTTTTCTAGTGAGGGAATAACAAAAAGCCAAACTAGATGAGGCCAACAATTCTCATTCATATGCAGTTAACCTCAGTGCCTGATACGTTATCACCTTGGTTTGCTTTCTTTAAGTTAATAGGAGATGTGCTTTCCTTTCTTCTGTCTTCCCAATTCCCTCACAACTTAAAAAAAATAAAATAAAATAAAAAAGAGAGATCTCATTATGTGCACCATTCCTTTTTACACCTCATTCTCTCACACTCACACTACAGGCCCCTGCAGGACACAAAAGGAGATGAGCCTGTGACATCTGAAGAAAATTGAAAAGGAAGTTTAAAAGGGAGAAAAATTGCAAGTGATAGAAAAATCCCAGAGTATCTTCCCTTGGTATCTTCTCTTAATCATCACACTGACACAGTATTGTAAAGGCTTGCTCTTCTTGCCTTGTTTGGCATAATAGTTTCACAGAATGGGAGGATTTAAATAGGTGCTTTTGGTGTCAGTGAAGCTAAAAGCTGACCACCAGACTGACTGAGCCCCAGCTGGGAGAACTTTTACCCTTCCTTCGAAAATAATGCTTCCCCAGAGTGATACAACAAAAGGGAAGGATGCCAGAGCTGTGGGTCAGCTGTGGACGCACAGCAAGCAACTCACACTCCTAATCAATGTTCTAAGTCAACATTTTAATTTTTCTATTCATCATTATCAGTATGATTTTGGTGTCTTGACTACAGGCATCTCCACACAGGCTTGCAGTCCATAGGTTATTTCTAGGGTTTAACAGACTGAGGATGATCCTAAGATGTAAGGGCTGGATCTGAATGCTCAGATGTGAAATTGGGAAGTTCTCCTATAAGTGTTCCAGCACCTGTTGAAAAACCCTTGTTTTGATAAAAGTATCCTGGCAGTACAACCAGTTGCTCAAAGATTCCAAAATATAATTGACTAAAAACGGAGAAACTGAATACCCTCAGAATTTCTAAATAATTGCAGAACAACTTTGCAATTATCATCCATGTTTTCCATTAGATACATGGACATGGTATGCTATTTAAAAACAGGAGTATATGTTGTTTATTTCTTTGCCACTCACAGACTGATCTGTCTCTGGGATTCTTGCCTTTGTTGAGAAAAATTAAACCTCGTTAACACATGCCATGGCTCACTGAGCAATCAATCACCAGATATCTCATGCTGGCTTGAAAACCAGTTAAGAAAGAATGATTTTGTGGGTTTTTTTGGTTTGTTTTTATATTTTGGCTGTTTTGGAAATTCTAGTCAATCCAGAGTTCACTTGAGGAACATCAATTGAGAACTTCTTCTTTGCGCTGTTGCATTTCCAATCACATTTACAGCATAAGGGAGCAAAAGATTAGAAAGCAGGAAGCCCTTCTTGGCCATGCAGCGCTTTTGGTGCTGTCTGGACCCCGACTCTATCTGTACAGGTCTGCACTGCTCATTGCCAGCCATACGAGGGCTAGGGCAAGCAAACCCAGAAAAGCACACCCCAGAAGTGTCTCAAGGCTTGTGAAATTTGGGGTTGTGGAGGTAAAACCAACAACTCCTCACCAGAACTAAAAAATATCACTGGTCTGAAAACGTTCAGTAAGCAGCTGAGGGGGCTTAGGAGGGATCCAGGAGGAGATGGTGGGCATTCAGCTGGAGTTCAAATACTCGTTCTGCCTGATCTCTTTTTTCTCTCTCGAATGTTTCCGTCACAGATTGCATCCTGGCTCATAAAAACTTTCTTGATAACTCAATTTACCCACAAAAACACTTCTCTAAGAAAGCCCTTCATTTTCTCAGTCTTTTGACTTGATTTATAAGTGTGCTAATGCTGATCCGCTTATACCTACCTACACTCATGGAGGTAACACCTACCCGAGATGAGCCTCTTAACTTTTGTAAACACATCTTTGATTTCCAGAGGTCCCAATTAATTTATTTGCACTAACACTGCAGCCTCTGTTCAGGGAGTCGTGCGGCAGAATAGCTTAACAGAGGGATGCTGAATTCATGCTGAAAGAAAGGATATTAAACAGAAAAAAGTCATATAGCAGTGGTTCTGTTCCAAGCCATATTTTCTAAGGATTGTGTGGGGCTCTTATTCTGCTGAAAAGAGCTTCTCAACAGGAGAACTGGATTTTGTATGGACTAGAAACCCTCAAGGGAGAGGCAGCAGAGAGATGCATTCATTTTTAGCCTGGAAGAACTGGATTATTTAAAACATAAAGGATTCCTTGATATATGCGGTTGGCATTGCTGTCAGCGATAGTAACAAAGGCACCGCTATTAAAATGCAAAGTGTATTATTGCTACCTTAGGGGTTTATCTCTCAGATCTTCTCCCGACGCCAATCCAGCGGAGATTTAATGATGTTCTGCCCACAGTGTTCCCCCCACGAGCTGCGGGAGGACAGGATTTGCTCCTCAAAGCAAGCTTCAAGGCACAATGTGGAAGAAAGGAGGAGAGAGACCAGGGAGGAGCTGAGCAATGAGTGTAATGTGAGAAGAGAAAGAGGGAGAAAAGAGGGGAGAGAGTGTGAAAATACTGCAAAATAAAACCAAGCACGACCTGTAGGGTCTGTTCCTCTGAAGTTGGTGTTTCTGTATGCTGCGGAGGGGCAAGCTGCTTGCAGTCACAGTCCTGTCCAGCCCTGAACAGAGCATAATGCTTCTTCTGGCCGCTCCTTCGCTGCTGCTCCTGCACTGTGGGTGATGGTGTTTGATTTGCATGCTGTGGACAGCTGGGATGCATAAGCACTGCCTTTGAGGGCCTGATAGAAAGTTTTGTGCATAAAAGCTCTCACTCTCTTGATTGGGAAATGCTTTTCTGATTCAAGGCTTAAATGACATGCTATAGATGTTCACAGATGCTCAGGTTTAGCTAGTTCTTCTCCTGGAGGAGGAGAGAGTTGCATCCAACCATTTGGGTGAATTGCTAACAAAAAGCAGAGCTTCTCGGGGGGGGTGCAGTTGGCCTAATGCTATTTTTCATAAGTCTGCCTGGGTGGCACAAGCAATGCAGACTGCAGACACC
The DNA here is from genome assembly GCA_013396635.1 of Penelope pileata. Lineage (NCBI taxonomy): Eukaryota > Metazoa > Chordata > Aves > Galliformes > Cracidae > Penelope > Penelope pileata. Next base: position 532,818 of record WBMW01000581.1, read on the forward strand.
CCAAGATTGGTGTCTAGTGCGATGTAAGGGGCTTTACAGTTTCTTTCCCATCTCCAGCTGCCTCTCCAGAAGCGCACAATCTCTCCTGCATCCCGTGTTGTATCTGCCAGCCCTGCTGCAGGTGTCGTGGGTACCCCGGGATGACAAAAATGGCACTTGGTGCCTATGTTTAGGACCTGAATCGCTCCCAGCGTGACATAGCTGTGAGACGCTTCCTCTCTTAGGAGAGCGAGAACAGTTCCTCTTGCAATTTATAGGAAAAGTTAAAACTAGATCAACTGTTGACAAGTCAGGTTGGCTGGTTTACAAGACACTGCTGTGCTCAACAGATGGGAAGAAGCTGCCAGATCTGGATCAAAAGCCAGATCCCAACAACACAGCACTTGTATTTGATTTTCTGCAGTCTGATGTGTGAACTCAGGTAAAAGGCAGCAGGTCACTGGATGTAGCTTTACTCCCCAGTGCCGGCACACAGAAAGGTTAGAGACAACTTGCTGTTTCCCTTTTATTTTTAATACTCCTACATTCCTAGAAATGTGCAGTGAAATTGGGCTTTGCTTTTAATTTTATTTGTCCCTGTAATGATTTTTTACTGTTCCTCTTATTCCCACTGCATGCAATCAGGTGGTTCTTCACGAAATCTCCTCGGTTTAATAAAAAGGTGAGTGTTTGACTGGATTTTGAATGCTGACTGCAGGTACAGAGGTGTGTCTGGGGTCCTACATCCTCAAATGGAAGCAGCAGAGCCCTCTAATGAATGTACTGTCCACAAGTGTCTCAAGAAGCACAGCTTCACTAGGCCACTGTGCTCTGAAATGTTTCTTCTCTGATTTCAACATTCATTGACAGAGGAAACTGTTTTAAAATGTGGGTGTCACCATCTCCAGGGCCTTGATCTTAAGCCAATGGAGTGTTTCCAGGGATTTCAGGGAAAAGGTTAAGCCTTTCCTTAAATCTGTGCTTTGGGTCCCTCTGGCTGCATTACTCCTATTTGTAGCAATGTGGACAGTTGCGAGCAGGCCTGCAGTATTGTCTCCATATGAACGTGACTGAGTCGTTACCAGAGAGCGATAGGCAGCAGCTCTTCTTTTTAGGTGAATTTGGGTGGGCCATGGAATGGTTGGGTTTGATTTAGCCTTCTCCATGCTGATGAAGTTCACATCCTAGAAGATTTATAATTCTCCCCTGCAGAAAAGAACATTAATGAAACATTCCCCTCTGGCACTGCACTTCAAGCCACATCCTGATTTGATCTTGAGCCCAATCCTATACATAAATGTAGTTGTCAGCCACACATCTTCTCCCAGCTCTAATTAAAAACTTCCTAACTTGATTTATGCCTTTGCCCTGAAACAAAACTACTTGGTTTGGCTTCTGAATATTACAAGGAAGTTGCAAAGCCAACAAGAAAAGCAGTGAAAAAGACAAATCCATGAGGGGCAAAAGGGAGGAGGAAAAAATTAATATTGAAGAACCTTGATTAAAGTATAAAACTACAGAAAAGAAAAAAAAAAAACTAGGAGTGTAGTCATCTGAGCATTGGCAAAACAAACAACTTCCAAATGCAATCTCATACACGCACGGTATGTGATTTGGGCACTGAGAATGCATTTCCCATTAATACGCTGCTGATTTACCTTTCAGCTTGGCCAGAAACCAACTGCTGGACCATCCAGCCATAGTTACCTACGCTACGATTGGGAATGACGTCTGCAATGGGTAAGGTGGAATTCGAACTAACATTCATATGGCCCTAAATTTGTCTTCTTTAGAGTACTCCTGGCTGCTCGGACATTTCCGTCTCATTGCTTTGGGTTTCCCCCCGATGGGGAAGCTTTACTTTACTGTTGGTCTTTGCTTCATTCTTATTTTTCTACTGAAAATGGTGGTTACTGCCTTATCTGTATCCATCGTTGCCACCTACCAGTCATTATTTGGAGCTCATCTGTCTTTCTTTACAAGCCAGTGATAAAGTGACCAAAGGCATGCTTGAAGCTGAATATTTCTTGAAGCATTACAACAGCAGAAGGAAAAAATATGGTGTTTGAGAGCATGTGTGTCTATCTCCCCAGTGTGCCATCTCCTGTCAGATGGGGCAGTGAGCCATGCCTACCTTTTCCAAAGAACCACAATGTGGTCTCCTGACAAGGTCTATTTCCAACCTGCCTCTGTTGCACACTGCCTGCAGGCTTTGTTGTGCTCTCCCAATGGAGTTTCTTGTCTTTCTGGCTTTACTCACATCACAAGCTCAGCAGGAGAATGAACTGAAGTCTTCAGAACTAATGGTTCTGGCACTACCCATTATGAACGCACACAGGATTGCCGGGGGTCAGTGTTTTGATGCTTCTCCTCCTCCCTTAGTGAGAAAACTGCAGCCTGGAAAGTTTACACCTTGCAAGCAGGCCAGTGCACAGCACATTCGCACCCCTGCTCTGGTTTTGCAAGTGGTCTGAGAGGGCACTTTGTCTGTCTAACATTATTTTCACCTTGATGGATCTTTAGATTTTCTTTTAAGCCAGTGTTGCAGTTTCACCCAGCAGGCAGCTACACGCTGCACAGCTGCATAGGGGGAAAGAACTGGAAAGTGCAATAATTCACGGGTTGAGATAAGGACAGTTTAATAAGCAAGGAGAAAAAAAAAGAAAAGAAAATGGAACAAACAAACAAAAACCTCCAATAACAACAAAAAGAATACAGAAAACAAGTGATGCACAGCACAATTGCTCACCACCTGCTGACCAATGCTCAGCCAGTCTCGAGGCAGCAGCTGCCTCCCAAACCTGCTCCCCCAGTTTTATTACTGAGCATGATGCTATGTAGCACGGGACATCCCTTTGGCCAGCTTAGGTCAGCTGTCCACTCCCAGCTCCTTGTGTCTCCCAGCCCCTCGCTGGAAGAACAGTATGAGAAGCTGAGAAACTGAAATGTTCTTGGCTCTGTACAGCACTACTCAGCAACAACTGAAACATGGCTGTGTTGCACACCGTACCAGCTACTAGGAAGGAAATTAACTCCATCTCAGCTGAAACCATGACAGCCAAAGAAATAAATCGGATTTATGCTGATACTTTCAAACACTCGTTTTAATAAATGATGCACATTTAGGTTAAGTCCCCTTCCAGTGCTTTTAAAGGCTCACCTGCAGGCTATAGAATACAGTTGGAACTGTTACGAAGGCTGTCATTAAAACACTCCATTTTCAGCGGCCTAAAATTTTGCTTAATGGCAAGTGCTTGGGTTGAAACTTTGCACGTTGGGTGCTGTGCTCCAGACAGGGATGGACAAGCACCAGGCAGGGCTCTCCCTGTCCCCGCAGTGCCCGGGAGCCCTTTTGAGGTGCCTTCTCACAGGCTGGGCCCAGGCTCTGTTGAGTGTGTATTCCAACTCTGCTGTTTTGCTGAAGTCACTGCTTTTCCCTCTGATTTATCCCTCATTCTTCAGGTTAATCCTTCCACTTCCCCTGCCTGTAACACTGCTTTCTGTTCTTGTCTAAAGAAAAACAGAATCTGTCCACAAATGTACACCATTTCGACTTTGTGTCATCTACTTGTATGTTCCAAAACAGTATTTTTTACTGCTTTATCCCAGTGCCCATTACCTGACAGAGACGCTGTTGTCTGCTCCAACTCTTTGCTGTCTGTTTTCCTCCACAACAAAAACATGTTCCATAGCATCAAAAGAGATGGCGGCTGAGCAATCCCTGTGGTTTCAGCAAGGGAAGGTACCACAGATCATATGGAAACACACTGTTCCCATCGAGAGGGATGGGGAACACAGAAGGATTTTTTGGCTCTGGTCACTGTGTGGCTCTGATAATATCCAGAGCGGTTACAGAGGATGTGGAGCATCCAGGAGCCCTGACTTTAAACCTCGAGCTAGACAAATAAAAGCCTCTTCAAGGACAGCTTTGAAGAGAAGTAACAGAGTCCTTCTGGCTGTATCTTGCATTTTCCCTCCAGATGAGAGAGCAATGTGCTGAGCACACTGGAGGCACAACTCTTAGCCAAGGCATGGTTAAAATGCCAGTATTTCATCCCTTATGAAGGGCAGGGCAATGAGTTACATGGATACTTGCAGAGGAGAAAGATAATGAAATTGGCAGCGTGCGGTGTGCGTCCCCAGTAGTCTCCACACTCTGCTGTCCAAACGGGTGGGGTTAGAAAAATAAAGACAGATGGCAATGGCATCTCTCAGCCTGTTGAGGTGTAAATGTGGGACATGTCATGGGACACACAGACCTGGAGCAAAAAATTAAGACAAGAAAATAACGAGCACCAGCAGCCGCAGACACAGTGCAGTCACTGCGCCTGCTGGTTGCATTCAGGGTGTTGTGGTTTGAGCCGGCAGGCCTGGAAACCCCACACAGCCGTTCGCTC